>CM069408.1:304874940-305369940 GCA_035609135.1 Eleutherodactylus coqui
ATCAGACTGCGTCTCATCGATATCTGCGAAATCATAAAGCAACCTTCCGAAGATCTATACAACCGCAACGCCGCTCCTCCGAGACCACAATCCATCCTCAGCGCCGTCCTGAAAGCACTAAAGCCATCCAGCTGAGAACGGCCTAAATTATTCACCTACCCATTACTGTAAGTACAGCGACAATCTCCGGCAGAAGTCACGTGACTGCCAGACGGACACTCACTCTAAAATTATACTTTCCATTGCTTGCAACATGGAAAAGTCATTTACAATTGGAAGCGGTAGTGCGAGCAGCATTTACAGAAAGGCCTCATTGGAAGGACATTAACCCCTGAAGGGTCAGGCTCTTTGTGGGCTTCAAGACACGGCATATTTTTCCGTCTTTTCCTCACTGCATTCCGAGAACGTTTTTATCTTTTGGTTCACAGTGTTGTGTGAAGTCTGTTTTTTTTCTTGCATAATTCGCTGCATAAAATTTACTGTTTAGTTTATATTAAGCCAAATTCAGAAAAAAAAATTCCACGATTTATTATCCTTCAGTTGTTCTCTGAGAAGCCTTATCCATCATATGAGTTACAATTGTCCACTTTGAACAATCCTTACTTGTTAGAAGGGTCCCTTGACAATAAGCTGATGACAAACTTTCGTCCTGCTGGGACCCCCAGAGATCAGCAGCAGTCGGCAAGGAAAGGACAGTAAATGTTCACCGGCCCCGCACTGGCCCCATGGGACAAATGAAGAACTCCACAATGATCATTCACATCTATAGGCTGTTTGTACAAAACAGATCCTCTAACAAGACGCTCTTTCCTACCGCTCTCCTCCCTTGCTAATAGATGAGGATTCTGAACAGAGATCCCCCATTAGCTCAGAATTAACTAATAGGGTGTATGGAAAATTGTTTTTACTCCAAAGTTTAACAGTTTCTGTCTATTGAGAACCAAACTGCTGCCTGGTCTTCTGCTCAACCTACAAGCCCAGCATTTAGCCAATCCCTGGACTCTACCCCTTCTCCTCCTGTGTTAATGGTAACATTCTCCACGTCTAGTCAGGTCCATCTCCAGGTTTACATGGGCCCTCCAAGTCACAGTTGGCCCCACTATTAATAAAAAGGCCCTGTTCAACCTATCTAATAATTTATAAACCCCACTGTGCCCCTTTGTTATCAGCCCTGCTCTGCCACCCTTGAAATTTGTAAGCCCCGCTGTGTTGCTTGAGTCATTTATAGATCCCGTTGCATCCCCTGAGGCATTTATAGATCCCGTTGCATCCCCTGAGTCATTTATGGATCCTGTTGTGTCCCTTAAGTCATTTATAGATCCTGTTGTGCCCCTTGAGTCATTTATAGATCCCGTTAAGCTGCCTGAGTCATTTTTAGATCCTGTTGTACCCCTTGAGTTATTTATGGATCCCGTTGAGCCACCTGAATCATTTATGGATCCTGTTGTACCCCTTGAGTCATTTATGGATCATGTTGTGCCCCTTGAGTTATTTATGGATCCCGTTGAGCCACCTGAATCATTTATGGATCCTGATGTGCCCCTTGAGTCATTTATGGATCCTGTTGTGTCCCCTGAGTCATTTATAGATCCCGTTAAGCTGCCTGAGTCATTTATAGATCCTGTTGCATGCCCTGAGTCATTTATAGATCCCATTAAACTGCCTGAGGCATTTATAGATCCTGTTGTGCCCCTTGAGTCATTTTTAGATCCTATTGTGCCCCTTGAGTTATTTATAGATCCCGTTGAGCCACCTGAGTCATTTATGGATCCTGTTGTGCCCCTTGAGTCATTTATGGATCCTGTTGTGTCCCCTTGAGTCATTTATAGATCCCGTTAAGCTGCCTGAGTCATTTATAGATCCTGTTGCATCCCCTGAGTCATTTATAGATCCTGTTGTGTCCCTAGAGTCATTTTTAGATCCTATTGTGCCCCTTGAGTTATTTATAGATCCTGTTGAGCCACCTGAGTCATTTATAGATCCCGTTGTGCCCCTTGAGTCATTTATAGATTATTTTAAGCTGCCTGAGTCATTTATAGATCCCGTTAAGCTGCCTGAGTCATTTATAGATCCTGTTGCATCCCCTGAGTCATTTATAGATCCTGTTGTGTCCCTAGAGTCATTTTTAGATCCTGTTGTGCCCCTTGAGTTATTTATGGATCCTGTTGTGCCCCTTGAGTCATTTATAGATCCCGTTAAGCTGCCTGAGGCATTTATAGATCCCGTTGTGCCCCTTGAGTCATTTATAGATCCCGTTGTGCCCCTTGAGTCATTTATAGATTACTTTAAGCTGCCTGAGGCATTTATAGATCCTGTTGTGTCCCTTGAGTCATTTATAGATCCCGATGAGCCACCTGAGTCATTTATAGATTCCGTTAAGCTGCCTGAGGCATTTATAGATCCTGTTGTGCCCCCTGAGTCATATATAGATCTCGTTGTGCCCTTGAGTTTATAGGCCTCACTGTGCCCTGGCAATAAAATAGAATGCCTCGTAGTGTCCTCAGTCCTCTGTCTTCTGGCCAGGATCATGTGGATTGATGCATGCAAAGTGATTTCGCACTGTCTGTATGATAGAGAAGGCATCGGTCAGCGGTCAGCACTTGGCTTCCACCATCATAGTCTATTGTTTCTGCATCTTAAAGAAATGGATACAATTGATTTCAAAGTACAAGGACCAGATCAATCCCACCCGAGTGTGCCCCCAGGTTTAGTGGTGGCACCTGCCCAGGTTGGCGGGGTACTGACTGGCCAGGGTCCACCAATTAGTATGAGAAGTCTTTTACTCCAAAGTGTAGCAGTTTTTAGTCATTAAGGAGCAGGGCTGCCGTCTGGCCTCTGGATCTCCTGCTGCCTACATAGTTACAGGTTCTCTTCGCTCTTCTCATCTGCTTATCTATCAATGTGAGCGTTCTCCACAACTGTAATTATTATGTCAAGTCTTTTGCAGTCTTTCGGTCATTCCGGTATGCCGCTGTGTCTCTGGTCTCCTTCACAGCCTGCCTGGTTGTATGCACCCCAAGCTCTCTGCTCTTCTCCCCTTTCCTGTCATTGTGAACATTCTCCAATGTCCTTGCCCTACGGCTTCACATCAGGTGTAGTGAGATATGTGCCACCTGTCCTTGCATAAAGAGAGACATGCAAGCTAATGATGTGCAGGAAGGTCTTGTCTCCACATTAGTGTTGAGTGAATTGAAACAGTCAAACACAAGTTTGGGTTAAGCTTTGCTAAAAGTTTGGTTTGGTGCAAACCTGAAATTCAGGCGATTCATGTCAGCCTAACTAAAATAGTGTCTGCCACATGGGAGAAAGAAGAAGGACGAAGGGTCACATGACCTTAGGGCAGTCAATAATGCCTTGCAAACCGTTCTTCCTCTTCATTTACTTTGCCTTCAAACAGCTCAGAGGTACTTAGATCCCCTCCTAGGTGATCCGAGGGTCTTTTATGGCTTTTAAACATTGTTATACACCAGCTTTAGGGGGATTGGTGAAGTTCTGGTTTGGTTCAAACTAATTCAGACCGAACCTAACTTTAAGCCAAAATTCGTTGACCAGCCATACCGTTTGCTCATCACTATTCCCACAGCTGTAGCTGCAGATAATTTAAGTTCCATCCTTTGGTTCACCTGCGGTTCCAGAAAGAATGACAGCTCATTGCATATAACACACTCGGCTCTGCTACATCTCCATAAGCCAATACAATATGATAGAGGCAGGCAGGCTAGTTGAGTTTACAAGCTGTGGTTTGGGATTACTAAGGCACCGGATCTCCGTAGAATGCGGATTCTGACTATAAATGTTTGATTTACGGCAGCGAATATGCCATAAAGCATTCCCACCTCATGCAGCGGAGTGGACGGGCGCTCCATCAGGATTGCGGACGTCTGCGCAGTGCGAGCATTACATGATGTATATACAAAAATGTGCAATACATTTTATTTATACTAAGAGACGCGCGTTGTGCTCTGCGCAGTCCGCTGTGTACGATAAACGGATAACTACCCGAGCGGCTCTGAGCCTTCCCTATAAAATCTTCTTTGTGAAGGAAGAAAGCTGCAAGAAAATGAAGCCCAGATGCCTCGTTGTGCCCGTCCAGACTTACAAGGCTCTTTAGCTCAAAGATTCTCATCAACCATGTAATAAAAGGCATCCCGGTCCTGCACCGAGGCGAGAAACAAGCAGCTGCAGGATCGTTGTACAGCATCCAGACCCTCGCATATAACCGTAATGCATCTCTGATCGCAAATTAAGTCAAGCGTTCTAGAGCGAAGTGAGGAAGACTTGTGTAATCAGATCAGGAGGAGCAGAGAGGGAAGCAGAAGACACAATATAACATCCAAAGTACATTCTTCTCTTAAAGGGCTAGAAAAACATGGCTGCTTCCTTCCAAAAGCAGCGCCACCCCTGTCCGTGGGTTGTTAGTAGTACTGCAGCTCAGCTCCTTTAAGAATCTGGATGTTAGCACAAGGCGTTATGTAACTGCTATGGTAATTAGGTGAGATGACATGGATATGTGTCACATTGGAAAACCATTTGTACCAATCACCAGTCTTTACCTTCTGCCTTGTAACTTACCAAAATGTTTCATTTGTGCTTATTAGCATTGGAAATTTATTTCCTACAGTACCACATTTCAGCCACTAGGGGGTGATTTAGAAAACTGTACAATACTTACCTCTATAGCACACATTGTGGTGAGAAATAGTATTGCAACTAAGGTGTATTAAAGACATCTTCTGGTCCTTGGCCAAAATTCTGTTCCTGGAGTAATATCACCTGCCTCCAGTCTCTGCACTACTGTCACTCCGATCCACTAGTTCCATTAGTTCTGGGCCCCGTTTTTCCTAGATGGCCACTGCAATCTTCTGGCTACCTAATGCATATTTTGCATTGGTAGGGAGTTGAACTAATGATGCACTTCTCCTGCTTTCTGACTGACCTGCACTGCTCGCATGATCAGCACTAGCCAATCGGTCAGCAGCGTGAAATGCCTTAGGCTAGCGCTACACAGTGTGCATCGGTAGTTAGACAGGTGTGATGGCCAACTTGGAAGACAGGGAATGTGGCCATGGACATGGTGGATGTGAGGGTGAACAGATGGCAGGTCATATACCCCCCAAATACTGCCCCTAAACTGAATTCTGTCCTGGGATCAGAGGGGTGCTTGAAGGAGAAACTTTGGGCAAGTTTGTAGTTTATAAAATGAAGCTCCTTGCGTCACGGGACCCCTGGGACTTGTAGTTCCTTCGCATGTCTGCACTTCCCAGTTCGTTTGGGTGATGGAACCGCAGGAAATAACATGGTGACTTGTACCTGGGATGTCGGAAGACCAGAACGACGGCCAGTGTGTGACTGGCGGTACTGCTTGGCAGCTATTGGCTGAAGCTCCATGCTCCGCCCCCAGCGCCTGCTCTTTACATCATACTGCTGAAGGCTCTGTCACGACACCCAGCGGTTTCCTTGTTTTGTCTTCTGCCCATTTTTCCTCTGTTTTTGTTCCATTTTTTCCATAAAGGATTCATTTCTTTGATTCTTATTTAGCAAAGTTGCTGAAATAGAGCTGATTAAGAAGTAACCAATCAGCAGGTGTGTGCGGCGCGAACACGGAGGACGCCTGCACGCTATTTATTATGGATCGCACAGCGGAGTTCAGTGTGCGGCCGGTCAGAGACTGCGGTAGATTATTCCAGAAGCCTCCCGCTGCTCCACGCACACACGATGGGGTTTACATTCCTCTTCTTTCCATTTTGTTAATTAACATTTCCGTTTTTGAGATCCTTCTCAAGGTGCTTTTACACTGAACCGTTATATGAATATCATTCAAGAAGCATTGCTTGCTTGTTTGCTCTGGTGAACGAGTATCGCTACGTGTAAAAGTACCCTTACTTTGAGGTATTTTCTCCACACCAGCCTAAAGTATTTGCACACTACTGTATGTGCTGAGCTTGGTTCATGCTGTATGTATCTACTGAGCTTGGTTCATGCTGTATGTATCTACTGAGCTTGGTTCATGCTGTATGTATCTACTGAGCTTGGTTCATGCTGTATGTATCTACTGAGCTTGGTTCATGCTGTATGTATCTACTGAGCTTGGTTCATGCTGTATGTATCTACTGAGCTTGGTTCATGCTGTATGTATCTACTGAGCTTGGTTCATGCTGTATGTATCTACTGAGCTTGGTTCATGCTGTATGTATCTAAATAATAAAGCCAACAGCAGCACTCATATGGATTCTCTCAAAACTAGTCTCAGTCGTTCTGCCGCAAATGCAGCGAGGAGCAGGTAGATGCAACAGCCCAGCTTGGTCCGGATCACGACCCAGTAGTCATCAGAAGTGTAAGGCAAAGACCAGGCAGCATCAGATGAATTTTCAAGACAACTTCAAAATCTTTATTCCTCCATCAAAGAAAAACCTGCGACGTTTCGGCCACCATCGTGGCCTTTCTCAAAGAAAGGCCACGAGGGTGGCCGAAACGTCGCACGTTTTCCTTTGATGAAGAAATAAAGATTTTGAAGTTGTCTTGAAAATTCATCTGATGCTGCCTGGTCTTTGCCTTACACTCATGCTGTATGTATCTACTGAGCTTGGTTCATGCTGTATGTATCTACTGAGCTTGGTTCGGGGGCTGTATCTGTGTTATGAGTTTGATTCTGGTGCTGTATTTGTGTGCGCCAATGTAAGAAGCAGATAACCCCGTTTCCACTGCAGCGGTCAGGCTCTGTATTACAGACAATGTTCCCCTTTACTTCAATGCCTGCAATATCAAGTCTGACCACTGGGAAACAGAGCTGTTTGCTTCCTGCAGAAATCAGCTCAGTGCATGAAGACAACAGCCAAGAGAACCACTTATTGGTGAGGGTCCCATGCAGCTGACCCCGCCAGTCTACTCAGGATGACCTGTCCTGAGGATGGACCATCAACAGTTTACAACTGGACAACCCCTTTAAATGCTGTTCACCATATTCCCCCTGAAGTTCCAGACACTTTTTCATTTTTTTCTAAAGTTTCTCTAACCCTTCCATTAAGAATTGTTGGTCACTGGAGAACGGCTCTGTTGCTTCGATCACCTGTGAATCATTGGCTTCTAGATTCAGAATCTGTTGTCTTGGCAGCCCTTTGTAAAGGAGCGTCGTCCTGAAGCAGCAGCACACTTGCTGGCAGCGTTCCCGCGGTGGGGCCTATAAGTTTCCCAGCAAGTGCCTGTTGTGTTCTGCACTGATGGTTCGGCCCTTCTGAAGATACTCTGTAAATAACAGATTTGCTATGCCCACAGATGGCGGCCATGACCCTTCCTGCTGACCTCCATGGCTTGAGTTTCTTTGGCTGTGGAGATCCAGAGTGCCACCACTGTGGTGTCTGCTGTTTGGTCTCAGGACAATAGTGGTGGAACCAATTTTCTTCACAGTTGAGTATGACGGGCGCGGGGCACCCAATGTTCCCATCATGCACTCCTGTATTTCCTTCCTTTTTCATTCTGCACGAACAGGAACTTCATGATGCCTCGCTGTTCAGTGCTGCAGAATTTCACATTTTTCTCAGCCATGCTTCTCTAATAATGTGGAGAAAAAGAAAAATGAACGCTATTCTCCTGAAAATTAGCTTTATTTATGTTATAAGCTTGACTCTGGTGCTGTATTTATGTATCAAGCTTTATTCCGGTATTGTATCTAATGAGATTGGTCCTGATGCTGTGTTTATATACTAAGCTTGGTTCTGCTATTATATTTGTATATTACAGTTGGTTTGTTCTATATTTATGTACTGAGCTTAGTTATGGTATTGTATCTATGTACTGAGCTTAGTTATGGTATTGTATCTATGTACTGAGCTTGGTTATGGTATTGTATCTATGTACTGAGATTAGTCTTGGTGCTGTATTTATATATTGAGCTTGGCTCTAGTGTTGTATTTATGTACTGAGCTTAGTTATGGTATTGTATCTATGTACTGAGATTGGTCGTGGGGCTGTATTTATATACTCAGCTTGGTCTTGCTATTATATTTGTATACTAGAGTTGATTTGTTCTATACTTATGTATTGAGCTTGGTTCTGGCTCTGTATTCATAAGCTACGGTTGGGTTGTGCTGAATTTCTGTTACGAGATTGGTCCTGGTATGGTATTTGTTCTGTTCTGCAGTAGGTCTGCTGCTATATAGCTGCTTTCACCATAAGAAGAACACAGACTGCCTATTAGTGCAGTTTATATCATTTTATATCATATATTATTCCCCATCTAGCTGACCCCTGTGCAGATCTTTTTGGCGCCCCCTTCATAAGGACGGCACTGGCAGTGATTCTCCCATAGGTAGACTTTCTGGTAACTTGAGAAGACCAGGAAACAAGACCACTATAGATGCCGCTGCCGTCCGGTTGTCAGTGACCTCCATCTCTTCACATTCCTGTGCTGGACTGACATTTATTATCTTGTCATTGGATGTTTCTTTTTTTGCGGTTTCTTCTGAAAGCTATAAGAAAAAAATCTGAATATATCTTAATCCCGCCGGTTTAATTTGGTATCAGTGCCAGGCCATTACTAATGTGCAGATCAAGCTCCCATACATCACCATCAGCACGACCTTCACGGGGCATCCCAGCCTCATCTCACATCCACCATTGTCATCCAGGGATTTCGTTTCCTACTTTGTCACCGCTGCTGTTTACAAAGTATTCAACCAGAGCCAATGTTTTAGTTTTTAAATAAACTATCGATCCGCATGCCAGGGGAGAGATCAGTTTCATAAAAAATGATTTGGCACCAGAAGGTATCCAAATGGCCGAGCCATAAATCAATGTGAGAGCTTGGAACTTTCTTCAGTGATCCATTCTCGCTAGCTGCTGTCACGGGGCTGGATGTGGTTAGAAATGCAGGCGGAGGAGAAGTGGAGACAAGAGGATGAGCTGCCGAGACGTCAGCTGCAGCTTACAGACTTGAAGAATGCAGCAGCTCCGTCTTTGCTTCAAGATATCCGCAGACATTGCAGCTGATCCTCTGACTAGCAAATACACTATCTTATACCTGCGGAGCGGAAAAGAGACAAGAAAACCAGCGTGTGACTGGTGTGGATTAGGGGCGTTCAGCCTGTGCATTAATCAAACCTGCTGAAGGGGGCGCCATAAATGACTCAGCATCCAGTGCCTCTGACTACCAGAAATCTTGTACTGCAGTATATTGCATAGCATAGATATAAGAGCTGCTATAAGCGCACTATATAGTATATCTGCGCTGTATGCTGGTATGTTTTCAGCATAGTATGGCAGCATTATTTTAGCTTTGTATTGGGGTATTACTGCATTTCAGCACTATATGGAGGTATTATTTCAGTGTTGTAGAGCAGTGTAACTATATTTCAGCACTATAAGAGGGGGGCAGAAAAGTTCCCAACCAAGAATAGAATGAGCTAGGGGCATGAAACTTAAAGTGTTTGTCTGGGTGTTAACTATTGATGGTCTATCCTCAGGGTTGGTCCTCAATAGGAGATCAGTGGGGGCCTGCCACCACTAATCTGCTGTTCTCTGGGCCGATGCAGGAGGCAGATGTGATGGATCAATCGGGGATGAAAGAGAGGAGACCCGACATCTCCGCCTCTATTACCAATTTGTCAGGGAGAGAGAGGCGGCACCCCAATCAAGCCTGCCTCTATCGCTAATTTGTCACGGATTGACTCCTGCGATCGGTCTGGCCGCTATGACCATTTGTCACGGCAGAGCCTCGATCGATCACTCTAGCGGGATTGCAAGCATGGATCCGTTAGAATACAGGTGGATTTGTACCCAGCTTTTCCAGGGCTCTACAATACCTGCTCGCTACCGCTGCCACCACCAGCTTGTATATCACCAGTAAACTGGAACCCAGAATATGAATTATTAACACAATTTTCTGGCCTATGGCTCGTTTTAAAACAGACAAGGCTGACTAATAAATTGCAGATTTATTCTACAAAAGACGAGTAGTGTGAAATACCTATATATTCAAAAAGATGTTACAGTGGAGATAAGGTTTACAGTTATACACAACAGACAATTCTTAAAATAAAACAAGGAGGAAGTAAAATAAAGGTACCATATTGGGGATGTTTGGCCCAAGGTTTTGTTTGTGCAGAGTCACAGGAAGTAAATGGAAAAGTCCGAAGGTCTGACACACGCAACAAAATGGCCGACAGCCAGACAGTCTCTATATCGAAGCAGACAGCTCTGTTTCCACTGCAGTGGCCAGGCTCTGTATTACAGACAATGTTCCCACTGACTTCAATGCCTGCAATACCAAGTCAGACCACTGCAGTAGGAACAGAGCTGTCTGCTTCCTGCATAAATCAGCTCAGTGCATAAATACAACAGCTAAGAGAACAGTTTATTGGTGAGGGTCCCATGCAGCAGACTCCGCCAGTCTACCCTTGGTGACCTGTCGGAGGATTGACCATTAACAGTTTACAACTGGACAACCCCTTTAAATGCTATTCAACATATTCCCCCTGAAGTTCCACACACTTTCCCTATTTCAGTACCATATAGCAGCATTATATAAGCATTACATGACAGTTACTGTACTTCAGCATTGCATGGACTGTACAGTGGCATTATTTCATCATTGTACTGCGGTCTTACTGTGATTCAGTTCTGTATGATGGTTTTATTTCAGTATTACATAGCGGTATTTAGTTACATTGTGTGGCACCATTACTAAAGGGGAGCTGGGAAAACAGCAGTTCTTGACTCTATGTTTGCCTCTTGCTCTCAAAGCTGGACAAAGCAAAGAATAGAATTATCAGTCAGACCTTCCCTGCCGGACTACAGTGGTGGTGAGCACAGAGCATATACAGGGATATACAGGCCGTGCAACAGAACTAGTGATACAGGCCAAACCAGCATAACCACGTACAGACATCTGGTTCAGGGTTCTTGCCCCTCATCAGTCTACAGCAGGGATCTGGTTAGCTGGGTTACAGGATATCAATGTCAGACCTAAAGTATTGTATCTCTGTGTACAACGGTGCTCTAGTTTGGATTGCATTCCTATCCATACACTAATATATATATATATTAGAGATGAGCGAACATACTCGTCCGAGCTTGATACTCGTTCGAGTATTAGCGTGTTCGAGATGCTTGTTACTCGTGACGAGTACCACGTGATGTTCGACTTACTTTCACTTTCATCTCTGAGACGTTAGCGCGCTTTTCTGGCCAATAGAAAGACAGGGAAGGCATTACAACTTCCCCCTGCGACGTTCAAGCCCTATACCACCCCCCTGCAGTGAGTGGCTGGCGAGATCAGGTGTCACCCGAGTATAAAAATCGGCCCCTCCCGCGGCTCGCCACAGATGCATTCTGACAGAGATCAGGGACAGTGCTGCTGATGGTGGAGCTGCTATAGGGAGAGCGTTAGGAGTTATATTAGGCTTCAAGAACCCCAACGGTCCTTCTTAGGGCCACATCTGACAGTGTGCAGTACTGTGGAGGCTGCTTTTTGCAGTGTTGCACTTTTTTTTTTTTTTTTTTTGTATATCGGCCGTGCAGAGCATTTCGTCCTGCAGTAATTTTACATAGTCCAGGGCTGATAGTGGTGGTGAGGCAGGGACAGTGAAAGACATATCCAGTCTATATACGCAGTGGGTTTTTCCAAAAAAATTTGGGAAAAAAAATCTATTTGGGCTGCCTGTGACCGTCCTGACTGTACTGCGTCTCTGCTGGGGGTAGTTGTCCTAATTCATACGCAGCCAGCTAAGTGTTAAAGCAGGCTTGCGCAAAATTCTTTCCTGCCTCTGCGTTGCCTCTTACATCACCGCTGTCATCCTGTCCAGAGTGAAACAGTCTGCAGTAATTTTACATAGTCCACGGCCAGTAGTGGTGGTGAGGCAGGGACAGTGAAAGACATATCCAGTCTATATAGGCAGTGGGCTTTTCCAAAAAGATTTGGGAAAAAAAATCTATTTGGGCTGCCTGTGACCGTCCTGACTGTACTGCGTCTCTGCTGGGGGTAGTTGTCCTAATTCATACGCAGCCAGCTAAGTGTTACAGCAGGCTTGCGCAAAATTCTTTCCTGCCTCTGCTGTGCGTTCCGTAAGCGAAGTCAGCCTCCAACCACAGGCCAATAAGCGGCACATTTAATTACAGCGTTCTGTTTCTGCACTACTGGTAATACAGCATGCTGAGGGGTAGGGGTAGGCCTAGAGGACGTGGACGCGGGCGAGAACGCGGAGGCCCAAGTCAGGGTGTGGGCACAGGCCGAGCTCCTGATCCAGGTGTATCGCAGCCGACTGCTGCGGGATTAGGAGAGAGACACGTTTCTGGCATCCCCACATTCATCTCACAATTAATGGGTCCACGCGGTAGACCTTTATTAGAAAATGAGCACTGTGAGCAGGTCCTGTCGTGGATGGCAGAAAGTGCATCCAGCAGTCTATCGACCACCCAGAGTTCTACGCCGTCCACTGCTGCAACTCTGAATCCTCTGGCTGCTGCTCCTCCTTCCTCCCAGCCTCCTCACTCCATTACAATGACACATTCTGAGGAGCAGGCAGACTCCCAGGAACTGTTCTCGGGCCCCTGCCCAGAATGGGCAGCAATGGTTCCTCTCCCACCAGAGGAGTTTGTCGTGACCGATGCCCAACCTTTGGAAAGTTCCCGGGGGATGAGGCTGGGGACTTCCGGCAACTGTCTCAAGAGCTTTCAGTGGGTGAGGAGGACGATGACGATGAGACACAGTTGTCTATCACTCAGGTAGTAGTAATTGGAGTAAGTCCGAGGGAGGAGCGCACAGAGGATTCGGAGGAAGAGCAGCAGGACGATGAGGTGACTGACCCCGACTGGTTTGCTACGCCTACTGAGGACAGGTCTTCAGAGGGGGAGGCAAGTGCAGCAGCAGGGCAGGTTGGAAAAGGCAGTGAGGTGGCCAGGGGTAGAGGCAGGGCCAGACCGAATAATCCACCAACTGTTTCCCAAAGCGCACCCTCGCGCCATGCCACCCTGCAGAGGCCGAGGTGCTCAAAGGTGTGGCAGTTTTTCACTGAGAGTGCAGACGACCGACGAACAGTGGTGTGCAACCTTTGTCGCGCCAAGATCTGCCGGGGAGCCACCACCACCTGCCTCACCACCACCAGCATGAGCAGACATATGATGACCAAGCACCCCACAAGGTGGGACGAAGGCCGTTCACCGCCTCCGGTTTGCACCGCTGCCTCTCCCCCTGTGCCCCAACCTGCCACTGAGATCCAACCCCCCTCTCAGGACACAGGCACTACCGTCTCCTGGCCTGCACCCACACCCTCATCTCCGCTGTCCTCGGCCCCATCCACCAATGTCTCTCAGCGCACCGTCCAGCCGTCGCTAGCGCAAGTGTTGGAGCGCAAGCGCAAGTACGCCGCCACGCACCCGGACGCTCAAGCGTTAAACGTGCACATAGCCAAATTTATCAGCCTGGAGATGCTGCCATATAGGGTTGTGGAAACGGAGGCTTTCAAAGGTATGATGGCGGCCGCGGCCCCGCGCTACTCAGTTCCCAGTCGCCATTACTTTTCCCGATGTGCCGTCCCAGCCCTGCACGACCACGTCTCCCGCAACATTGTACGCACCCTCACCAAGGCGGTTACTGCCAAGGTCCACTTAACAACGGATACATGGACAAGCACAGGCGGGCAGGGCTACTATATCTCCCTGACGGCACATTGGGTGAATTTAGTGGAGGCTGGGACAGAGTCAGAGCCTGGGACCGCTCACGTCCTACCCACCCCCAGAATTGCGGGCCCCAGCTCGGTGGTGGTATCTGCGGCGGTGTATGCTTCCTCCACTAAACCACCCTCCTCCTCCTCCTACGCAACCTCTGTCTCACAATCAAGATGTGTCAGCAGCAGCACGTCGCCAGCAGTCGGTGTCGCGCGGCACGGCACGGCAGCACAGCGGTGGGCAAGCGTCAGCAGGCCGTGCTGAAACTACTCAGCTTAGGAGAGAAGAGGCACACGGCCCACGAACTGCTGCAGGGTCTGACAGAGCAGACCGACCGCTGGCTTGCGCCGCTGAGCCTCCAACTGGGCATGGTCATGTGTGACAACGGCCGTAACCTGGTGGCGGCTCTGCAGCTTGGCAGCCTCACGCACGTGCCATGCCTGGCCCACGTCTTTAATTTGGTGGTTCAGCGCTTTCTGAAAAGCTACCCACGCTTGTCAGACCTGCTTGGAAAGGTGCGCCGACTCTGCGCACATTTCCGCAAGTCCCACACAGACGCTGCCACCCTGCGCACCCTGCAACATCGGTTTCATCTGCCAGTGCACCGACTGCTGTGCGACGTGCCCACACGGTGGAACTCTACGGTCCACATGTTGGCCAGGCTCTATGAGCAGCGTAGAGCTATAGTGGAATACCAACTCCAACATGGGCGGCGCAGTGGGAGTCAGCCTCCTCAATTATTTACAGAAGTGTGGGCCTGGTTGGCAGACATCTGCCAGGTCCTTGGAAACTTTGAGGAGTCTACCCAGATGGTGAGCGGCGATGCTGCAATCATTAGCGTTACCATTCCTCTGCTATGCATCTTGAGAAGTTCCCTGCAAAGCATAAAGGCAGACGCTTTGCGCTCGAAAACAGAGGCGGGGGAAGACAGTATGTCGCTGGATAGTCAGAGCACCCTCCTGTCTATATCTCAGCGCGTTGAGGAGGAGGAGGAGGAGGGGGAGGAGGATGAGGAGGATGAGGAGGAGGGGGAAGAGACAGCTTGGCCCACTGCTGAGGGTACCCATGCTGCTTGCCTGTCATCCTTTCAGCATGTATGGCCTGAGGAGGAGGAGGAGGAGGAGGATCCTGAAAGTGATCTTCCTAGTGAGGACAGCCATGTGTTGCGTACAGGTACCCTGGCACACATGGCTGACTTCATGTTAGGATGCCTTTCACATGACCCTCGCGTTACACACAATCTGGCCACTACGGATTACTGGGTGTACACACTGCTCAACCCACGGTATAAGGAGAACCTTTCCACTCTCATACCCGAAGAGAAAGGGGTTCGAAAGTGATGCTATACCACAGGACCCTGGTGGACAAACTGATGGTAAAATTCCCATACGACAGCGCTAGTGGCCGAAGGCGCAGTTCCGAGGGGCAGGTAGCAGGGGAGGCGCGGAGATCAAGCAGCATGTACAGCACAGGCAGGGGAACACTCTCTAAGGCCTTTGACAGTTTTATGGCTCCCCAGCAAGACTGTGTCACCGCTCCCCAGTCACGGCTGAGTCGGCGGGAGCACTGTAAAAGGATGGGGAGGGAGTACGTAGCCGATCGCACGACCGTCCTCCGTGACGCCTCTGCCCCCTACAACTACTGGGTGTCGAAGCTGGACACGTGGCCTGAACTCGCGCTGTATGCCCTGGAGGTGCTTGCTTGTCCTGCGGCTAGCGTCTTGTCAGAGAGGGTGTTTAGTGCGGCTGGGGGAATCATCACAGATAAGCGTACCCGCCTGTCAACCGACAGTGCCGACAGGCTTACACTCATCAAGATGAACAAAGCCTGGATTTCCCCAGACTTCTCTTCTCCACCAGCGGACAGCAGCGATACCTAAGCAATACGTAGGCTGCACCCGCGGATGGAAGCATCGTTCTCTATCACCATCAAAAACGGGGACCTTTTTGCTTCATCAATCTGTGTATAATATTCCTCCTCCTCCTCCTGCTCCTCCTCCTGAAACCTCACATAATCACGCCGAACGGGCAATTTTTCTTAGGCCCACAAGGCTCACTCATATAATTTTTCTAAACAATTTTTATACGTTTCAATGCTCATTAAAGCGTTGGAACTTTCACCTGAACCAATTTTTATTTTAACTGGGCTGCCTCCAGGGCTAGTTACAAATTAAGCCACATTAACCAAAGCGATTAATGGGTTTCACCTGCCCTCTTGGTTGGGCATGGGCAATTTTTCTGAGGTACATTAGTACTGTTGGTACACCAATTTTTTGGGGCCCTCGCCTACAGTGTAATCCAATTAATTTTTTGCCCACCTGCATTAAAGCTGACGTTACCTCAGCTGTGCTGGGCACTGCAATGGGATATATTTATGTACCGCCGGTGGGTTCCAGGGAGCCACCCATGCTGTGGGTCCACAGGGAGTTGTAACTGCATGTGTCTACTTCTAAAGAACCCCGGTCTGACTGGGGCACGCAGTGTGGGCCGAAGCCCACCTGCATTAAACATGACATTACCTCAGCTGTGATGGGCAATGCAATGGGATATATTTATGTACCGCCGGTGGGTTCCTGGCACCCACCCATGCTGTCGGTCCACACGGAGTTGTAACTGCATGTGTCCACTTCTAAAGAACCCCAGTCTGACTGGGGCATGCAGTGTGGGCCGAAGCCCACCTGCATTAAACATGACATTACCTCAGCTGTGCTGGGCACTGCAATGGGATATATTTATGTACCGTCGGTGGGTTCCAGGGAGCCACCCATGCTGTCGGTCCACACGGAGTTGTAACTGCATGTGTCCACTTCTAAAGAACCCCAGTCTGACTGGGGCATGCAGTGTGGGCCGAAGCCCACCTGCATTAAACATGACATTACCTCAGCTGTGATGGGCACTGCAATGGGATATATTTATGTACCGCCGGTGGGTTCCAGGGAGCCACCCATGCTATGGGTCCACAGGGACTTCACAATAGGGAGTTGTACGTGCCTGTGTCTATGAATTAAAAACCCCGGTCAGATTGGGGCATGCAGTGTGGGCCGAAGCCCACCTGCATTTAATCTGATGTTAGCTCTGCTGTCCAGGGCACTGCAATGGGATACATTTATGTACAGCTGGTGGGTTCCAGGGAGCCACCCATGCTGTGGGTGCACACGGAATTCCCATTGCGGAGTTGTACCTGCCTGTGACTATTTATAAAAAACCGCGGTCTGACTGGGGCATGCAGACACCTTGACAGAATGAATAGTGTGTGGCACATAGGTTCCCCATTGCTATGCCCACGTGTGCAGCTCCTGATGGCGGTGGCACAGGATTATATTTCTCATTGCTTCTGTACAGCATTGTGGGCTATCGCTCCGCCCCTTTTAAAGAGGGTCGCTGCCTAGCCGTGCTAACCCTCTGCAGTGTGTGCCTGCGGTTCCTCCTCATGGCAGATGCACTTATAAATAGACATGAGTGTGGTGTGGCATGAGGGCAGCTGAAGGCTGCGCAGGGACACTTTGGTGTGCGCTGTGGACACTGGGTCGTGCGGGGGGGGGGGGGGTTGGGCAGCATGTAACCCAGGGGAAGTGTCAGCGGAGTGTCATTCAGGCAGTGATTGTGCTTTGAGGTAGTGTGGTGCTTAGCTAAGGTATGCATTGCTAATGAGGGCTTTTCAGAAGTAAAAGTTGTTGGGAGGGGGGGGCACTCTTGCCGCTATTGTGGCTTAATACTGGGACCTGGAAACTTGAGATGCAGCCCAACATGTAGCCCCTTGCCTGCCCTATCCGTTGCTGTGTCATTCCCATCACTTTCTTGAATTGCCCCGATTTTCACAAATGGAAACCTTAGCGAGCATCGGCGATATACAAAAATGCTCGGGTCGCCCATTGACTTCAATGGGGTTCGTTACTCGAAACGAACCCTCGAGCATCGCGATAATTTTGTCCCGAGTAACGAGCACCCGAGCACTTTGGTGCTCGCTCATCTCTAATATATATATATATATATATATATATATATATATATATATATATATATATATAATTATTCTCTGTATCATCACTCCCCTAGCAGTTTTATTATATATATATACTAGCGTACCCGTCGCGCGTTGCTGCGAAGACAGACATACATACATACATTCGTTTTTATATATCTAGATGACAGCAGCAGCGACCACTGAGGTTTTGTAGGCCGCTGCTTCCCCCTTGCAGGCTGAATAAAATAGCCGTTGTGTGGAACATCCAATTTATCCGGCTGCTGTGGCTTCTTGGGAAGATAGCCTAGTACATGTTTGCCCACTTCCAACTCCAATGGAGACTGACTGTAAATGGCTGGCGTGCTCTAGTATTTATGGTTTCAAGCTGTACGTGTCATTGCATACAGTCTATCTATCTATCTATCTATCTATCTATCTATCTATCTATCTATCTATCTATCAGGGTTATTGCATACAGTCTATCTATCTATCTATCTATCTATCTATCTATCTCCTATCTATCTATCTATCTATCTATCTATCTATCTATCTATCTATCAGGGTTATTGCATACAGTCTATCTATCTATCTATCTATCTATCTATCTATGACATCAGGAAATGAGAGAATTAGATTTTGTAGGCCGCTGCTTCCCCCTTGCGGGCTGAATAAAATAGCCGTTGGGTGGAACATACAATTTATCCGGCTGCTGTGGCTTCTTAGGAAGATATCCTAGTACTTGTTTACCCACTTCCAACTCCAATGGTAATTGGCTGGCGTGCTCTAGTGGTTCCAAGCTGTACGTGTCATAATAGAGCCTTAATGACATCACAATGCAGCTTTATAGAACATGTTGGGGCATGTTCAAGGGCGTCCGATGTTGATGACATCAGTGATGACATCACAATAGTAGGTGGCTTACTTATTCGATCTACGTGGGGGGGTGGTAACTTTCGACGACGCTCGCGCGCGCGCCATTTATCGTAGGGTAGTTGTACTATGCCTATAATCTTCCCAGGAGTGTACTCAACAACTTCCCAAAGTTTCATGGCGATCGGATGAATGGTGTAGTAGCGCATAAAGGACAAACAGACAGACACGCAGACAGACAGACACGCACGCACGCAGACAGACATACATTCAATTTTATATATATAGATATATATACTCATTGTCAGTAACATCCCTCCCCTGTAATATAGTATGCAAGGCAAGAGTAAGACAATGTCCATCTAGTTTCTAGGAAGGAAAAAAAAACATTGAGGCAGAAGCCAATTTATTCCTTTTGGGGGGAAAATTTTCTCCCCACCATAATAGCAGTCAGAATAATCCCTGGATCAACATTTGAAAGTTCCTTCCTGACTCCAAGAGCTGTCAGTCGGAAGGTACCTGAATCATCAACCCTTCTAGTTATTAATGTCTATATCCTGCAATATGATAGTGCTCTAAGGAGACATCTAGTCCCCTCATAAGCTCCCCTATCGATTTTTGCCATTGCTAGCACAATTTGCGCTATTCAATATACTGTGGGTGCCATATTACATATAATTATACATGCCTGGAGAAGCCAATGAAAAACGCACATTATAGTGTGTGAACCCCAGGATATCTGCCTTTATTTTGGCAGGAAAAGGTGTATATAGTATTCGAACAAAGGAAGGTGGGACATTCAGATACATTACAACATTTGGTGTGCTGATAGGTCATTCTCATAGGAAGTGTTTATGATGTAATCAGAAGGCGTAGCATTACACTGACATGCTCTGTAGATAGATTCCAATGCCAGTCCTTGCCTGTTCCTCTCCTTCTTAGTCTCTGCGCTGGTGTCTTCTGCTGAGCTCATTCTAACAGCAGACGTTTTATCTTTTTAAACAGTAAACTTGTAATTTCACCTTCTCAGCTTCCATAAACGCTTTTTAACCCTAGATTACTTTTTATTGACAGTCAGGACAGTACAGTTTACTAACTGGGGGCTACAAGATAATTACATACTTTCTGTAAAAACAATCACCCTGTTTCTTAGCCCTAACTCATCACTTACTCAGTCCGAACATCCATTCACTACTAGAGAGACAACCTAGATCCCCATACCTCAACCTTTACACAGTTAGGACATTACTTCACAGACAACATAAAAAAACACACAGTATATCTACTTCACAGTTCTTTTTTTTTTTTTTGTTAATTCACTTTTTATTGAAAAAGTTTTCAGAATACAAGGTAAGCATGAGTTAGAATGTGCACTTAGCAGAATGATAGCTTGACATTACGAGACTCAGAAATATTGTTTATGAAATTATCAGCAAACCCATACATAAGTTTTATCTATATCCCATAGTCGGTACCAGCAGCTCTCTCCCGCCCAGATTTGTGTGCTTAAAGGCTTTATTCGCTGGGCCGGAGTGAGCCGCTGCCACCCTTCCATAAGCGCACTTATGCATCTGGAAACATTTAATAACCTTACCTAATGTTTATCGAATATTAACAAGGGGAGTGGGGAAGGGTAGAGGAAGGGGAAAGAAAGGATAGGAGGGGGTGGGGGTGGGAAGGGGAGGTATTTCAACTCACCCAGACTTGGGGCTGATCATTGCAGAGAGGGATCGATGACATAGGTATAAGAATAAAGCTTATTACCTAGTTTGAGCTCATTATAATCTGTCCGTCCATGCATGGAAGTCCGCTAAATGTCAGGAAAAGGTAAACGGCATCTATGTGTCCCTGTTCAGGCGCCAATTTATATTAGCGTAATTTGCACCATCTATATATATAAAGACGAAAGCCCTCACTGACTCACTGATTCACTGACTCATTGACTCGCCACTAATTCTCCAACTTCCCGATGTCATGGAAACATGAAATTTGGCACGAGCATTGATTATGTCCTAAATAGGAAAAGTAAAGGGGTCCCAACTCGATTATTTAATTCTAAGCACAAAAGAATTGGCGTCCAAATTTACATACATAATCTAATTCTCTCACTTCCCGATGTCGTAGAAAAATGAAATTTGGCACAGGCATTGATCATGTCATACATAGGAAAAGCTAATGGGTCCTAACTCGATTATTCAATTATAAGCGCAAAAGAATTAGCATCCAAATTTTACGTATGTAATCTAATTCTCTCACTTCCCGATGTCGTACAAACTTGAAATTTGGCACGAGCATTGATTGTGTCCTAAATAGGAAAAGCTAATGGGTCCCAACTCGATTATTCAATTCTAGCGCAAAAGAATGTGTCCAAATTTTACATATGTAATCTAATTCTCTCACTTCCCGATGTCATAGAAACATGAAATTTGGCACGAGCATTAATTATGTCATAAATATGAAAAGTTAATGGGTCCCAACTCGATTATTCAATTCAAGTGCAAAAGAACTAGCGTCCAAATTTTAGGTACGTAATTCAATTCTCTCACTTAAAATTTGGCACGAGCATTGATTGTGTCCAAAATAGGAAAAGCTAATGGGTCCCGACTCGATTATTCAATTCTAAGCGCAAAAGAATTAGCATCCAAATTTTACTTAGTAGTCTAATTCTCTCACTTCCTAATGTAATTTTATATAAAGGTTACCTCCCCGTGGTGTTTCCTGGGTAACGCAAAGAACCATGCAAAATGGTGAACATATTTTTTTCCTCGGAATCTCTAAAGTAACCACGACTTCATAAGATTTTCCGATTGAACACTAGATAAACACCAGTACCAAATTAACTCGGGCGAAGCCGGGTATATCAGCTAGTCTTATATATAATTAATACAAGCCCAAAGAAGCCAATTAAAAACACTATAGTGTGTGAACCCCAGGATATCTGCCTTTATTTTGGCAGGAAAAGGTGTATATAGTATTCAAACAAAGGAAAGTGGGACATTCAGATACATTACAACATTTGGTGTGCTGATAGGTCATTCTCATAGGAAGTGTTTATGATGTAATCAGAAGACGTAACATTACACAAACATGCTCTGTAGATAGATTCCAATGCCAGTCCTTGCTTGTTCCTCTTCTTCTTAGTCTCTGCGCTGGTGTCTTCTGCTGATAAACGACCAGTCTGAACTTAAGGAGATACGACACTCCTCCTGACCCGCATAATAGGCCTCTCACAAACTAAGCCAGAAGCCTGCTGCACACTGATGATGGGCAAACACCCCAAAACAGCTGTATGTGCATGGTATTCTGGCTAGGTTTCCTATTCCCAATCATTATAAAGACTGCCATCCAATAGGTGGTGCTGCAGAGGTATTTTTCCATATTCCTTATTTGCATAAATTACCTAGAGGAGCTAGCACGGCCTTAGAAGTCTCCTTAGTCACCTTTTAAGTGTCCCCACACCCCTTTTTGGTGCTCTTCTTGGGGAGAGACTATGCCAGCCCCTGACCCACTTACCTCCTAGGTGTCTCCACACACTTTTTGGGTGCTCTCCTTAAAGGGGTTGTCCCGCGGCAGCAAGTGGGTCTATACACTTCTGCATGGCCATAATAATGCACTTTGTAATGTACATTGTGCATTAATTATGAGCCATACAGAAGTTATAAAAAGTTTTTTACTTACCTGCTCCGTTGCTAGCGTCCTCGTTCCCATGGAGCCGACTAATTTTCACCCTCAGATGGCCAAATTAGCCGCGCTTGCGCAGTCCAGGTCTTCTCCTGTTCTCTATGGGGCTCCGTGTAGCTCCGTGTAGCTCCGCCCCGTCACGTGTCGATTCCAGCCAATCAGGAGGCTGGAATCGGCAATGGACCGCACAGAAGAGCTGCGGTCCACGGAGGTAGAGGATCCCGGCGGCCATCTTCACCGGTAAGTATAGAAGTCACCGGAGCGCCGGGATTCAGGTAAGCGCTGTGCTGTTCTTTTTTTCAGTCCCTGCATCGGGGTTGTCTCGCGCCGAACGGGGGGGGGGGGGGTTTGAAAAAAAAAAAAACGTTTCGGCGCGGGACAACCCCTTTAAGCAGACACAACACCTTTCCTGACCCTTTGCCCAGCTACACACGCTTTCACCTAGACCGAGCTATTACGTGGCACGGTGTCAAATGCTTTAGAGAAGTCCAGATATAGGAGATGAAAAAAAACTCGCCCAGGTCCAGCCTAGAACTTATTTCATCGTAGAAGCTGATCAAAATGGTCTGACATGATCGATCCTTCATGAACCCATGCTGGTGAGGAGTTATTCCGTTGTTTTCCTTAAGGTATTCCAGGATGGTGTCTCTCAGAAATCCCTCATTTTTTTTCCAATTACACTGCCCAATGATGATTTTGTTTCAGGCTCAAAATTAGCTTATTCTTATGTATTTCCATCTGCTGAATTCAAAAATCACCATAAAAATGACCAATCAGCTCTCGCTTTGAAGATACAGTGACATGTCATTTTTTAGAGTTTACATTTTTATGTAAACTCTGGGGGATGGGGGGGAGTTACGTAAACTCAGGGGGGGGGGGGTTGTCACACCTCCCAACTGACATGACACAATGTTCTCCATATGTTTGTAGGTTATAAACATAATAAATGTTGCTATGACTGAGTTTCATATTGTTTGTTTTTCTTTCTTTTCTGGTTTTGGAGGGCTTTTGAAATGCAAAATTTGCTATATCAAAATACCACGAAAATGTGTAAATTTAGTGAATAATTTTTATTTTGTGGTGAAATAACATTTTCGTCACAGAAACGCAAGCTGACGCCTCTGGTGAAGACTGCCTATCATCATTATTGTGGTATGAAGTTCGGGGACCAGAACAAGTCATCTGCTATTTGACCTATTCCACATTCAGATCATTTACCAGTTCCTACTCCACCCCAGCATTATGAGCTTGAAGTAGAAATGAAGAAAATGAAGAAAGTGTTGAAAAAGAAGAACCCAATAAGCCTTCCACATCCTATGACCCTGACTTTGAGGTAAAAGATGATAAACCACATAGACTGAGTCAGGCAGAATTGAGTGATCACATTTGAGACCTTGAGTTGTCAAAGGAGAAGGCGGAACTTCTAGGGTCAATTATTAAAGTGAGACTTACTGGCCTGTAGATACCAGGCTACCTTCTTGGCCCCTTTTTGTATATTGGAAACACATTGGCAATGTATCAATCCAGTGGTGCTAGAACCTCCATGTCCGCCCGTATCACATCTTGTATCCGAGCTATGGGTAATATAACAGGGAACTAGAGCCTCCATGCCTGTATCACATCTTGTATCCAAGCTAGAGGCAGTACAACAGGATACTAGAGTCTCCATGCTCACCCGTATCACATCTTGTATCCAAGCTAAAGGCGGTACAACAAGGTACTAGAACATCCATGCCCACCCACATCACATCTTGTATTACAGCTAGAGCCACATAAAAGGATACTAGAGCCTCCATGCCCGCCTGTATCACATGTTGTACCCAAGTTAGAGGCAGTACAGCAGGGCACTAGAGTCTACATGCCCACCTAAATCACATATGGAGGCTCTAGTACCTGGTTGGGCCACCTCTAGTTTAAATACAAGATGTAATATGGGCGGGCATGGACGTTCTAGTACCCTATTGGGTCACCTCTAACTTGGATACATGATGTGATACAAGCAGGCGTTGATGCTATATTATCCTTTTGGTCCTCCTTTCACTTGGATGCAAGATAAGATAAGTGTGACACTGTTGTGGGGGCTCCTGTGACCCCCTTGTGTGTGCGGCTGACAATTATCCTGCTGCCTCTTGGAAGCTGCCTGAACATATTGCTGAGCTGTCATTGTCCCTTGTACCAATACTAGGGGGGACCGACTGCCGTATGCAATGGCTCCCAAATCACCACAACAGCAGTGGGGGCAGTGTGCTACTCCGAGATCAGTCATCTAATCACGCCACAACTCTCATCATTTGTATATCTGTCTTAGATGTAATGGCATACCAAGCAAGACAACAACTTCTGGGGGATGTCAATTTTTTTAGCATTGAGTGTATTTCAAGGCCTGTTAAAAGATTGGATATTGACTTGAAGGATGGCTGCGACCCAAAGGGTGGTGCGTTTTTGCGTTGTTCTGTCACTGATCTGCACAGGCATGGCTAAGTCTTCCTTCACCCAGTGCAAAGGGTCCTTTCACTTCCTTAGACCTGTATTTAAATACTGCACTCTGGCCTAGGACAAGTGGATTGTTTGCAAGCGCCAGCCCCGAGCATATACCCGATAGCCCGCCTAGCTATACACCTGGGCACATCCCCGAGCATATACTCGATAGCCCGCCTAGCTATACACCTGGGCACATTCATGGCAAACCTTATTTTTTGTTTTGCTGATAACACAAAAACAGCCTCTTTCTACTTTGGATAAACAACTCTTCTTGGTTCAGTGGAATCAGCTGTAAAGAAGTGTTCTTGACTCTGGATATAAATGACTCTGGAAGTTTTAGTTTAGTAAGAACTCTGACTCTCATTGAGATGCAAGTGGGGAGTCACGGTCTCGTTACCGGATCAGGTTGCCAATGTTTTGATGAATGCAACTGTTCTTTTCCTAATATGTTTCCCTGCCTGGAAGTCTTCATTCAGTTTTCCCGTTATTAATGTGTTGTTGCGGTAGAGTTAAATAGATTGAGCAAGCGAAGGAAAGGAAGGGAAATTAATTGTGTAAATACAACCTGGTTTGCAGCAACAACCGGGGGAAAAATTGCATTGTAAGAAATGCTGGAATCCTGATGCTATTTCATCAGGCAAGTCCAAGAAATCTTTATTTAATGTGAACGAGAACTCAGATGAAATTAAAGACCCAGAGCTTGGCCTACTAAAAGTCCACAACCGCACCACAAGATTAGAGATGAGCGAACGTGTTCTTCCGAGCTTGATATTCGTGCGAATATTAGGGTGTTCGGTATGTTCGTTATCCGTAACGAACACCATGCGGTGTCCGGGTTACTTAAACTTTCTTCCCTGAGACGTTAGCGCTTTTTTTTGGCCAATATAAAGACAGGGAAGGCATTACAACTTCCCCCTGCAACGTTTAAGCCCTATACCACCCCCCTGCTGTGAGTGGCTGGGGAGATCAGGTGTCCGCCTGATATGAAAGTCTGCCCCTCCCGCGGTTCGCTATGGATGCATTCTATATGCGCTCAATGGGGCCAGCGGCAGCAGCGCTGACCCCATTGAGAACATATAGAAGACAAATCCTTCTTCTCTGGCACAGCTGTAACAGCTGTAGCAGAGAAGAACGATGTTTGCCCATTGAATTCAATGGAGCGGCAATACAGCAGGTTCCACTGAATGCAATGGGCTGCCGGCGATCGCAGGATGAATGGTCGGAAAGGGGTTAAATATATAACCCCTTTCCTGCAATTCATCCAGAAATGTGTTACACTAAAAATATATACCGGCGTATAAGGCGACGGGGCGTATAAGACGACCCCCCAACTGTCACCTTATACGCCGGTAATACAGTGGAGCAAAGAATAAAAAGCATTACTTACGTTTTTAGATGATCTGCGGCGCTCCTGCAGGCTGTCACTCCCTCCTGGTCCACGGCAGAGTATTGCTTTCTCCACGAAAGACTTTAAATCCCTGCCTCCAGAAAGACACGTGCCTTCAGCCAATCACAGCCAATGACAATGATGTCATTGAATGGCTGTGATTGGCTGTGTTTCTGGAGGCAGGGATTTCAAGGCTTGCTGTATTGCCGCTCCATTGAATTCAATGGGCAAACATCGTTCTTCTCTGCTACAGCTGTTACAGCTGTGCCAGAGGAGGACGATCTTTATGCTGACAGTGGGGGGGGGGGCACTCTTGCCGCTATTGTGGCTTAATAGTGGGACCTGTGAACTTGAGATGCAGCCCACCATGTAGCCCCTCGCCTGCCCTATCCGTCACTGTGTCATTCCCATCACTTTCTTGAATTGCCCAGATTTTCACACATGAAAACCTTAGCGAGCATCGGCGATATACAAAAATGCTCTGGTCGCCCATTGACTTCAATGGGGTTCGTTGTTCGAAACGAACCCTCGAGCATCGCGGGAAGTTCGTTCCGAATAACGAACACCCGAACATTTTGGTGTTCGCTCATCTCTACACAAGATGCTTACATGAACATTACTACAATATGGAAGGTCTGCCCCTACTGTGTCCCTGACAGATTAGATTTTGGGCTAGGGGTCCCTACCATGTAAACCCTTCTTGAGGGATCTGGTCTTTACTGCAGTGCTGACCTGGACAGGTAAAAGAAGATCAGGCTATGATTCAGTCAGATAAATAAGATCAGGGCAATCAGAGTTCATGCAATATGATAAACAGGAAGAAGGCCAAGACAGGCAGTCTGCAGGCAAGAAGTGGCAAGCAGACTGAGTTCAGACAGGCTGAGCATCGGAAAGATGGACATTGGATATTCAGGAAGAGAGTCAAAACTTTAAAGAAAATAGGATACAGAAACACCTTCACAGAAATACTAGGAACTTACTGCACAGGCACCTTCCTGGAAAGGGCTTAAATAGGCTGGGGAAGTGAAAGCCGGGTACATGCACTGGCCCTTTAAGAGGTGGGCTAAACATGTGAGCACGCCATATGGGCAGAAGCAGAACCTGAAAGATTGTTGAGGCCTCCACTGCACAGAAGACAGAGGGCTGGAGGAAGTAGATGGTCGATGGGAAAAAGGGGTGACAGGAGGCACGCCAACTGCAGCCAGTGGCCATAACGACTATAGGACACATGGAATATGCACTTCAAGCTTAACTGATTGTTGTTACTAACCAACACACCTCAGTGCTAGATTACCTTACAGCTGCCCACGAGGGGCATATGTCAGGATGTTTTGTACTTTGTCACCCGTCACGCATTCATTCAGAAAATGCAGCTCAAAATCGCAGCATCTTTACCGTGATTTTGAGCGGCATTTTTGAGCGTATGGTACATTGTTTGACACTACTGAGTATTACTGAAGTATTAGCTCTGGGAGCATCAATAGTCAATAGTGGGGGGGGGGGGGGGCGTCTGGGGATTGGCAATAACTAATGGCAGAGTAGTAAATGGTATAGCAAGTGAAACGGCAAGAGCTTTAACGCCACCTCACAGGCTCTTGACTTATTACTGGTGGATGTACAAGGTACTCAGAAAGTTGCTCTACAGAACAGCTACAATTGATGGTATTCAATCTTGGATGTGAGGTTTGAAGGTCTGTGTTGTTTTAACCTAACTGATAATTCAGAATAGATTCATAAAAATATGCAATATATAAACTCAATAAATGAAGTTAGTGCAGACACTCAGGAACATAAGGACCGGGGAGGTTTGACTGGCTTTCCTGATTTAGTTCATCGTGGCTTCATCAACCCTTCGGTATACTTCGTGGTTAGTGATAAGTTGTATACTCCTTTGCTGTTCTATTCAGTGTATACTTAATCTAGCGAGTTTGTGTAATAATTGGGTCATGGGTCCATGAACACACACAGGACCACAACTCACTTTATGGGAAATCCCACCCAGAAATAACAAAATCATCATGTTTCCTCATGCTATGTATGTGCCTTTACACAGAACACATGAGCCTCCTACCCTCGGACCCAGGGTTAGAATACAGCCCTTAGGGAAAGGCTGGGGTCACCCTACATGGGTATAACCAGGTGGATTATGGGTAATTCTTTGGAAATCCTTCATGTTATTATCCATTTGATCTTCTACTGTATTCGTCTTATTTGCAAAAACCACCAACCACCTTCACAAGGGAGAATACAAGTCTATTGTGTATAGTTGCTCCTAACAATAGAGAATACGGTAACCTTATACAAGCTATTCCTCTCCAACCTGTCTAGATTATGATACACTTCTACTACCTCAGACTTCCAAAGTACATAGGGTCATGACAAGGTGGCATGGCCCTTCCTACCATTAGGAGACAACTCCCTGGCAAAGCGACAAGCAGCACCTATTGTAGAAGTGGGGGCAGATTGTACATCTGAGGTATTGAAGTGTTCACAAAAAGGGGGGGAATGTGAGAGCAGTAAATATCCTCAACTTGTCCTGTATCCTGCTTTGTGATGCCCCATTTCTCTGACTTTCCGTAGCATGTATTCAGATATTCTAGAAACAATCACAGGAATGCAAAACCATTTACACAGGTCTCATGAGAAACCGCTCCAATCGGCCTGAGAGAAGTCCTGCCTTTAGACAGATGTCACTGCACTTGCTGAGTCTTCAATAATCAGTGATAATGAATTCTAATAAATCGTACATATTTACAGGTGAGGCGTCTTCTGGCCTCATGTAAGATGTCTTTGTATAAATACTTGTGCTGATTAACTAATAAATCAGATGACTTCCTATCACATTCAATACTGTGTGTGATTTGTAGGCTTGCTGAAGCTCAAGCATTAACTCCTGAAAACATACCAACTAGGGAATATTGCACTTTATATCCTCCTATCCCAAGACAGAATTTTGTCTCAAAACTGGAGGGTTACTTTTATAGCTAAGCCATCCCCCTTCTCTGCCACAGCCAATGCAGTGACAGGGGAGGAGACTTAGTTATTAACTCCTTCATCCAACAGGGGGGAACAGTTACGTCACTGGGGTGCAAGGTTTGTATAGAGCGGGATTGAGAGCTGATCTTGATTCATACACAGTGGGTGCTGGCTGTCTTTGACAGCTGACACCCACCTGCAGCAGCCACGATCAGCATTAGCGCTGATTGCAGCTGTTAAGCCTTTAAATGTGGCAACCAATATTCAGGGGACCGGAATGCCCCCTCCTTCCCACATTGAGATCATAGGTGCCGTTCGCTTGCCATGAGCCCCCACACATCTATGTAGATGGAAAAATAAAAAAGTTATGGCCATCAGAAGATGGCAGCAGAAAATAATTGTTTTTCCAAATAATCTTTTTCTTTTTTTAATAACACAAATATATATATACACATTTAGTATCATCTCAATTGTACTGACCAATATAATAAAGCTATCATGCCATTTCTACTGCACCGTGTACGCTGTAAAAACAAGAACCCCCACAAAGATGGTGGATTTGTGGGGGATTTTTCCATTTCACTTCACTTACAATTTTTTTTACGTTTTTCAGCACATTATATGATACATTAAACAGCAGCACTGAAGAATACAACTTGTCCCGCAAAAAAGAACAAGCCCTCAGACACCTACGTTGATGAATACATAAGAGGTTTTTTTTAAAATGGGGAGGAAAAACAAAAAAAATTGAGAAAATAACAGGGCCGCATCTTTAAGGGGTTAAATTGAGCCAAATAGCCAGCCTCCACAGCTGAGGTCACGGGTAACACCACATGACCTGGTGTCAGAATCAGATAATCCAACACTGTAGGTTGGGGGAAAGTTGTTGTTTTCCTGTAAACCACTTTAACCTATCAACATGCTTTGTCTTTTGAGTTTGGAAGGTAATCGGAGAATCGAGAGGAGGCCGACACAGAACAGACAAACGCCACGCGGACGAAACGCCATGAAGACGACGCCCTTGGCTGGATTTGAACTCAGAAATGCAAAGAAAAAAGTGTTGACCACTCAGCCACCAGCATGACATTAGAGCCTGGCATGCTGCCTGCTGGCGCCCTCGGCTGGTGAGTCGGGTGTGCTGGATTTCTGACTCCACGCTCTCGAGTTATAGTTCAGGTTTTTATCCCGTTAAGCTCTTAATTACAAATTAGAAATTGACTATTAATACACAGTAGAGCCCTCCTGACCCGACAGAAGCCGCGACACGTTCCATCTGATTACATAGCTGAATACAACTTAGTGACCTGCATATCATGTTAATTAACATTTCTCAAGACTCCTGTTGACGGCTCGCTATCACTTAATGATGATGTGAGGTAGCGCGCTATAATGAGATCCCAGATTTAAAGTAATTTAATATTTATTAACAACATCGCAATGAAAGAGATGATGGGAGGAAATGTAATTAACTCCAGATTCCGTTTCATATTCGGACAACTTGCAGGAAATTTCTAGAACAAACTCAAAATAATATTTTAAAAAGAATTAAAAATTTAATTATTGAAATTCCACGCAGATAATGGTATTCCGAGTTCATTGCGGAATCAGAACACATACGTTATTGCAGTTGCTAATGAAATATTTAACAGTGTTTAGCAATATATTACAGTAACTAAAAAGACATAAAGCGACCGTCCAATCCCCAGATAAAATGTGCGCAAGGAACAGAGTGAGAAAATTATATTATCTGTCCTCTTACTGGTTCAGTCGCCGATCCGCCTGTTCCTGGGGGGCGCTCTTCATTCTTCCATCATGGCTACTTGTTACTACTCAATGCTCTTTGGTCATTACCAGTGCATGCTGCTTCCTGACTGGCCAGTATCCGAGTAGCCGGTGAAGTCATTCACACGCTTAAGACCGGCAGAGTCGTATCGCGTGTGAGATATGGATCCAAATACATTTTTTGGGCATGTGACCTTGCCACCTCCAGCCTGTGCTGAGTGTTTCTCATTAATTCTAAGCCAAGTTCCTCCAAAGTTTTGATCATACACTGTATGCACTATGAGACGGTGACCGGCAAGGTGCTGGAGGGCAGGTATATCTCGCCTAGGATGCTCTCCTATGCTGCTTTGGGGAGTGCTTGGGCAGATACGTGCCACCGAGCAGCCTGGGCTCGGTGGAGGAAGCCGGCAGTATAGTGTTAGTAGCATTAAGCTACTAACACGTTGTAGCAAGTAGGTGGCTCCAAGCCGCATAATCCGGGCCGGCTTTTCCTGGAGTGACCAAAGTAAAGGGTGGCATGGTCACTCCCACGTACCAGGTGGGGCTGGTACCAGGCCTTATAAAGCCTGGGCCTACAGGGCCTAGAGGAAAAGCTGAGACCTCTGCAGGTCTGAGAGTCCTGGCTGGCTGTGTGCAGGAGCCATTTGTGTTACCAGTGTGTAGACAGGGACGCTCCATGTATAGTAAGTGCTCAGACAAGCAGGATTTACGTTATGTTTGCCTGATGTTAAGGCCTGTATTTTGCTTTTGTTTGCTTGGAAATAAACCCAGGCAAAGCCTGGACTAAAGACTTTATCCTATGTGTCACTGTCTCTGACTGCTTATGCCCAGGTTGCTACAGATCCTAAACGCTAATCCCTCACAGCACCTACTAAAGGCCATTGTTAGTACCCCCTGAGAACTGGCATATATACTTTGGGGCAGATGTACCACAGGTCGAGAACCAAATCTCTAAGACATATAAGAGAACCTGCATTTAGCAAACCCAAATGCAATGCCTGCCTTCGGTAAGATGGCACAATATGTGGATTTTTTTAGCCTCCATCATACAGAAACCAATGACAATGATGTATTGCACTGATAGGCAGCCTGCCTGTGTTCTGCAGATAGCGGCATACACACACCAGAACAGCTCATTGTATAAATGCTGTACCAGAAACAAGCTCAGTATATAAATACAGCACAGGTATCAAGTCCGGTATATACTGTAAGTAAACAACTAGAGCCAAGCTAGGTTTCTTTGGATATATGTATATATATGAAGATATATGTCCCAGAATCAAACTCATTATATAGATACAGCCACAGAACTTAGCTCAGCGCATAAAAAAGTTGCAGACGTAAGCAATTGTGTTGTCATGGCATCAATGGGCTGACAACAGAGCCTTGGAACATCTTAGGGAGTCAGGAGGAGGAGAATTCATGTAGCTACAAGACACTGCCTCATGGAGGAAGACAATCATCTATCTGGACAGATGTAATGGGGATGATTGCCTACATCTCCCTGAGCCCACCTACAAGGTGGCAGCCAGCGCCCTGTATGACCTCATGGTTGCACATGGTTAAAGCCAGCCATGGCCATCTCTATGGAACATGTAAAGTGACATATGGAGTCCATAGCTGTCTAAATTAGGGGCTACAGATGCCCCATGTGCCACCAGAAGGTGATTCCATGGACGGCCCTATTATCCAATACCAGAGAAGAATACTATCATAATATGGCACACATGGCATCCAATGGAACGTGCAAAGCTGCATCTGCTTAATATTCTCATCATCCTCCAATCACAAAATTATTCCATTCAGTCTATGACCAACTTTAAAGTTGTCTCCAAACACCGCAGAATTTTACTTAACAAAGTAACCGAACTCATCCAATTTCCAAACACAAATATAAAACCCCAATTCCAGCAAAATATGTGGGATATTTCAGGTCATTGAATCCAGAAATATATTTTCTACATTGCTGTATCTATATTTGTGCTCATTTCTTTTGGAACATCCATCATTCTTCCAAGAATCTTATAAAACACAATGTGAAATGGAGACTATATGGATTGTCAAGTAGAAGATTGTAGCTCATTTTTACTCCCCACTGCAGTGATAGGATATTATTTAGAACGTGTTCCGGATGCACAATTCACAGACTTTTCTATCACAGTTTAGTGCAGAGCTTCAGCAGTCACATGAAAGATACAAACATCCACCGCATAATGAAGGTGTAATCACCAGAAGTCACAGCTCCGCTAAATACGTCTCTAATTATGTGATAGCGTACTTCACAACCCAGGGTGATGAACGGAATAAGAAATACACTTTACACTGGGAGGAGCTTCACAAGTGTGCTGTGTACTTATATATACTTTGTATGACCACAAAAGACATCTCCAGAAAGAAAAGAAAAATACCTTAAGCTTATGTAACAATAGTGTAAAAAAATGCTGCCCTCTATGCAATGGGGTATAATTATTATAACTCTGTCCCTATACACTAGAATATATCTAGTACAATACTGCCTCCTATGTACAACAAAAATAACTGCTATAATACTGCCCCCTATGTACAAGAATATAACTAGTATAATACTGCCTCCTATGTACAAGAATATAACTACTATAATACTGCCTCCTATGTACAAGAATATAACTACTATAATACTGCCCCCTATGTACAAGAATATAACTACTATAATACTGCCTCCTATGTACAAGAATATAAATGCTATAATACTGCCTCCTATGTATAAGAATATAACTACTATAATACTGCCCCCTATTTACAAGAAAATAACTACTATAATACTGCCTCCTATGTACAAGAATATAACTACTATAATACTGCTCCTATGTACAAGAATATAACTACTATAATACTGCCCCCTATGTACAAGAATATAACTACTATAATATTGCATCCTATGTACAAGAATATAAACTACTATAATACTGCCCCCTATGTACAAGAATATAACTACTATAATACTGCTCCCTATGTACAAGTATATAACTACTATAATACTGCCCCCTATGTACAAGAATATAACTACTATAATACTGCCCCCGATGTACAGGAATATAACTACTATAATACTGCTCCTATGTACAAGAATATAACTACTATCATACTGTCTCCTATGTACAAGAATATAACTACTATAATACTGCCTCCTATGTACAAGAATATAGCTACTATAATACTGCCTCCTAAGTACAAGAATATAACTACTATAATACTGTCTCCTAAGTACAAGAATATAACTACTATAATACTGCCTTCTAAGTACAAGAATATAACTACTACAATACTGCCTCCTAAGTACAAGAATAAAACTACTATAAAACTGCCTCCAAAGTACAAGAATATAACTACTATAATACTGCCCCCTAAGTACAAGAATATAACTACTATAATACTGCCTCCTATGTACAACAAAAATAACTACTATAAAACTGCTCCCTATGTACAAGAATATAACTACTATCATACTGTCTCCTATGTACAAGAATATAACTACTATAATACTGCCTCCTATGTACAAGAATATACCCACTATAATACTGCCCCCTATGTACAAGAATATAACTATTATCATACTGTCTCCTATGTACAAGAATATAACTACTAGAATACTGCCTCCTATGTAAACAAAAATAACTAGTATAATACTGCCCACTATGTACAAGAATATAACTGCTATAATACTGTCCCCTATGTACAAGAATATAACTACTATAATACTGCCTCCTATGTACAAGAATATAACTACAATAATACTGCCCCCTATGTACAAGAATATAAGTACTATAATACTGCCCCCTATGTACAAGAATATAACTACTATAATACTGCTCCCATGTACAAGAATATAACTACTATAATACTGCCTCCTATGTACAAGAATATAACTACTATAATACTGTTCCCTATGTACAAGAATATAACTACTACAATACTCCCCCCTATGTTCGAGAATATAACTACTATAATACTGCTCCCTATGTACAAGAATATAACTACTACAATACTCCCCCCTATGTACAAGAATATAACTACTGTAATACTGCCCCCTATGTACAAGAATATAACTACTATAATACTGCTCCTATGTACAAGAATATAACTACTATAATACTGCCCCCTGTGTACAAGAATATAACTACTATAATGCTGCCCCCTATGTACAAGAATATAACTACTATAATACTGCCCCCTATGTACAAGAATATAACTACTCTAATACTGCTCCTATGTCCAAGAATATAACTACTATAATACTGCCCTCTATGTACAAAAATATAACTACTATAATACTGCCACCTATGTACAAGAATATAACTACTATAATACTGCCCCCTATGTACAATAATATAACTACTATAATACTGCTCCCTATGTACAAGAATATAACTACTATAATACTGCCCCCTATGTACAAGAATATAACTACTATAATACTGCCCCCTATGTACAAGAATATAACTACTGTAATACTGCCCCCTATGTACAGGAATATAACTACTATAATACTGTTCCTATGTTCGAGAATATAACTACTATAATACTGCTCCCTATGTACAAGAATATAACTACTACAATACTCCCCCCTATGTACAAGAATATAACTACTGTAATACTGCCCCCTATGTACAAGAATATAACTACTATAATACTGCTTCTATGTACAAGAATATAACTACTATAATACTGCCCCCTATGTACAAGAATATAACTACTATAATGCTGCCCCCTATGTACAAGAATATAACTACTATAATACTGCCCCCTATGTACAAGAATATAACTACTCTAATACTGCTCCTATGTCCAAGAATATAACTACTATAATACTGCCCTCTATGTACAAAAATATAACTACTATAATACTGCCCCCTATGTACAAGAATATAACTACTATAATACTGCCCCCTATGTACAATAATATAACTACTATAATACTGCTCCCTATGTACAAGAATATAACTACTATAATACTGCCCCCTATGTACAAGAATATAACTACTATAATACTGCCCCCTATGTACAAGAATATAACTACTCTAATACTGCTCCTATGTCCAAGAATATAACTACTATAATACTGCCCTCTATGTACAAAAATATAACTACTATAATACTGCCCCCTATGTACAAGAATATAACTACTATAATACTGCCCCCTATGTACAAGGATATAACTACTATAATACTGCCCCTATGTACAAGAATATAGCTACTATAATACTGCCCTCTATGTACAAGAATATAACTAGTATAATACTGCCCCCTATGTACAAGAATATAACTACTATAATACTGCTCCTATGTACAAGAATATAACTACTATAATACTGCTCCTATGTACAAGAATATAACTACTATAATACTCTCCTCTATGTACAAGAATATAACTAATATAATACTGCCCATATGTACAAGAATATAACTACTATAATACTGCTCCCTATGTACAAGAATATAACTACTATAATACTCTCCTCTATGTACAAGAATATAACTACTATAATACTGCTCCAATGTACAAGAATATAACTACTATAATACTGCTCCTATGTACAAGAATATAACTACTATAATACTCTCCTCTATGTACAAGAATATAACTAATATAATACTGCCCATATGTACAAGAATATAACTACTATAATACTGCTCCTATGTACAAGCATATAACTACTATAATACTGCCCATATGTACAAGAATATAACTACTATAATACTGCTCCCTATGTACAAGAATATAACTACTATAATACTCTCCTCTATGTACAAGAATATAACTACTATAATACTGCCCCTATGTACAAGAATATAACTACTATAATACTGCTCCTATGTACAAGAATATAACTACTATAATACTGCCCATATGTACAAGAATATAACTACTACAATGCTGCCACCTATATACAAGAATATAACTACTATAATACTGCCTCCTATGTACAAGAATATAACTACTATAATACTGCCCCCTATGTACAAGAATATAACTACTATAATACTGCCCCCTAGGTACAAGAATATAACTACTATAATACTGCCCCCTATGTACAAGAATATAACTACTATAATACTGCCTCCTATGTACAAGAATATAACTACTATAATACTGCCCCCTATGTACAAGAATATAACTACTATAATACTGCAACCTATGTACAAGAATATAACTACTATAATACTGCCTCCTATGTACAAGAATATAACTACTATAATACTGCCCCCTATGTACAAGAATATAACTACTATAATACTGCCCCCTATGTACAAGAATATAACTACTATAATACTGCTCCTATGTACAAGAATATAACTACTATAATACTCTCCTCTATGTACAAGAATATAACTAATATAATACTGCCCATATGTACAAGAATATAACTACTATAATACTGCTCCCTATGTACAAGAATATAACTACTATAATACTCTCCTCTATGTACAAGAATATAACTACTATAATACTGCTCCAATGTACAAGAATATAACTACTATAATACTGCTCCTATGTACAAGAATATAACTACTATAATACTCTCCTCTATGTACAAGAATATAACTAATATAATACTGCCCATATGTACAAGAATATAACTACTATAATACTGCTCCTATGTACAAGCATATAACTACTATAATACTGCCCATATGTACAAGAATATAACTACTATAATACTGCTCCCTATGTACAAGAATATAACTACTATAATACTCTCCTCTATGTACAAGAATATAACTACTATAATACTGCCCCTATGTACAAGAATATAACTACTATAATACTGCTCCTATGTACAAGAATATAACTACTATAATACTGCCCATATGTACAAGAATATAACTACTACAATGCTGCCACCTATATACAAGAATATAACTACTATAATACTGCCTCCTATGTACAAGAATATAACTACTATAATACTGCCCCCTATGTACAAGAATATAACTACTATAATACTGCCCCCTAGGTACAAGAATATAACTACTATAATACTGCCCCCTATGTACAAGAATATAACTACTATAATACTGCCTCCTATGTACAAGAATATAACTACTATAATACTGCCCCCTATGTACAAGAATATAACTACTATAATACTGCAACCTATGTACAAGAATATAACTACTATAATACTGCCTCCTATGTACAAGAATATAACTACTATAATACTGCCCCCTATGTACAAGAATATAACTACTATAATACTGCTCTCTATGTACAAGAATATAACTACTATAATACTGCCTCCTACGTACAAGAATATAACTACTATAATACTGCAACCTATGTACAAGAATATAACTACTATAATACTGCCCCCTATGTACAAGAATATATCTACTATAATACTGCCTCCTATGTACAAGGATATAACTACTATAATACTGCTCCTATGTACAAGAATATAACTACTATAATACTGCCCCTATATACAAGAATATAACTACTATAATACTGCCCCCTATGTACAAGAATATAACTACTATAATACTGCCCCCTATGTACAAGAATATAACTACTATAATACTGCTCCTATGTATAAGAATATAACTACTATAATACTGCCCCTATGTATAAGAATATAACTACTATAATACTGCCCCCTATGTACAAGAATATAACTACTATAATACTGCCCCCTATGTACAAGAATATAACTACTATAATACTGCCCCCTATGTACAAGAATATAACTACTATAATACTGCCCCCTATGTACAAGAATATAACTACTATAATACTGCCCCCTATGTACAAGAATATAACTACTATAATACTGCTCCTTTGTATAAGAATATAACTACTATAATACTGCCTCCTATGTACAAGAATATAACTACTATAATACTGCCCCTATATACAAGAATATAACTACTATAATACTGCCCCCTATGTACAAGAATATAACTACTATAATACTGCTCCTATGTATAAGAATATAACTACTATAATACTGCCCCTATGTATAAGAATATAACTACTATAATACTGCTGCTATGTACAACCCGTTGCATGGGATTTTGTATCATTGGCTTGCTTACAAAGCAGCCTGCCGGGGGGATGGGAAAGCTGCAGGAGATTTCTCTCCCTGCGCCCGCTTCCCCATTGACTTATCATAGCGGACGTTCAGTAATTACCGACTGCTATTTACACTGCCTGATCAGCGTTTAGCTCATCTTCCATTCTGTATGCCGCATAGGGCACAGAACGATGAGTGTTCAGTGTAAATAGCAGCTGTTCAGTGTTGAACGGCCACTATGTCAAATCAATGGAGAGGGGTGAGGGAGAGTGAGGAAAAATCTCCTCCAGCCTCCTCGCTGTGAGCCAGCGATACAAGCTCCTGTGCAGCACCAGAGGGAATATGTGCGGGGACGAGGGGCGGGCATCGTTTCCACAATATTTGTCCCGCCTTAATACACAGTGAATCAAAATAATTGATTTCAATAGGTTTCTGCACATTAGCGCACTGAGATCAATGGGCACGGGTAAATGAGCACGACACCAGAAAACCTGTGTTTTCGCTGCACAGATCAATTTGATTTTGTGCATTTTTGAGAGCATAAACGTGGTGCATTCGCCCGTTGAAATACATGCTGAAGTGGGCAGAATGTGGGCATGAGCTGATGTTGGTTATACAAACGTGGTGTATTTGTACAGCGTAAATACATTCATGTGTTAACAGGCCTCCTCTGTGAGTCCATATCTCTGTCCTCGCAGACCTTCCTGGGTCATGTGAAGCCTCACTTGTGTTCGGCTGCCGACATGTTGCATAATTCTCTATATACACAAAAACGCACAAAATACAACCAAATCTTTCTTCTTTCTTCTCGATTTTCGGCTGGTTTTGCCATCCTCTTCTGTGCTGCGCAGTTTTTTACCCGCGGAGGTTCTTGCTGTGACCAACAGATCATTAGCAACCTAATAACACGACAGACCCCAAGGCCAGTTACATTTCCTCCATCCAGCTGTCACTTGTACCTGGAGATGCCGCTGTCACAGGGAGAGGTGCTGCCAAATGAGGAAGTCTGAAGCGGATGGCGCGACCCGAAACAATCCCCAACAACGAGGCCAAGATGGGCACGGACAAAGCAGGGCGCCTGCAGGGCATTGATGTCCGCTGTCTGTCTGCAGTTTCTTTATCCTCTTCCAGTCTTTGGTGCTTTTTTAGTTCTCCTCAAAGATTCTTTTTTTTATTTAGATTCATTGGAACAATAAATACAATGTTGCAAAACTTTCCAGCCCCTTTAAAGCAGTTTCCTACTTGGCTGTTAGTTTCCATGGCTGTTCTGCAGCATCTCCCCCTCCCCTGTGTGTGTTTTGCCAATGTCAACTAGAATTTATGACAAGTGTTTCTAAAGCACCATCTATACCCCTGAAAATTCATAGCGCGTCCCGATACGCGTTACTTTACAGTTTATGATCATTATCTGTCTTTACGGCCGTATTTCATCTCAGCTGCTTCCTCTACTCTGAAATACGACAAGTTATATAGGAACAATATGCAAGACTGGGTTTTTTGCGATGTGGGATGGGATCGGTAAATCCGGTGGCGTGCCCGTATTGATTTACTTTCTTTGGGAGCCACCCTGCTGTATTTCCTTTATGCACCTGAGGAACACGCCCTGCGCTCAGCGGCGAGGAGCAGAAGATTTATCACCCGATTCCTTGTATCAGAAGGGATCCTGACAGCACAAGAATAATCCCGACTGTAACCTTCTAATTGCAGCACAATGTCACATTGTAGCCGGGAGATCGGGAGGCATTTTTGTCACCTACATTTACACTCGCCCGTCTTTTGCTTTCCTTGAATTGCCTTGGAGGGGTTGTCCAGCTGTAAATGATTAATGGCCTTTCCTCAGGGTAGGTTATTGTTAGACAGGCAGATGTAGATCCGCCTTTGCACACGCTGGTTTTGCTCTGGGCTGTCTGAGTTGGCAGTACCAAGGGATCCCCAATTTTCATGCTTGCCCCCTCCACGAGGGGCACCAGCTTTGTTGCAGGTTCCCCAGGTCATTATACACACAGTCCCGTTAATAGGGCTGCTGATGCTGCACTGGGCCGAGGTGCAGTACCTGCAGGTCTGAACAGGTGCGTAGTGGAGAGATAGATGCTTCAGGGCTTGTGGCACAGGTATGTAGATGAGGTCCAAGCTGTAGGTCAGGGCAGGCAGCAGGCAAATCAAACTCCAAAATACAGGGGCAGGGAGCACAGGGAATCCGAACAAGCACAGGTCAAAGCTAGGAATACACGCAACTGGGGCTTCATCACAATGATAGGAGACCAATAGATTCAACATCCTCCATTAGGGAAGGATGCCTGATATAGGAGATGATTCTGGTGATTGGGGGGTAAGAGGGAACTAGGGAGTGGCATGCCTTATGGGCTTGGAAGCAAGCAGAGATTGAGGAGGAATGTGCACCAGGATACAGACAGGCATGTCTGACTGCAAGCTCAGGAGCAAATGAGTGGTGGCGAGGTGCAATGACACTTTTTCAATAGTAAATATACAGGTCTCTGTGACCCAAGTCCTCACTAATCAGCTGTTATCTGGACCAGTAGACTGAGGCACCAAGCTGATTTCTGCAGGAAACTGACAGCTCTGCTTCTACTGCAGTGGACAAGTTTGGTATTGCAGGCAAAGTTACCATTCATTTCAGTGGAAACTTGGCCTGCAGTACCAAACTTGGCCACTGCAGTGGAAGCAGAGCTGTTTCCTACAGAAATCAGCTCTGTGCATCAATGCATTAGGCCAGTGAATAGCTGATTGGTAGATGTCGATCTACTATATATGACTTTTCCAGAAGATATGCCATTAATAGTTCACACTGGACAACACCCTTAAAGAACTCTAATTTCTCCCAACACAACCACTGGGTGACCATGCAATGATGCATAAGGACATTACAATGTGTACCAGCAGGTGTTAGCAATGAATTCTTGAGGCCACAATATGATTGGTGGTTGCAGAATGACTTTGCATCACAACAGTCCAGACCTGGATGTGCAGACTTGTCTTGGCAAGGGGTGGAATGGCAGAGCTGACAAAAGTTGACAAGGCATAGTGTAGTAGAGTTGATTTGGCATGGAATAGAGTTGGTTCAGCTTGGTATGCCAATATGTGCAGTAACAAAGCCGACTTGGCTTGGAAAGATGTAGAATAGCAGAGCTGATTTGGTGTGGCACAAAAATGGAGAAGATGGAGCAAGAAGTAAATGACGTCCCGCTTGGCGTTGATATGATAGACTTGTTGTGTGGCTGGAGAGGCAGCTGAAGCTGAAGGAAGCTGGGCACCCATACAGGCACTAAGTCCTGGATTGCCTGGATTAGTTCTTGCTGACAGGAAGCAGGTTGGATCACTTCATTTGCTAATTCTCCAACATTGATGGGCAATGGTACTGAAGCTGCCACACTTGTGGGATCCAAGGCCTGGAGATATGTACGGGCAGGTAATATTGGCAGATTCTTAAATCTGCTATCTGGGTGGTGCCCAGTGTGAAGCCCAGAAAGGCTGCAATAAATAGCACCAGAAAGAACCTGATTGGCTGGCCGAGCTGTCAATCATCCCAGCCAGACCCCCAACTCAACAACAGACAGAATGCTTAACCCTTGCCTGCCAAGGCTGAGGGAAACAAGCAAGGACAATGCTAAATCAGACGTCACAGGTATCTATTGTTACACTGGGATAGAGCTCTCCAGGCAGAGTATCGCAACATCTTGTTTTAATTCAAATCTGTTGTTCTCCAGCAGTTGTATCCAGAAGACGCCTCATTATGGTTCCCCCTGCAGGCACTCTCCATGAGCCTCGGGCTTGCTCTTCACTCCTTGCTTGCTAACAATGCAGTTCCTTAAGAAGTGTCCACCTGGGGAGGAAATTCCCCTGCAACATGTCCAAGTTCTGCAGCATTTCCGCATTCAAAAGAGAGACAAAATCTGTACCCGCAGCTGATTCCAGAAGACACAGCGTTCACCTCCAATGTCTTCGGCTGTCAGCGCACTCCTTCATCCCGTACCCAATGGCCATAGTGCTGCTGGTGAGGTGATGCAGAAGAGCCACCACTTGACCAGCAGTGCCGCACTCCAAACACTCCTGGAGAAACACTGCCAAACGTCCCCTTTCTGTGGTCCAAATGTGGGACAGCCCTGCAAGGCAGAGGAAGGTAAGTGTGCACCGTGCCCTCTGGGCTCCGAGTGTCACCCTTTATTAGTCATTAGATAGGGATATTGACTATATATTATAAGTATGTGCACCCCTCCTAATTTTTGTGCTCTGATGTTTTTGCTGCCAACAGTGGGGGCTTCTCGTGTAATGGGGAGGAGAGTATACCGAGAATGGCGTGATTAAGAGAAAACATCCAGAAGACGACCAGTTTTCTGCGCCATTGTGTCTAAGAAAAATAAAAAGACCAGACTCCAGCGGGCAAAAGAGCGCAAAACTTGTATCACTGAGCAGCGGAAAAACATCTCCTGGTCAGATGGAGCCAGATTTATGATGCTGATGGGAGGTCAGAATTTGGTGCAAGCAGCATGAATCGCTGCCCCCTTCCTGTCAGCCGGTCAGAACATGTCAGCACCTCCATCTAATCTGTGGGAATTACAAGAAGCTTCCTGTCCGCAGGGGCCGGTATTCCTGCAGAGCCATTTCATCACCGAGTGGGATCTACAACTGCTGCGGGTCTGAAGGATAAAGGAGTTTTTATTTATTTTTTGAACTATTAGGTCATTTCCTGAAATCTTTCTGTTATGCTGAATTCATCCAAACATTTTGGTCCTTACTGTTCGTTCTCATTCCCATGAGTATAATTTCACCACGTATGACATCCGTGATGCTCGTACGTATAAAACGCGATGAATGGAGTCAGTTTAAGTACATTGATTTTCATTGATCCATTCACATTATATTGCGCATAATCTGCATGTGAAAAAGAACGCAGCATGTTCCATTTCACTGTGCATTATACATGTACTGGCCTAATGCATCTGAGCCTTCTGTGGTGCAGAGTGTAAGCTCTTGCCTGCAACCTGAAGGTTGCAAGTTCAAAACCCACGTGGTTCAGGTAACCGGCTCAACGTTGACTCAGTTTTCCATTCTTCTGAGGTCGGTAAAATGAGATCCCAGCTTGGTGGGGGGTAATAAATAATATTCACCTGAAAGCGCTGTGGAATAAGTTGGGGCTGTGCATTATACATGCACTGGCCTATTGTTTACTGTGGCATTGAATACTCACCATTGCTATGAGACAAAGAAATAAGATGCTGTCATTTGCGGTGCACCATATGCAGAGATAGCCGGCTCACACGGCAGTAAGTTGCTGCGGGATTCATGCAGCGTTTTACGCATACGGCCGTGGGAATGAGCCGCCACATATATGAATAATCCTTGGATTATTGGATGTCTTTATGTAACAATTGCAGCTTCTCTTGTGAATTGATACAATGTAATCTGTATTGAGTCTTCAGTGCTTTATTGGGCAGTTTGTTGCTTTCCAGGTTCTAATGTAGCTGTTGCTAGGCTACCGTTACGTCATAATAGGCTACATTGTAATGTGATGGGCAATGCTGTCATTACATCCGGAGGACATACGTCACAGCTTTGGGTTCCGCTGCTGGAGGGGCACCAGTGTTATGTTCTAGTCAGTCATGACCCCCTTCTGTCCCCAGAATGTATGCAGTTCACACTCCAATGTGTGCTTTATGCAAAGTCTATGGGGCTGACGGAAACAACTGGTCATAATAAGCAAGAATGGAGAATACAAGTCCTCTGTTTGACAGATTGGTGAGAGTGACAGTAGGAAGACCCCCATGGATAGCATGATTAACACCAATAGGAAAGCTCCTTTAAAACCTCCTGATTGGAGAGTCCTTATGTCTGCAAACACCCCATGGCAGGGACTCTGAAAAAAAGAGAACAGTACCCCCTAACCTTTACTTCCAACAGCCCCCTTTTCAACATCTGGATGCAGAATAGAATGGGCGGCAGACATTGGTGAGTGACGATGCCACCTGTGCCCACCGACTCCATTGCTGTAGACGGTGTTGATGTCTGTTACTGGTATCCACAGTTTTAGACTGCTGCTTCCCATCAATAGTTAACGTAACCAATAATGATATACGAACTACGGCAAAAACTAATTGATGACTTCATTCTGTGGATCCTTGTAGGGAAGCTCTAGTAACCTGTTGTACCACCTCTAGATTGGATACAAGATGTGATGCGGGCAGGCATGGAGGCTCTAGTACCCTGTTGTACTGCCTCTAGTTTGGATGCAAGATGTAATACGGGGGGCATGGAGGCTCTAGTACCCTGTTGTACTGCCTCTAGCTTGGATACAAGATGTGATACGGAAGGGCATGGAGGATCTAGTACCATGTTTTACCACCCCTAGCTTGGATACAAGATGTGATATAGGGGGCATGGAGGCTCTAGCACTCTATTTTACCGTCTCTAGCTTGAATACAAGATGTGATATAGGCATGAATGGAGGCTCTAGTACCCTGTTTCTCTGACTCTAGCTTGGATACAAGATGTTATACTGGGGCATGGAGGCTCTAGCACCCTGTTGAACTGCCTCTAGCTTGGATACAAGATGTGATACTGGGGCATGGAGGCTCTAGCACCCTGTTGTACCACCTGTAGCTTGGATACAAGATGTGATATGGCTCAGCATGGAGACTCTAGTACCCTGTTGTACCGCCTCTAGCTTAGTTACAAGATGTGATATGGGGGGCATGAAGAATCTAGTACCCTGTTGTACCACCTCTAGCTTGGATAAAAGATGTGATACGGGGGGCATAGAGGCTCTAGTACCCTGTTGTACTGCCTCTAGCTTGGATACAAGATGTGATACGGGCAAGCATGGAGGCTCTAGTACCCTGTTGTACCGCCTCTAACTTGGATACAAGATGTGATACAGGAGGGCATGAAGGATCTAGTACCCTGTTGTACCACCTCTAGCTTGGATACAAGATGTGATACAGGTGGGCATGGAGGCTCTAGCACCCTGTTGTACTACCTCTAGTTTGGATACAAGATGTGATATGGGCAAGCATGGAGGCTCTAGTAGCCAGCTGTACCCCCTCTAGCTTGGATACAAGATGTGATACAGATGGGCATGGAGGCTCTAGTACCCTGTTGTACTACCTCTAGTTTGGATACAAGATGTGATACGGTCGTGAATGGAGGTTCTACTACCCTGTTGTACCTCCTCTAGGCTGGATACAAGATGTGATAAGTGCGAACATGGAGGCTCTAGTACCCTGATGTTCCACCTCTAGCTTGGATACAAGATGCGATACGAGCAGGAATCAAAGCTCTAGTACCCAGTTGTACTGCCTCTAGGTTGGATACAAGATGTGATACAGGCAGGCATGGATGCCCTAGAATCTTGTTATAACATGTCTAGTTTGGATACAAAATATGATATGGGCATGGATGGAGGCTCTACTATGCTTTTGTGCAAGCAACTCTAGCTTGGATACAAGATGTGATACGGCCGGGCATGGTGGTTCAAGTACCCCATGTTGTACTGCCTTTAACTTGGATACAAATGTGATACAAGCATGGATTTAGGCTCCATGATAGTGTCAATGCCCCTACATTCCAGTGGTTGTGGGGGGTCTCGGCACTCTCACTCCCACCAATCAAAGCCGCTGACACATCACCATGGCCCATCAGACGTCTTAGGAAAGTTTAGTTACTCTCTCACAAATTTAGTCACACCTCACCTTAGATGGACGCACCTTCCTGCTGGTCGGGGAGGAGCAGCCAGATCCTATTTACCTCAATTAATAATGATGGATATTTGCTCTACTACATATAAGAAATCATTGGGGAGAGTAAGCGGGACAGAAGCACCCGGAGATATCTTACTTGGTTTCTATCGATTGCTGCCAAACTGCATATTAATCAGAAATGACGGCGCTCCAATAATTGGGGGAGGGGTGAGGGGGGGGGGGGCGTATGTTAGAAGCGTATTCCTCAGCGTATTCCTCAATATCCCGATAGCCGAGCGTCTGACTAAGGGCGCCCACCCACTGGCGTTTGCGATTTTCGTGCTTTTTCGTGCTTTTTCGCCGTGTTTTCGCGGCTTTTCCATTAATTTCCATTGACTTTCATGGGTGCATTAGGAGAAAAATAAGGACACATATGCAACTGACAGTTCCTATGTTAAAAAACGCAACGCAACGCAAAAAAAAACCGCCAGTGGACAGGAGTACATTCAATTCTAATGGCTCTGCAGGAAAAACGCAAAACGCAAAGAAAAAAAAAATCGCCAGTGGGTGGGCGCCCTTAGTCTGTAGTTGGCAGCGTGGTAATTCTTCTTAGGTCTCCAGCTGCCTGAATGACAATGTGTCCTAAGAACGTCGGTTTCTGGGAATTTCTGAATCACCTTTCATTCCAGCCCGGATGTGTAACTTGTAAGGAGGGATTATTTTCTTATGAGGAAAATGCAGTGAAGATTAGAGATTACCAAGTCTTCATCAAGTTTAGACACGCTGTCTCAAGTTATTGGTTTTTGTGCTTCTTTTATTAAGGGGTCTTCCCACCATTAGAAGAGATGCCATATCAGATATTAGTAGGGGTTTAGTCACAAATTGGAGACCCTGCAGCTAGTTGGGCACTCCACACAGGAACGCTCCCCTCATCTATGGTGCAGGAAAAGGCAACACAACCTGTGGGTGAATGATAGGTAGGTGAGGCCCAGAGGTGCGACTCTGGCTGATCGTGAAGTGATAGCATATCCCAGCAGCAGCAATGTTCATAGAACAAAGGATCCCAAAGAGGGAAACAGAATGACCCTCCATTATGATGCTAGTTTTTGCCATCCAGCACAGACAAGTCTGGTGTTCCCCGCTGCGCCATCCCCACCATCTTTGGGTAATTTCCTATTCTGTTGCTTGGTAATAAATCAAATCCACCTATGGCCTTCAGAGGTTCTGCCACACTGCAGCAAAGCAGGCATCTACTAACCATGGCAAGACCCCTTCTCTACAAGGCACCCACAGCTACTGCCTCTATGGTATGCCCCCCCCCCCCCCCCCCGACTTGTCATATGTCATTACTTCTTCACTGCGAATACAATTTAGGATTCATTCATACATATAAGATTTGAAGTAGGAAACTTACACAGCAAATCTGGAGAAAGACGAAACCTGCAGCAGAAACTTTCCACAAAATCGTGTGGATTTTGGACTACATTTGCTTGTGAATTTACAGCTATGGAACAGCTGAAATGAAAAATCTGTTTGTGCCACGTCCGAGGAGCAGGCCCCCAGCAGAGAAGATGGCAGGGTAGATGAGGAGTATTGTCATGGTGGCTCTGCCATCTCCTCTCCTGGGGGTAGCCCAAACCCATCCACGTTACTGCTAGGGGAGGTCACAGGAAAGAGTAACTAGCGGTTACCTTACAGTCTATTGTCACTCATGACGCCACAGTTCCATCCTCTACAGTGAATCCTGAGGTGAAAGTAAAGTAGTCCACACACAGGGATAACTTTCTGAGTAAACTGGGAACAGTCGGTAATGTCCATTTACCTAATTCCAACAAAGTTCCAACAATAACAGTAACAGGCCAGAACATGACACTTTACACTCTCAGAAGGGGGTGTGACAGGGAGGACTCTTGGGGTAATCCAGACAATCCACAGTCCCAGTTATCTGTGAGATCCTGCTTCCGGCAAACTCTCTTTTTCTCTCTTACTCTCTACCGATCATCACTCTTCAGGTGTCCTTCTCCATTTCTCTCGGCGGGGATAGTGGCACTGGCATATCTCGGGTAGCTTAGGCCCAGGCTAAACTGACGGATATCTTTCAGCTTCTTCCATTCTGGACACCACAGACCAGACAGTGTCTGTGTGGCTCCCTTGCAAACCTCACTCCAACAACCTTTTGCAAGAAGACTCCAAGAACTCGCTCTTTCTCTGGCTTCCTTACCAACATCAAATGCATACAACACATAAGACACTGACAATAAGATTGCACAAGACAAACATTTAACATTATGGAGGGGCCCCCACTAACTCTGGGCCACTACATATGCTCCCCTGATCTCCTGCTACCCCCTCTCCAGTGTAGTGTAGTGGAGGAAGTGCTATCTGCTTCCTCCAAAGAACAAGCGGCTCTGATGTCCACCAAGTTTAAGCTCCACCTCCTACCAGTGACATGGCAGGGGAAGCGCTTGACAGGCGCTGTGAGTTCTGGAAGAAAGAGCCCCTCCCCAGGTGCACCAAAGAAGGCAAATCGAAAATGTTCTGGGTGCAGGACTGGCATCATGTTTATAGGAAAATGAGGTGTGATGCAGCAAAGAAAGACCAGTCAATTAAACTGTTGTAGGCCGTCTTAAAGGAGAGCAGCTACAGCGGCTGTATCCCTAAGCTGGCAGACAAGGCAACTGGGCCCAGGCGACCAAGGTGAAGACGACGTGTACATGTCAGGGAAGAGAGAGAAACTTTATCCCTGCGTTTCCTGACCTGGAGACAAAGGGGGTGCTACAGAATGAATGCTGTAAAGACGAAGAGAAAGAAAAGTACAAGTCAGTCACAGTGCGCTAAGAAATAGTGACTCCATCTATGTGTTACAGCGAGAGTCATGACACCCATGGTTGGTGTGTGCATGCTGATGTAGACACTGGGGAGAGGAAGGAAGGAAGGAAGAGGAAAGGAGGGGAAGGAGTAGGGCAAGAAAGAAGGAAGGAATTGAATAAGGCAGGAAAGAAGGAAGGGAGAAAAAAAGGAAGCAAGGAAGGAAGGTATGGAGAAAGGCAAGAAGGAAGGAAGGAAGGGAGAAAGTCAGGAAAGAAAGAAGGAACGCAGGAGGGAGGGAAGGAACGAAGGAAGAGAGAGAGGAGAGGAAGAATGGATCCTCCTTCTCTCTGTGAAGTTCTCACAATACACATGATTGGCGTCTTCTCTTGCTGCTGGCTTACATCAGTATGGAGCACAAATGTGCAATGAAGCTTCTTCCTGTTTTATTACTGGAATTCTGAACAATTAATCACAAATCTGAACCAAATTCATCTTGTGGGTCAGAGCCAAAAGTAGGGAGTTCAGAGCCGTTTATCCATAGAAAGTTTGTTATTGGATGCGGGGCTCCCGCTGCGCCCAGTGGGTGTAGATCCTATTTTAAACTGAAGCCAAGCTTCTTAGAGAAATTCTTCCACCTAATTAAACCATCAGTGGAGCAATCTTCTACTGTACTAAACTTTCTCTTCTGCAGCCCCGAGTACTGAGCACACATATACAATTGTAGCTCTGCCATCTCCAGGGGGCACACAGCTCTGGATTCCTTTGGACTTGAACCAATATTAATCTACGATTTTTCCACTACTGATACAGAAATCAAAAATAGAGTAAATGTGTTTCGGAATTCTGAGCCAAGCAAACTACAATGTAGAAGGATCCTATGAGAGGCGCCGTTTCATAGCATTTCATGCCCTCTTATACAGGATGAGCCCAGTGCAACAATATCAGCAGTGTCTCCACATTTTCATACCCTGCAGCTAGTTGTATGCAGGACTGTGCAGTTGCCAAACAAAGCTTCTGACTCCAATGCAGCGACCCGACTGAGCGGACTATTGAAAGGGAGAACCAACAGGGATAAGGTGATTGTCAACGGTATTGGTGCTCCGCGTCTGCACACATTTCCGCAAGTCCACCACGGATGATGCCACCCTGAGGACCCTGCAACGTCGATTTCAGCTGCCAGAGCACTGACTGCTGTACGACGTGCCCACATGTTGGCCAGGCTGTACGAGCAGCGTAGAGCAATAGTGGAATACCAGCTGCAACATGGGCGGCGGAATGGTAGTCAGCCTCCGCAATTCTTTATTAAGGAGTGGGCATGGATAGTAGATATCTGCCAGGTCCTCGGAAACCTTAAGGAGTCTACCCAGATGGTGAGCAGCGATGCAGCCATCATTAGCGTTACCATCCCGCTGCTTTGCCTGCTGAGAAGTTCGCTGCAAAGCATAAAGGCCGATGCTTTGCGGTTGGAACAGGAGATGGGGGATGACAGTATGCCTATATATCAGTGCATTTGGAGGAGGAGGAGGAGGGGGAAGAGCAGGAGCAGGAGCAGGTGGAGGGGCAAGCTGGCCACACTGCATAGGGTACTCATGCTGCTTGCCTCTCATCTGTTCAGTGTGTATGGGCTGAAGAGGAGGAGGAGGATCCTAAAGTTATCTTCGTAGTCAGGACAGCAATGTTTTGCGTACTGGGACCCTAGCACACATGGCTGACTATATGTTAGGCTGCCTTTCCCGTGACCCTCGCGTTAGACGGATTCTGGCCAACACAAAATACTGGGTGTACACCCTTCTAGACCCACGGTATAAGGAGAACCTTTCCACTCTCATTCCTAAAGAGGAAAGGGGTACAAGAGTAATGCAATACCACAGGGCCCTGGTGGAAAAAGTCATGCTAAAGTTCCCATCTGACAGCATTAGTGGTAGAAGACGCAGTTCCAAGGGCCAAGTAGCAGGGGAGGCGTGAGGATCAGGCAGCATGTTCAGTGCAGGCAGAGAAACACTCTCCAAGGCCTTTGCCAGCTTTATAGCTCCCTAGCAAGACTGTGTCAGCACTCCCCAGTCAACGCTGAGTCAGAGGGAGCACTGTAAAAAGATGGTGAGGGAGTACGTAGCCGATCGTACCACCATTCTCCGTGATGCCCCTGCTCCATACAACTATTGGGTGTCAAAGCTGGACACATGGCACAAATTTCCCCATACTTCTCTTCTCCAGCGGCGGAAAGCAGCGGAACCTAATGATTCTTTTCGCTGTAACAGGAGAATAATGCATCCTCTATCACCACAAAAAAGGGGGAATTAGCTTTGTCAATCACTCTCTGATATTATTACTCCTCCTCCTACTACTCCTCCTCCTAAAACAGCATGTCATCACGCTGAACTGCCAATTTTTCTGCAGCCCAAAAGGCTCTGTTTAAAAGTTTTTTACAATTTTTCAACGTTTCAAAAGTATTGATACTTTACAAGAAACCAATTTTTTTTTCACAGGGCTGCCTCAGGCTCTGTTACAAATTAAGGAACAGCGAGCTGTATCTTTAAAAAATGTTTATGGGTTCCACCTGCCCTCGCGGTTAAGCAATTTTTCAGGGGTGCACTTCTACTCTTGGTACACCAATTTTTCTGGCCCTCGCCTATACCGTTATCTAACTAATTTTTCCGGCCTTCGCCTACATTCTTGGTAACAAAATTTTTTCAGGTGTTCGCCTATACTCTTGATACACCAATGTTTTAGGGGTTTGCCTACACTATTGCTACAGAAATGTTACAGGGCTCTGCCTATACACTTGGTACAGAAATTTTACAGGGGTCCGCCTATACTCTTACTACAGAAATGTTACTGGGGCCCGCCTACACTCTTGCTACAGAAATGTTACTGGGGTCCGCCTATACTCTCGCTACAGAAATGTTACAGGGGTCCATCTATACTCTTGCAACATAAATGTTATTGGGGTCCGCCTATACTCTTGCTACATACATGTTACTGGGGTCCGCATACACTCTTGCTACAGAAATGTTATTGGGGTCCGCCTATACTCTTGCTACATAAATGTTACTGGGGTCCATCTATACACTTGGTACTGAAAGGTTTGAGGGGTTCACCTATACTCTTGCTACAGAAATGTTACTGGGGTCCACCTATACGCTTACTACTGAAAGGTTTGAGGGGTTCGCCTATACTCTTACTACAGAAATGTTACTGGGGTCCGCCTATACTGTGGTTGCACAAACGTTTCCCATTGCGGTGTTCAGCTGCCTGACACCTACTCAGAATGAAGTGTGTGGGGACACATGGATTTTCCATAGCTGTGTAACTCACGGCACCTTGGATCACACAAGGTGGAGGCTAGGACCGAGCCTGACCCAGGGCCCGCTCACATACTTCCTACACAGAGTATTGCAGGTCCTACCTCGGTCATGGTGTCTCGGCCTTATTATGCCACCTCCTCCTCTTGCTTGGGGTCTGGGGATCAGCGGTGTGCAACATGTATTTTCTCTCGTTGGATATCCGTTATCTGAGACAGTGGTTTGGGCCAAACAAAAGGAATGTTACTGCATTAATGAGACGTTCACAGCTGCACTAGCATCCGAGTCCGCTTGAGGCCCATGATTACTGAGGGTGTGGGCAGAGGCCAAGGTCCCGGGGGAAAAGAATCAACTGCGCCAGGTATGGCCTGTGGAACTTCTTTGTGGTTCATCTAGTCTTTGAAGCGATGAAAGCAACCGTTACCGATTTAAAGAGACATTCACAGCTGTACTAGCATCCGAGTCCACTTTATGCCTACGATTACTGAGGGTGTGAGCCGAGGCCGAGGTCCTTGGCAGGGTGAAACTGCCTTGTTTGGGAGCTCAGATTTCTTTATGTGTAATACCGTCTTTGAGTTTTATGGGCTAGCCTATGCTGTGGCTGCACAAAGACTTTCCATTGCGTTGTTTTACCTGTCTGGCAGAAATACACTGACTGACTTGGGTAGGGTGCAGACGGCTTTCCCATTGCGGTGTTTTACCTATCTGGCACAAATACACTGAATGACTAGGGCAGAAGTGTGGGCCGAGGTCCTGGGCGGGGTGAAACTCTGCCATGTTTGGGCACTCTTTTTTCTTCCTGTTTAATTTTGTCCCTGGGTTCCAGGGGCTCACCTATACTGTGGGTGCACAAAGGCTTCCCCATTGCATTGTTCAGCTATCTCACACATGCAAAGAATGAATTTTGAAGAAATGTGGCCCAAGGCAGAGGTCCTTGGCAGGGTGAAACTCTGCCATGTTTGGGTGCTCTGATTTCTTTATGTTTAATACTTTCCTTGGGTTCCAGGGGCTCGCCTATGCTGTGGGTGCACAAAGACTTCCCATTGCGGTGTTTTATCTATCTGGCACAAATACACTGACTGACTAGGGTAGAAATGTGGGCCAAGGGCCTTGGCAGGGTGAAACTCTGCCATGTTTGGGCACTCTGTTTTTCTCATGTGTAATACCATGTTTGAATTCCTTGGCCTCGCCTATGCTGTGGGTGCACAAAGACTTCCCATTGCGGTGTTTTATCTATCTGTCACAAATACACGACTGACTAGGGTAGAAATGTGGGCCGAGGCCCTTGGCGGGGTGAAACTCTGTCATGTTTGGGCGCTCTGATTTCCTCATGTGTAACACCATGTTTGAGTTCCTTGGGCTCGCCTATGCTGTGGGTGCACAAAGACTTCCCATCACGGTGTTTTATCTATCTGGCACAAATACACAACTGACTATGGCAGAAATGTGGGCCGAGGCCGAGGTCCTTGGCGGGGTGAAACTCTGCCATTTTTGGGCACTCTGATTTCTTCCTGTGTAATACCATCTTTGTGCACTGACAGCATAGGCGAGCCCAAGGAACTCAAATTCATAAATTTTCTAAACACATAGTTCGCTCTCTATAGAACTCCTGCATCACATGGACGCGCCGGAAGTCGGCGTCACTGATGGGGGCTGGAAGACGCTGCAATCCGGTGCCTGCACGTGAGAAAGGTAAATCCTCCTTCCTCATAAGATGTATGTATGCATAAATAGGTGTATGTAATATTGTGTAAACATGCTTGAAAAAGGCTTGAGTGCCAAGCCGAAACGCGTCGCTGTAATAAAGAAATTTGGTGTACTGGACCATCTCCTCAGTTTATACAATACGCCTTCCGGGATTATGGGTGCCATTGGATTGGGCACCCCTGACAAGTAAGTTCTAATTTATTTTGGAACTACAAATCTCTTCTTCCAACAGAGCACTGAGAATTTTTCTGATACTTTACACATATTTATTCCCTCTGACATATAATATGCTTAGAGTTTTCTCATGACGCCCTCTTGATTGGACCACATCTTACATATTTTGATTTAATGATTGACCGGTACCTACTATTCCAGTAGACCGGCCGCGTCGGGGTGAGTTCATTCGTCTTTCTCTAATATAAAGATATATATATACTTTCCAGCCAATATACTGTTCCACTGGAGCGCCACTTCTGACTCTTATTTTGTATCCAAGCTAGAGACAGCCCAAAAGGGTACTAGAACCTCCATGCCTACCTGTATCATATCTTGTATCCAAGCTAGAGGGGTACAGCAGGGTAAAAGAACTTCCATGCCCCCCATATCACATGTTGCATGCAACGTAGAGGTGGCCCAACAGGGTACTAGAGTCCCCATGCCAATTTGTATTACATTTTGTATCTAAACTAGATTCGGCCCAATAGGGTAGTAGAGCCTCCATGCCCGTTTGTATCACATCTTGTATCCAAGTTAGAGGTGGCCCAAAGGGTACTAGAGCCTCCATGCCTGCCTGTATCACATCTTATATCCAAGTTAGATGCAGTAGAACAGGGTACTTGAGTCTCCATGCCTGCCTGTATCACATCTTGTATCCAAGCTAGAGGTGGCAACACAGGGTACTAGAGCCTCCATGCCCACCTCTATCACATGTTGTATCCACGCTAGAGGCACTACATCAGGGTACCAGCGCCTCCATGACCACCTGTATCACATCTTGTATCCAAGCTAGAGGTTGTTTATCAGGGTACTAGAGCATCCATGTTCACCCATATCACGTCTTGTATCTAACTAGAGGTGGTAGAACAGGGTATTAGAGCCTCCATGCCTGTCAGTATCACATCTTGTATCCAAGCTAGAAGCAGTCCAACGGGGTACTTCTAGAAGATCCTATGCCAATCTCTTCATAGCTTTCTGGGAGAGGGAGATCCTTGGGGGGGAAGGGGGGGGGGGGGGCACTGCTGATCGGGCCATCCTCTTCCTTAGGTATATTGATGATTTATTCTTAATTTGGCAGGAGACAAAGGGGAGTTTGTTGGATTTCATTGAGTGTCTTAACCAAGAGGATTACAACCTCAGACTAACAAGTCGGTATGGTTATTCATACATCGACTTTCTTGATAAAAGTAGTGGAGAGAAATTTGTCAAATGTTATACAGATGGATGTTTATTGCAAGCCGTCCTGCTTCATCCTCACATATTCCATCTACTATCAGGCCGTCCCAGCGGGACACGCCTGAGGATCAGGCATATTTGCTCAAGCGACTTGAAATTTGCGTCCCGATCAAGAGACCTGGCAAATAGATTTAAACAAAGGGGATGCAGTCACAAAAAATATACATAGGGGTTACTGGAGAGCAAAACTCCCCCAGATCAGAGCTGCTGCACCCTAATAAGGAACCAAAACCTTTCAACGTGTAGCGACCAATGGTCTGCGATGGCATCGGCTCTGCAGAAACCCGGGCACATCGTGCGCTCTGACCTGATTCTTGCAGAGGTCTTACCGATGGGCCAACAATGACTGATAACATGGTAGAAATCTGCGTGACATCTTGGTTCATAACCGCTACATCTCAAAACCGAGAAACGTTTTTACTTCAAGACCCCTCGGGTGGGCTGCCTCGCATGTGGGAGTTGTGTCACATGTAGGAATGAGAAAGTATGTGTAATAAAATAAAGAATCTGTCTCAAAATGGACGCTAGATACAAAATGGAGCATTATAAGATGTGAATAGGCTTGTGTGTACTAGAACAAATAATTCAAAGCAGAGATAAGCTTAGGGCAGGAGATACGGTACAGTGTCTCATGATCTGTTTCTATTTTTCTGAGAAACCAAGTCTGGGTGCCTGATGTGCTGTTATCAGACCCCCACGCCTCCAGGTTTGGACAAAGGAACTGACTGTGCTAACAAGACACTACGACCATCTAAATCACAAGGGAAGCACCAGACACGCCGGATAAACTGATATTTTGAAGGACATTTCATAGACTCTCATGCTATGCGATTGCCGAACAATGCATAATTCATAATCTCTGCCTAATCCAATGAGATGTTTGCTGTGACTGACGAGACATTCCTTTCCTGTATTCTTAAAAGCTATAAAAAGGGTAATAAATGTTCAGTACGGCTCGCCTTATGCCAGGAGAGAACCAGTATACTTGCTGTGGTTCATCTCCGCGTATCTGAGGATACTGACAACTGTCTCAGTGTCTAGTTCTTGGTTTCTGGGATGCATCCAGATATGGTTCTAATTTGGACCTCTTGACCTGAAAGGTTATGTGACCGGGAGCGGTCCTTAACAGGAACATCTTACGCACCTCACAGTTTCAGTCGGCTGATGGTACAAGACCGTTTGAAATACGCCAATAGATTTCCTGCCATACTGCCAATGCCATCTATCAGGCGTCTGTCCGTGCAATATAATGTACACAGGTCTCACTGTGAGAGAACTAATAACAAGAACGAGGAGCCATGAGCGTGATCTAGTCTTGGCCAAACACTGCCATGATGTGCATTCATTAAAAACGACACCGCGGCACGTTAGGGGATTCCATGGATGTGATCCGATTGGACCTAAGACACGGGGAACTGAGATGGTTAGTTGCGGCATCGGGGGGCATCAGAAGATTGTTGGCACAAAGGGGGTGTTTCCGCATAGTCTGCTCCCTGAGGGACTGGACTAGTGCCTGTCCTTCCCATCGGTCCTGCAGCCCCACCATGCTTAGCTTGGAGTTATTCATGTTATTTTCTCCTTTCTAGCGTCCTGCTTCTGTTCAGAGAAGAATGTCGATTCCCACATCGCTCTACATTTACGGACGGGAGGACTGCAGACTTCTAGAAGAGTCTTTTTCTATATCTGGTAACATTTTTATGCACAAAAATCACAAAGCACCAACTTGTGATGTGTTTTTAACATTAGAAAGTCGCATTGACAAAAAAACCGCAGCGATATCGCAGCATTAAAGAACCACGTGTGCGTTCACTGTTCGCCCTCTTCACCTCTTCAGGAAGGCATACCGCATTCCCTAAACAAACCCCTCTGTACTCCACCTGATAACATGCTCCCTGACCTACTGACTACAATCCCTGCCAGCCATCATAAACCGCTCCTGCAGTCATACAGTTTCTGCCGTCACACGGCTAAATGTCTGACCATTGTCGGTGTATAGCATCCCTGACTCTCCACCCCGCCATACAGTGCACATCTCCACCCCGCCATACCGTGCACATCTTCACCATACTGTGCACATCTCCACCCCACCATACCGTGCACATCTCCACCCCGCCGTACCGTGCACATCTCCAGCCCCCCATAGCGGGCACATCTCCAGCCCGCCATACCGTGCACATCTCCACCCTACCATACCATGCACATCTCCAGCCCGCCATATCGTGCACATCTCCACCCCACCATACCGTGCACATCTCCCCAATACCGTGCACATCTCCACCATATCGTGCTCATCTCCAACCCGCCATACTGTGCACATCTCCACCCCGCCATACCGTGCCCATCTCCAGCCCCTTTACCTTCTGTATCACCCTATTACTTGTAGTATTTTTTGTCTTTCTGTATCCTCCCTGTCTATGTAAGCGCTGCGGGATATGTTGGCGCTATACAAATACAGATTATTGTTATTATTACTGGGGTTCTGGGTCCCCCATATAAAGTTCGGCTCTACTAGGAGGATTTTCTTCACATTTTCTTAGTTGGTCGGTAAAGATCTTACAGAACATCAAAGGGGTCTGATTGTTGGAAGGTGTCAGTCAGGAAAAGGGGAGCAAAACTTGTCTGAGATACTACATGTACTATGGGGCACAGGGGAGACCGTCAGCAAGAAGGAGGCCAAAACATCTCCAAGGCGTTACACATACCATAGGACACAGGGGAGACCGTCAGCAAGAATGGGATTCATGGCCGAACAGTGTCATCACCAAGAACTGAACATCTCTCAGAAACTGATCAATATACCAGAATACAATTGGGACCTACAGCAACATTAAAGGAGCTGCAGGCGTTTCTGACAAGTCCTGGTTGTGTAATCATGTGACAACCATCTCTGTGTTCTTCATACATCTGGGCTGTGGGGAAGGGGCAAGACAAGATGGAAGCCTTTTCTAACAAGAACATCCAAGCCCAGCCATGCTTTACCAGAACCTCAATCCCACCTTCCAGAAGTCTGTGAGGTTCGTGTTCTGTCTGTGGTGGACGTGTTCTGTGTGAGTAAAAGAAATGAAAAAGGAGGGTGGAGCAAGACCCAGTGAGGGTAGTGGAATATTTATGGAGTACACAGAGTTTTCAATGATTGAGTATTTTGAATGGTGGAGGTGCTGCCAACCAGATGACGCTCCACCAGTGTGGGCGTAAGTGTAGCAAAAAGGATGTGAAAAGAACTGGTATGGAGGCGCAACACTCTAAGCTACTAGAAGATGTAGATCAAAGTCCAGTGTGTGATGTGAAAGCACTTCTTTTTTATTATTTATTATTATTTTTTCAGAAATTAAAAACCAGCAATGGAATACGCGTTTCGGGGAAGAACCCCTTCGTCAGTTCGGCTGGATAGGACAACAGGATGCCTAGGGGTGACACGATTCCAAAGATATATAGGATGTGTCGGAGGTCCTGTGTGCAGGAGGACAGGGGAGAAAAAAGTGCTTTAACTTTGTTCTGTGTGAGGGGGTACGTGTTCTGTCTGTGGAGGACATGTTCTGTGTGTGGGGGACGTGTTCTGTGTGTGGGGGACGTGTTCTGTCTGTGGGGGACGTGTTCTGTCTGTGGAGGACGTGTTCTGTCTGTGGAGGACGTGTTCTGTCTGTGGAGGACGTGTTCTGTCTGTGGGGGATGTGTTCCGAGTGAGGGGGTACGTGTTCTGTCTGTGGAGGACGTGTTCTTTTCAATGAGGCCAGCGGCAGCAGCGCTAGCCCCATTGAAGAAAGATGGAGAATGCCGGGGACTTCTGCCACAGCTGTAACAGCTGTGGCAGGAGTTTCCTTCATCCCCGTGGGGACCGTGGCTGAGCGCTCAGCCAATCACACATAGCTCTTAGCTATTCATTTATGAGTAGCTAAGATATAGCTATTCATGAATGAATAGCTAAGAGCTATGTGTGATTGGCTGAGCGCTCAGCCAATAGCTAAGCAGTAGCTGCTATTGGCTGAGCCGTCAGCCAATCTGCACAGCCCTTTCAGGAGGCGGGGATTTTTAATCCTCGACTGCTGAAAGAGCTTCATAGCAGTACCGCGGAGCCAGTGGGAGGACGCGGCTAAGAGCAGGAGAGGTGAGTATAATTTTTTTTTAATTTTTTTTCACACTTATTGATGATTATCGGGGAAGGGCTTATATTTCAAGCCCTTTCACGATAATCATTCCGCATGGCTGGCTGAAAGCAATAGAATAGAATGGCGCGGACGTCTGCCACAGCTATGACAGCTGTGACAGCTGTGGCAGAAGTCGGCGCCATTCTCCCTATGCTTTCAATGGGGCTAGCGCTGCTGTCGCTGGCCCCATTGAAACCACTTGCGATATGCCGGTTCTATACCGGCCTCTTTCTTGCGCTGTGATGCGAGATTTTTCTCGTGCTCTCGCAGCCCAAGAAAGAAAATATCGCCAGTGGGTGGGAGCCCTTAGAGCCTCTACAAGGAAGAGCAGGCAGAGATTGCCAAGTCAGGATGTGCCGTGCTGGTGCACACCGACCGGAAAAGACTGAGTGCCGCCATAAAGTCAGAGGGCGCAGCGACAAAGTGTTCGTCTTTGGGTGTGAACATTTATGCAATCACAATATTTTAGTTTTTTTTTTCTAATTTTCGCACCCTAAATGATTCCGGATTGTTCTCCTGATAACGGGTCACATGGAGGAAATCTCGAATCATTCATCCATGTTGGATTTCTGGTACTGTTAGGAGGGAGTAGACTTCTATCGTCTGTCAGTGCGGGATACATATATACTATGTTCAGGGCTGGCGGTGAGCTCGCCCCACAGCCCTTGCTCTTCACACTTCGCTTACTTTCCACCAGGGGTCACTGTGTCGATATCTCCCGTCCGCAGGACATAAAACGCTGCCGCTTCAGCTTCTTCCATCACCCCGTATTGTTTACAGACTGCAGAGAAAGTGAATTACATAGTGCAGGGCGGCAAATTAGCATTTATTGAAGGTAGGACTAATAAAGCTTCATATTTAAGCTGTCAACAGGAAAATCACTTACTTCTCAATCAATCAGCTCTCAGTAAAGCGCACAATGATCTCCATCTCCGGGCGGCTCTGCCGCGGATATTAATGCTTATTACACTGCAGATTAACAATCAGAGCAAGGAAAAGAAGCCGAGTCCCAAAACCCAGAGGGCTCGTTGCAGGATCATTTAGGGGCGATGTTATTCTCATTCTGCAACACTTAACTGTGGCTGTAATAAAGCCAAATAAAAGTTGGCTTAGTTACTGTTAATGCTGCGAGAGTCTGTAGCAGAACCCTGCATGCAGCTCCGGAGTGCCCTGCTGTATGGGCAGTACCCGGTGTGAGCGTCCACTACCGACGGATGGCATTCTTCGGTCTTACAGGTTGTTACTCTTTGCTAGCAGTGATTGCAGACAGAATTGTATCACATGGAGGGGCGGCTGACGCGTCTATCTGTACAGCTGTAGGGCTGAAGTGCTCGAAACGCGTCGGACCTCACTCCACATGGGAGCGTAGTAGCGCATAAACCCGGGTTTTCTTTTTTGGACTATTCAACCTGCGCTATTGTGTGCCATTTTGAAAAAAATGTCGGGAAGAGAGGCCCCGCCCCATCGGCCTCACATGTCGTATTAACGCTCGAGAATCCCGCTGGTGAAAGCGAAGCCATTGAAATGGTTGAGTTTTGTTCGGTTTTGCTGCCGTGATGATCAGTATCCCTCCAATATGTTTAAACCTTCAGTCAGATGCTTCAATAAGAGGGCGCTATATAGATCTATAATGAGCCGATCCCCCAGCAAGAGAATCCCGAGGGGAACGGATCACATATATCATTTACCATTACAACCGCAGAGTTAAACATTCTCCAATCCGTTTTTGTAAAGGGATCCCGTCAGCCGATTCCCGTAATGGACTCCAAGCGCATATGAAAGATACGATACTAGAAGGCATCTTCAGATCTCAACGTCACAGAAGAATTTGGGAGTACAAGTTTATAACCATCTTTGACTCTCAAGACCGGAATTAATATCTGAAGTGGCTTCATGCATCATTGGAGAATACGAGAAGTCTACAGCAGAGATAACACGCTGGCCTGGTGACCCCCCAACACCAATGTAGAGACCAGAAAACTGTCACATCACTTATCAGTGAACTGATTAAGTATTTACTCCTCTGCTCATCCTGTTCTGGTATTAAGTACAAATCAATCCCGCCATGTATGTGCCTTGTCATATGTGTGTGTATGTGTGTGTGTATGTATGTGTGTGTATGTATGTGCCTTGTCATATGTGTGTGTATGTGTGTGTGTGTTTGTGTGTATGTATGTGCCTTGGCATATGTGTGTATGTGTGTGTATGTACTGTATGTATGTGTGTATGTATGTATGTATGTGTGTATGTATGTGCCTTGTCATATGTGTGTATGTGTGTATGTATGTGCCTTGCCATATGTGTGTATGTGTGTATGTATGTGTGTGTGTATGTATGTGCCTTGTCATATGTGTGTGTATGTGTGTGTGTTTGTGTGTATGTATGTGCCTTGTCATATGTGTGTGTATGTGTGTGTATGTATGTATGTATGTATGTGTGTATGTATGTGCCTTGTCATATGTGTGTATGTGTGTATGTATGTGCCTTGTCATATGTGTGTATGTGTGTGTATGTATGTGCCTTGTCATATGTGTGTATGTGTGTATGTATGTGCCTTGTCATATGTGTGTGTATGTGTGTGTTTTTGTGTTTGTGTGTATGTATGTGCCTTGTCATATGTGTGTGCATGTGTGTGTATGTATGTGTGTGTGTATGTATGTGCCTTGTCATATGTGTGTATGTGTGTGTATGTATGTGCCTTGTCATATGTGTGTATGTATGTATGTATGTGCCTTGTCATATGTGTGTGTATGTGTGTGTGTATGTATGTATGTATGTGTATGCATGTGCCTTGTCATATGTGTGTGTATGTGCCTTGTCATATGTGTGCATGTATGTATGTATGTATGCATGTATGTATGTGTGTGTGTGTTTTCTATCTATGCCATTATGCCTGAGGAAGAGCCCTGAGTAGGTTGGAAAGCTCGCTGTAATATCATGTATTTTTGTTAGCCACTAAAAGCTATCATATCTACCAGATTACCTGGTCTCTCTTACTGAGACACTCACATTATACTCAGTACTAATATCCCGTAGACTTGTATTGTGCCGCTCACACGGTTTACATGAACTATGTGCACAACCCCCCGCTGCGTGTCCTTTCTTGGCACGTGTTACCGGCTATGGAAATTGAATGTACTTGCTGCGTTGCAAACAATGCTGGTAATGCAGACTCGCACGCTCAGGAGGCCTGGGTTTCGTTCTGAAGTGCTGCGGTGTTGCAGAATAACATACTAGAAGACCCAGTCTGATCGGGCTGCAGAGATTGTGCTAAGACAACCACATTAGTAATCCCCAATGACCGCGACCATGTACCAGAGCCGATTAGTCCCGATCCTGTATATATCACATGAGAGCGGCTTGTAATATGCAATCCCACAGCCCCGTCATGACCCCTCTGCCGTTCCCATTGATTTCTATACCAGTTTAATAGCACAGCCATAGACTTTGCCTGTGGCCCTATTGATTTGATCTCTCCCTCAGGGCAGGAGGTCTTATAATTAGATCAAAGTAGCAAACTACTGAAAACATGTAGAGACATTAATGGAATTAGGTGCTCCTTATGCGAAATAATCTTTATTTGCTTTAGATAGAGAAGCGTAGGATTGTAATGACGCCAACTGGATGCTTTAGCGGTGGCTATCCTGGGTAGTATCTGTGTCTCCCAGAACTCCCCGGACAAATCCACTCTTTGTAAAACAAATATGCAGCCATTAGTTAATGTTTTGCTGCAGAATCCGTCTTGCAGTTGCATCTCAGGCAGATCTGTAGTTGATGAGAGTTGTGGTGATTAGATGGACGGTCTTCTTACCAGAGGCCCTAAATTTATGGTGGTTCCCCCCTTAGCTCTCAGAGGCTCCTTGTGTGTAGTGACCTCTTCTTCCACTTGCAGAGCTTGTTGACCACTAGATGCCTCAATGATGCAGAAAAGAGAAACCCCTAAACCAGAGTCTGAGAGGGGTGCGTTGGGATGTGAGAAGCTGGATGGTCGTAGCGATGAATTGTCCCCCACCGGTTTTTCTGTCCAAACTGTTAGGAGGTGTTGGGAGCAGTGGATGGGGGCACACAAGGTGAACGGGCTCAGGACGCCCCCTACAGACCACCAGTGGAGAGGAGCATTTGACAAGACTGTTAGGAGGTGTTGGGACCAATGTATGGGAGAACAAGGGTGACCGGGTTTAGGATGCCCCCGACAGACCACCAGTAGAGAGGAGCATCTGACCAGACTGTTAGGAGGTGTTGGGACCAGTGGATGTGTGGGGACACACAAGGTGACTGGGCTCAGGACCCCCTTACAGACAACCAGTAGTGAGGACCATCTGACCAGACTGTTAGAGAGTGTTGGGACCAGTGGATGGGGGCACACAAGATGACCGGGCTCAGGACGCCCCGACAGAGCACCAGCAGAGAGAAGCATCTGACCAGACTGTTACGAGGTGTTGGGACCAGTGAATGTGTGAGGGCACACAAGGTGACCGCACTCAGGATGCTCCCTGCAGACCACCAGTAGAGAGGACCACCGGACCAGACTATTAGGAGGTGTTGGGACGAGTGGATGGGGGCACACAAGGTGACCAGGCTCAGGACGCCCCCTACAGACCACCAGTAGAGAGGACCGTCTGATCGTCCGACAATCATCCTCAGCTTCAATTGTTTCATTGTCTGCAATCCAGAGATAGGAAATTTGGTTTTGTGGCTCCCATTACATGGACAGCCACTGACACTCACCATTGTCTCAGTTTGCACTGATGTTGTGAACAATGAAACTGGACGCTACAGAGAGGAACCGGGTTGTCTTCAGCGATGAATCCAGGCTTAGTTTGGGCACTGACAATGGCCGTATTCATGTCTGTAAACCTCGGGGTGAGCACCTCAATCCTGTCCCCTGCTGATGTGATCGTCTGGGGGGCCATCGCATATGACAGTCAGTCGCTCCTAGTAGTGGTACAAGGGACAATGACAGCTCAGCGATATGTTCAGGACATCCTGCAGCCACATGTGTTCCTCTCATGGCGGCTTCCAAAAGTCAGCAGGATAATGCCCGGCTACACACACAAGGGAGTCACAGGAAGCCCTCACAACATTGTCATACTGCCATGGCCACCCGGTTGACAGATATAGAACCGATAGAACATATACGTGGCCATCTGGATGCCAACTTCGACAGCCTATGAGTTTGCACGATCTAGAGGCTCTGTTACAGCAAATATGTTGTGATATGTTGCAGGATACCACATAAAGAATGTATACTCCCATGCCCGCCTGTATCTGATTTTGTATACAAGCTAAAGGGGCTGAACAGGGTACTTGAGTCTCCATGTCCACCCATATCACATCTTGTATCCAAGCTAGAGGTGGTACAACAGGGTCCTAGAGCATCCATGCTCCATGTATCACATCTTGTATCCAAGCTCGAGGCAGTATAACAGGGTACTAGAGCCTCCCTATTCTCCACAATGAATGGTCCTTTTGCTCTGATGTTGTAATCACTTATATCAACGTTACAATCACACAGAGATATTAATCCAATTCTGACAACTTCTAGTTGCTTGATATTTTTTACAATGAGTGTAGTGGAGCAGAACCAAACCATCTTGGATGACACAGTGGGCTCCTCAGCCTCTGAGTCCATGCTAAAGCCGGTCAGCGAAGCATTGCTGCTCCATGACCGTATTCCGGTAGATGAACATAATGACAGACTAGCGCGCATAAACACTCTCACCTCTTGGTGACTGTCCTCCTCCTGAATGGGCACAAAGCAGTCACTTTCCGATCGCCGCCAGGCTTGTGGCAAGCCCTCCAAACAGGGAGACGATTCTGGACACACTGGTGGTAATGAGACACCGCTAAACAGTTGCCACAGACTCACCTGAGGTCCTCTGGGGCGGCCATCCACTAATTAAAATCCAAAGTTTGCATCCCCGTATTTCCGGATAAACGAGTACATTGAAGGTTGCAGTGCAGGCCTTACTTCTTGGTTTAGGCAATGGACAAGAATCCATGGCGGTTACCGCCTCTCCACAAATCCTCCTGGGACTTAGTAGTGTTGCAGCCTCCTAGGCCTCTCCATGGCGGGAGGAAGGAGAAAATACAGCCTTGGTAGGAACAAGGTCACAGTCCTGTGTTTCCCTTGATCTCTCCTCAGCTGGTGGTGAAATAGGAGAAACACTCTCTATCAGCTCCTGAAGCTCTGGTTCATCACCCCAGTAGAACCTGGGTTGATGTTGAGGGTATCCCACAGGGACACAGTGAAGAGCTGTAGAGGCCATACCATCCACAGGGGTGCCCAAGCTAATCTGCTGGGACATGTCCAGAGGCTCACTCACCAGCATTGGCGTCTCCTATCCTGGGGCAGTCCTCAGCTTGCTGCTCTTGTACTTGCTCTGTGGTGGGGCTGGCCCACCCCTACTTTTCCCACAGCCATGGTGGGAACTGAGTGGTGGAAAAGTTTTGCGGGTTCTGTAGTGGTGAAGGAAGAAGAGGCCTGGACACCATTTTGGGCCTCTCTTTTGACTTTCCTACCTTCTGTAAAAAGGTGTAAATTAGGTAGTTCTACCTTATCCATCAACACCACCCGAATTTCTTCAGGGAATAATGCATCCTGGCCACATAGGGAGGAAGTTTAAAGTCTCCTTTACTCTGCATTTCCTTGTAGGTGACGCAGCCTTGATTCTGTAACTTTCTCAGATGGCTGGAACCAGACGTAATCGAACAATGCGTAGGAAATCACGGGCACAGACTTCCGTGTTTGCAGAAATGTCGTAGGCAGTTTTTCTCCATCTCTTTAATGAAGGCGCGGAGGAATCATCCTGTTTGTGACTCCATAACTCCACCCTGCAGTGTCTGAGATAGTGAGGTAGATACAGGCATTGTCACGGTGCTCTACCATCTCCTTCCCTGGGGGTAGTTCGGGATCCGACTAAGTAACTGCTGAGGGAGGTCACAGGGGAATAGTAACCAAGAATTACCTTAATGTCCTTTGTCCTTTGTCACTCGTGACGCCACCATTCTGTCATCTGCTATGAAGCTTGTCATTGGAAATAACTTAGTCCGCATACAAGGATAACTTTCTGAACAAAATCTGGAATGGTCGGTAATGTCCGTTTACTGTAACTTTTGATAACAGTTCAACAGTAGAATGGCACAGATACAGCGAGAAGGTGGTGTGACAGGGAGGATACTTGGACAATTCGGATAATCCACAGTCGAGTTATCTGTGTGATCCCGCTAACGGCAACTCTCTTTCTCTCTCTCCAACTCTCTACCGGTACACACTCACACTTCCTGTGCCTGAATATGCCAAGCAGCGATCCCTCTCCTCACCAGCTACTTAGTGGTAGCACCGGGACATCCCAGACGTGGTAATGCCAGGCCACACGACAGGGAATCACTTGGCCTCTTCCATTCCACCACACACTGACAGATAAGGCAGTCTCTGCGTGTGGGTAAACTCCTCACTCACTGGCTAGCTTGCAGGCTCTTGCAGGACTCACACCAAATCTCCGAACACCTGCATTCCCCTTCCAAACACATATATACTAATGCTTTACTAAGGTCAAGTTTATCTTGACCTTAGTTAAGCATTTGACAAAGTATCTCATACCATACGTATTGTAAAAATGACCAAATATGGGATTTACAAGGCAACTTTTAGGTGGATTCACAACTGGTTGAGTGATCGTACTCAAAGAGTGGTCATAAATGGCCGCACATCCAAGTGGAAGAATGTATCAAGTGGGGACCACAAGGCTCTGTCCTAGGCCCAGTGTTGGTCAACATTTTTTATAAATGATCTGGAGGAGGAAATTGAGAGGAAGCTGATCAAGTTTGCCAACGACACAAAGCTGGGAGAAATAGCTAACACTAGGGAAGAGAGAGAGGATTCAAAAAGATCTAGAAAAGCTTGGACAGTGGGCGGCGACTAACAGAATGGTATTTAACAAGGAGAAATGCAAAGTCCTACATCTGGGCAAGAAAAATAAAGAAAGCACATACTGAATGGAAGGAATTGGGCTAAGCAGCAGCACATGTGAAAAAGACTTTGGTATACTAATAGATCATAGACTGAACATGAGTCAACAGTGTGATGAGGCAGCCAAAAAGGCAAACACAATTGTGGGATGTATTAAGAGAAGCATAGAGTCTAGATCATGTGAGGTCATTATCCCCTCTACTCTTCCTTAGTCAGACCTCATCTGGAATACTGGGTCCAGTTCTGGGCAAGGAACTTTAAAAAAGACATAGACAAACTGGAGCAAGTTCAGAGAAGAGTTACCAAGATGGTGAGCGGTCTGCAAATCATGTCCTATGGGGAACGGTTAAAGGATCTGGGAATGTTTAGCAGAAGAGAAGGCTGAGAGGAGACTTAATAGCGGTCTACAAATATCTGAAGGGCTCTCACAGTGCAGAGGGATCAGCCCTATTCTCATCTGCACAAGGAAAGACTAGAAGCAGTGGGATGAAACTGAAAGGGAGGAGACACAGATTAGATATTAGATAGTGAGGGGGATCAATGAGTGAAACAGGTTGCCACGAGAGGTGAGGAGTTCTCCTTCAATGGAAGACTTCAGAGGCTGGACAGATATCTGTCTGGGATGATTTAGCAATTTTGGACTGAGCAGGGGGTTGGACCTGATGACCCTGGAGGTCCCTTTCAACTCTACCATTATATGATTCTATGATATCACACAAGGTCACATGACACTCAACATGACACATTTCTCAGACATAACCCAGACATTAACCCATTCAATGCTTCAAAGGTGCAATGCACATCAAATGCATACACATAGAAGATGCTGACAATACCATCGCACAGGACAAACACTTAACATTACGGAGGGGCCCCATTAACTCTGGGCCACTACACTAATACCAGACATCACTGTTCCTTAGTAGATCTTAGTTATTATTACTGGTAACCCTGTCTGAAATACTGTCTCTGAGAACAAGAGGACACTAAGACCCTCACAAGAAGCCAAACAAGCAAGCAAAATAATGAACCAAGGCAAAATGATACAGAGGATTAGCAGATAAAACCAAGGAAGAAGACTGCATTGACAAGAACACACTAGACTAGAACAAGGTACTAGAACTAAACGCACATTATTACTGCTATCACCAGCAACAACAGTGCAGAAGCCAGGGATGCTGAAAGGGAACCTGTCAGTGCTTTCAACTGTACAAAACCGTTTACAGCAGCATACAACTGAATTATAGCTATTTCCAAAACAAAGTTTCTTATCTTTCCAATAGAAAACATATCGGCAGAAAACCGCTTTTAAAATTCCCCACTGGCATTCCATCCTTTGTTTTCTTATGGCCTTCACCATACGGGTTAAATGTTGTGATATTTTAAAAGATTGGACTTTTACGTACACACTAGAGATGAGCGAGCACCAAAATGCTTGGGTGCTCATTACTCAAGTCGAACTTTCAGTGATGTTCGAGAGTTCGTTTCGAGTAATGAACCCCATTGAAGTCAATGGGCGACTGAAGCATTTTTGTATATGACTGGTGCTCCGCTAAGGTTTTCATTTGTGAAAATCTTAGCAAATCACCAAAGTCATGTAAAAAAAACACAGAAATGGATAGGGCAGGCGAGGAGCAACATGCAGGGCTGCATTTTGGGCTCCGAGGTCTCACTATTCAGCCACAATAGTGGCAAGAGTGAGACCCCCTCCCCCCCCCCCCCCCACTGTCAGCATAACGATTGTTCTCCTCTGCCACAGGTGTAACAGCTGTGGCAGAGCAGAACGATGTTAGCCCATTGAATTCAATGGAGCCGGCAATGCAGCCGGCTCCATTGAAAGCAATGGGCTGCCGGCGAGCGCGGAATGAATTTTCGGGAAGGGCTTAAAAATATAAGCCCTTACCTGAAAAAGAAAGATTTTAGTGTAAAAAAGAATAAAAATGCAGGCATTCTCTTCAATGGAGCCGCTGCTGCTGCCGGTGACTCCATTGAAGACAATGGTCCGCTGGCACACCTGAATTCTTTTTCAGGGAAGGGCTTTACATATAAGCCATTCCCTGGAAATGAATTAAAAGTGATTTAAAAAACAAAAAAAATAGATACTCACCTCCCTTCAGCTGCCGGGCACAGCCGCATCTTCTCCTGCTGTCCCCTGCACTGTGGTGCTGAACTGCTGTTATTCAGCTGAGAGCTGCGCTGAGCCAATCAGAGGCAGCATTCACTCACCCATTCATAAATTCATGAATGGGTGTGAGTGAGATCTGCATCTGATTGGCTCAGCGCTGGGCCAATCAGGGGCATGTCTGATTCACACGCCCTTCACACCCACTGCAGGCCGGCGCGCATATTAGCACTAACTGCTTAGGTTAAGCAGCGCTGCTGATTAGAGCCACCTGATTGGCTCTTCGGCACCACGTGACTACACAGCATGCATGCGTATTGCCTTCAGCAGCCGTGCACTACACACTACAGTTAAGCAGACGTGCACTACACACTACACTTAAGCAGCACGGGGTTAGGTTTAGGGTTACGGTTTAGGGTTAGGTTTCGGGTTTAGGGTTAGGTGTAGGGTTAGTTTGAGGGTTTAGGGTTAGGTGTAGGGTTAGTTTGAGGGTTTAGGGTTAGGTTTAGGGTTAGTGTTTAGGATTAGGTTTAGGGTTAGGTTTAGGGTTGGGGTTTAGGGTTAGGTTTAGCTAACCCTAACCCTAAACCTAAACCTAACCCTAAACCTAACCCCGTGTTGCTTAAGTGTAGTGTGTAGTGCACGTCTGCTTAACTGTAGTGTGTAGTGCACGGCTGCTGAAGGCAATGCGCGTGCACGCTGTGTAGTCACGTGGTGCCGAAGAGCCAATCAGGTGGCTCTAATCAGCAGCGCTGGTTAACCTAAGCAGTTAGTGCTAATATGCGGTCGGCGCGCTGAACTCCGTCTGCCGGGACAAGGTGAATATATATATATTTTTTTATTTTTACACATTTCTGGATGAATTGCAGGGAAGGGCTTATATATTTAAGCCCTTCCCGACAATTCATCCCGTGTACGCCGGCAGCCCATTGCTTTCAATAGAGCCGGCTGTATTGCCGGCTCCATTGAATTCAATGGTCAGTGCTCGTTTAATCGAGATGAGTACCGCGTGGTGCTCGTCTCGAGTAACGAGCATCTCGAGCACCCTAATACTCGAACGAGCATCAAGCTCGGACGAGTATGCTCGCTCATCTCTAGTACACACTGATACCAAATATCTGAGGTTTAAATCATTTCTTTTTTTAAAAAATGGGAAAACGGGTGGAATCGAAAATGCAACATTTTTAACTGTTAAAAAAAAACTTCATAAAATAATTGTTTGCACTTTTATTTAGCCCCCATCGGGGACTTGAATTTGTGATCATTTGATTGTTCATTCTAGATACTGTAATAATTCATATATAGCAATTTTTGATATTGCCCTGGGCCAAACTTGGTAGGCATCTATATGTGTGGCTCCAGACTGCCATGGTAGCCCACCAGCACCCTCCGATCGTACTGCATGTGCTGCCGATGGAGTGCCAAAGGGCTCCCACCGTCTTACTGACTGTTTAAATGTGCGGTCAGCTTTAACTGCAGCACTAAAACAGTTAACTGCTGCAATCACAGTTAACTCTCATTGTGGCAGTTACTGTGAGCTGTCAAAAACAGCTGGTAGCAGCCATGTGTGGAGCCGCTCCATGCACCCTTCAGGACCGCAGGACGTTTATAGTCGTTCAATGGTCTTGAAGTGGTTGAACATGGTACAAGGCGAGGAACACCAATAGTATATTATGGAACCGTTGATCAGATACTTCCACTGGGTAGCGGAAGGGCATCTCGTGGCCAATCATCAGAAAGTAATGGACTTTCAGAGCCATGACGATTTGTTGACCAGGCATCCACATCAAGGCTACCGAGAAGACAAAGAACCAAGAGGAATCTGCTTGCCCATAAACTGAGAAAGAAAATGAGTTGTCTTCATTCAAAAGGAATAAATAGTGGCGTACGTATCATAGAGGTAGACCATGCGACTGCTATGGGACCCACGGAGAGAGGGGGTCCCGACACTGATTGTACCACCCCTTTTGCTACTGGTTAGCGAGGACATACATAGGACCCTAACCTTAATCAAAGGTAGAAGTGAATTGTTAGCAAACAAGGAGGTGGAGAATTGATCCAAGCATCATTTTAAAGGACATGGAATGGGAAACATGGCAAAGATGGACATCATAATGGGGGACCGATTTAAGTTTTTACTATGGGGCCCCATCTCTTCTAGGTGTGTCACTGGGAATAAATATAGATGCAGTGCCCTTTCAGATTATTAAAATCACAATTTTCAAAGGGGGCGTCTATTACACTGAGAGGTTCACAATCTCCCCATATCGTGCAAAATTATTGGAGTACGCTAATATTGATAAATCATATAGAGTTGTATAAATGTACTAGTAATTATTAGGAAATTATAGTAGCAGTGCTTCTGGTGGCGCAATGCACCACTTACTGATGTAAGATAGTGAAAGGGATTAGAGTTGTAAGCACATGGCTGTTTTAGGACCTGCTGGTTTAGGAACTGTGATGACGTGATCTCTATGCTGTTTGAAAGATAATAGATAGCTCTGTTACATGCATATTACAAATAGCTCTGCTACATGCACGTCACATGCACACAGCTCTGCTACATGGTTGTCACACACAGCTCTGCTACATGCGTGTAAAACAAAGCTCTACTAAATGCACGTCATATACAGCTGTGCTAGATTGGTGCACACCCACCGCTGCTACATGTATGTCACACACAGCTCTGCTACATACACATCACACACAGTTCTGCTATATGCTTGTCACAAACAGCTCTGCTATATGTACTTTACACACAGCTCTGCAACATGTGCACACACAGCTCTGCTACATGCACGTAAAACCTACCTCTGCTACATGCACATCACATGCCCACAGAGCTCTGCTACATCTGCATCACACACACAACTCTGCTACATGTGCATCACACAAAGCTCTACTAAATGCATGTCACACAATGCTTTGCTACATGTGCATCACACAAAGCTCTGCTACATGCGCTTCAAACACAGCTGTGCTACATGGGTGTACACACTACCTTCCTATATGTGTGTCACACACAGTTCTGATACATGCATGTAACACCCACCTCTACTATGTGCACATCACACACAGCTCTGCTACATGCACGTAACACCTAGCCCTGCTACATGTGTGTCATACACAGCTCTGCTATTTGCATGTCCCACACAGCTCTGCTACATGTGTGTCACACATAGCTCTGCTACATGTGCATCACACAAAGCTATGCTACATGCGTGTCACACACAGCTCTGCTTTATACACATCACACACAGCTCTGCTATATGCTTGTTACAAACAGCTCTGCTACATGCACATCACACACAGCTCTGCTACATACACTTTACACACAGCTCTGCAACATGGTCATACACAGCTCTGCTACATGCACATAAAACCCACCTCTGCTACATGAACATCACATGCACACATAGCTCTGCTACATGTGCATCACACACACAACTGTTCTACATGTGCATCACACAAAGCTCTGCTAAATGGGCATCACACAAAGCTCTGCTATATGCGCTTCACACACAGCTGTGCTACATGAGTGTACACACAGCTCTGCTACATGCATGTAACACACACCTTTACTATGTGCACATCACACACAGCTCTGCTACTTGCATGTCACACATAGCTCTGCCTAATGTGTGTCACACACAGCTTTGCTACATGCACATGACAGACAGTTGTGCTACATGGGCGCACACCCACCTCTGCTACAAGCTCATCACACGCAGCTCTTCTACACATGCATCACACACAGCTCGGCTAAATGCATGTCAAACACAGTTCTACTACATGCACTTCACACACAGCTTTGATACATGCACTTTACATACAACTCTGCTACATGCACCTTACACACAGCTCAGCTACATGCACGGAACACCCACCTCTGCTACATGCACGTCACATGCACACACAGCACTGCTACATGTGCATCACACAGCTCTGCTACATGCGCATCAGACACAGCTTTGCTACATGCACTGTACACACAGCTCTACTACCTGCATGTGACATGAAGCTCTACTACATGCGCATCACACATCCAGCTCTGCTACATGCATGAAACACCCACCTCTACTACATGCATGTTACACACAGCTCTGCTACACGTACGTTACACATAGCTCTACTACGTGCACATCACACACAACTCTACCACATGCCTGTCACATGCACACTTAGCTCTGCTACATGTGCATCACACACACACATCTCTACTACATGCACATCACACACAGCTCTGCTACATGCAAGTAACACCCACCTCTGCTACATGCACACCACATGCACACAAAGCTCTGCTACATGTGCATCACACACACACACCACTGCTACATGCAAGTTGCACACAGCTCTGCTACATGCGCATCGCATACAGCTCTGTCACATGCATGTCACACACAGCTCTTCTACATGTACGTCACACATAGCTCTACTACAAGCACGTCACACACAGCTCTACTACATGCCCATAACATGCACACCTAGTTCTGCTACATCTCACAGAGCTGTGCTACAAGGGCGCACACACAGCTCTGCTACATGCAAGTAACACCTACATCTCCTACATGCACATCACATGCAAACAAAGCTCTGCTACATCTGCATCACACACAGCTCTGCTACATGCACTTTACACACACCTCTGCTACATGCAAGTTCCATAAACACATATCTCTGCTATATGTGTGTGGCACACATACACAGCTCTTCTACTTGCACACCTCATACACACAGATCTTTTACATGCGCACATCACACATATACACACAGCTCAACTACATGTGTGTGGGACACACACAGAGCTCTGCTACATGCATCATACATACACACAGAGCTCTACTACATGCGCTTGTGACATGCACGCACACTCACACAGCTCTGCTACATGTTTGCATCATACATACAGCTCTACTACATGCATGTGTCACACACACAGCTCTGCTACATGCATGTGTCACACACAGCTCTGTTTTGCTACATGTGCATGTCATACAAACAGTTCTGCTGCGTGCATGCATCACACACAGCTCTGCTACATTCATTGTTAATCCCATACAAAAGGGATAAGAAGCAGCACAGCACTGGAGATGAAGGATCCGTGATGACCTCATCTTCATGCTCGGCTCCTGAGCACATGATGGTGACGTCATCAAAGTCCCTGCATCCTTTTGCAGATTACAGGTGAACTACTAACCCCCTGCAGCCCCAGTTGCTATGGAATACTAATGAACACCTAGCCAGACAGTAACCATGTGCATACAGGACCTGTAATAATGTCACTGTTATGTGATCAGAGGCGGAGCATGTAAGTCACTCCCAAACCCACTCACTCACATACGGACGAATAGGATTATTTACCAACAGGGAAACCTGTTAGTGAGATCCCATCGCCACTCGCCAAAGTTCAACATCTAACTCTCCTTCCTCTTAAAGAATGCAGCAAGCCCAACTTTCCGTAGATTGCCTAGATTGTGTACAATCTTAACATTAACCCATCAGGGGCCCTGGGACCTAAAGATACCTATAAGAGGGTATGTAGATAAGGAAAATGGGGCCTGTGGAAACTTGGATATTAGTGAATACCTTAACCGAAAACAATGAAAAAAAATCTGCTAAGGGACTTGATGTCTGTCACTAAGGTCAGCTATAGAAGGGACAGATCTGTCAGGATGATGTGCTTGCGAAGTCTTTTGAACATCCAACTCAATCCAGAACTAAGCATCATCCTGCTTGAATAACTGTTGAGGAGTCTCACTAATAGCACCAGCACCATCTGAAAGTCCCCGAGGCTGAAGTACCAGCCATAGAGTGGATACATTTAAAACAAGCTAAATTATGTCTGAATTCGGTAGTAAACAATCAGAGATCCAACTAGAGAGGTACCGCAGCTGTCCCACCAATAAGGACCTGCCAGTCCTACTCTAGCTACATCCTGGGGTAAGTAAGACCAGATCTATAAGGGTTTCAACCCGTGACTGGAAACAAGAATGATCCGATTCAGTAATGGCAAGCAGAAATTCTGGCAATGGTAAGAAGTTGAGCCCCTGGAGATTGTCAGGTCCACTATTCCAGTACGTGACCCAAGAACCTGTTTAGCGCTAGGTGGACACATCTCTTATTGAGCCTGCTCTTTGCGCAGCTGTTACGTCTTGTAGATTGCTCAACAAGTACAGTTACCGCTGCCGAATGTTTTCCCTTAGTTGTCTCTGACTTAAGCTGACTTTTTATTTAGACACAAAAAGGTAATGTAAAGTAAAACTATCAGTCACTCGTACTACACCGCCATTACATAATAGAGGTTCAGTGATTCCGGAACACTTTGATGTGCAGTCTGATGAGATGATTGCAAATTGTCAAAAAGAGGAAAAGGATCCTCGTCTTTACAGGAAAGCCTCCATAACAGAATGTTCTCCTATCATGTACAGTCGGATAAACAAAGAAGACATTAGATACACGTCATGCTGCGTCTTCTGAAATTCCCAAAAATTACTTGAGTCTCTATGTACGACTATGTGGCAGAGAAGTCTTTGAGCCTCATTGTGCGTCTACAGCCACAGAGGCGACCCTATCATGAGGCCACTTCAGGCAGTAGTCTGCAGAACCTCAGAGGAGCGGTGGGGTGCTGCCCAGACGGTATTTATTTTGTCTTTCGCTATATTGAAGGCCAGTAAAAAATAAATGATATCTGTAAGCCGGGCGGGCAGCAATCCAACAAGCATTCAACTTACTTGCTCCATAGTTCCGGTCCGGCGATATTGTGATCAGAGCATGACCCTTGACCTTTCTGCCCAAGGTCTAGAGTCAAGAGTCACACTGTCATCACAGCAGCTGTAAAACGGAACTACAGAGCAAGAGAGATAAATGCTGGTCGGCTGGGGGTAACAATTCCTACTGGAGCTACTGGGGGAGAGGACGATTACTATTAAGGCTACTAATGGGGACACTATTACTACTGGGGCCGCGATGGGGGACAATATTACTATTGAGGCCACTAATGAGGACATTCTTACTACTGGGGCCACTAATGGTGTCTCTATAACTACTGTGTCCACTAGCGGGGTCACTATTACTACTGGGGCCATTAAAGTGCTCACTATTTCTACTAGGGACACAAATGGGGTTAAAATACCTACTAGGACCACTATAAGAGACTGTGCTAAGATTGGAGCCACTATGAGGGTTACTATTACTGCTGGGCGATAATATGGGGGACACTATTACTATTGAGGCTACTAATGGGGACACTATTACTACTGGGGCCACTAATGGTGACAATATTACTACTGGGGCCACTAATGGTGACAATATTACTACTGGGGCCACTATGAAAGACAATGTTTCTACTGGTGCCACTGTAAGAGACACTGATACTATTGGGGCCACTATCGAGGCACTATTGCTACTTGGACCACTAATGGGGTGACTATTACTACTGGGGCCTGTGATAAAATGATATTGGTATTGGTATAAGTGTCACCCAGCTTTCTGTGTCAACTTGCCATCGTTCTGAACTATGGGAAACCTGTGCTGAACTCCTTGATATCCATTCCCCTCTCCCTCACATCTGCAGGGACCTTTGATGCATATTTGTCTCAGGAAGTCCCTTATCCTGGTGGTCGTAAAGTTATCCAGTGACAGTTGAATGTTAGTTACCGACTCTTCACCAAGCCTTTGTCAACTCTTATATTTCAGAGAGACATTTTGTCACCGAGGTTCCATCCAGATCATCCATACATCTCCTCAACCCGCCCTTGATGATGTCAGAAAAAGGTCATTGGGGGTGTGGTTCTGCGGAGGCTTTAAAACCAAGAGAGTTCCTTACCCAAGAGGTCAGATGCCAGGAGTGGCATCAAATGTTGACTGATCGTCTTTTGATGGTGGCGCCCCGCATCAGGACTATTGGAGACAACATAGACTGGTATTTTCTCTTATTTTGCCCCTTTTGTTTTATGCTGCTTGTATCTACTTATAGCTCCTTGTCCTTTCTGCAGATCATCTCTTGCATAGTTTAATCTTCTGTAGAATAAAGGGTTAAACTTTACTAGTCTCCCTTGAACACTTTAAGGGATCCATAACTCCAAAGTGCGGTGATTGTGTGTGTGGTGGCAGACCTACCTGTAGTAAACAGTCAGTGGTGGCAGTGAGGTGTGTTAGGCCTTACAGGGTGCGCTTTGGGCTCCATCTTGCACAAGTGCAGGATCCGAGGAGCTTGAACTAAATCAACCTTACTGGTCTGCCCTGGATGTCAACATCACGGGCCATTGACAATTAGTCATAGTGGAAGTGTGTGTTTCCATGACAGGGCCACTAACGGGGTCACTATCATTACTGGGTCCAATGGTGGAGTAAATATTACTACTGGGGCTATTAAAGGGGTCACTGTTACTACTGGGACCACTATTGGGGTCACTATTACTACTGGGGGCCACTAAAGGGGGTCACTATTACTATTATATTATTACCGGGGCAATTAAAGGGGTCCCTACAACTATTGGGCCATTAAGATGGTCACTGTTTCTATTGGGGCCATTTAGGGAGACATGTAATATTGGTGCCACTGCTGGGGTTACTAATGAGCCACTATTGGGGCCACTATTACTCTGTCACGTCAAACAAGTCTCAATGGTTTAAATAGCTAAGTGTGCAAGAAGAAGCACTACAACTAAGTCGGGCCACAAAGAAGTCTCTATAGCTGAGTGGGCCACATAAGAAACACTATAAGCTGGGGCATAGAAGAGGCGTTCTATAGCTACGTGGACTGCGCGTCAGGAGGTCTAATAGTCATTATGAATACTGGAGCTTTGTGAGAGAAGTCAGTAAGTGAACCGTCTGTAACAACTCTGCCTTCCCATTAGTAAGAGGTAAAACACGCTAACATCGCCTGCACTGCAGACGCCACAATAAGCAGGTTTCTGCCGTCAGCGCCATCATCAACTATTAAATGCAAGATGGCTTCCATATTTGACATCTTTGTGGCGGTCGCGCTCGTTGAACGTCTGCCTGCAGTAGTTGTTATAACATATATTTATCATTGTCTCGCCCATAGAACGTCATGTCAGCTGCACTTATTACCATTCAGATGTGTGGCATTTGGCAGTGGGATGCCAACAGGTGTATGCTAATTTGCCTTGGCAGGGGTCCTCATTAAAGGGTCGTCCAGCTCTTTAAAAGAGACGTTTTAGTGCTGGGGAAACGTCATCTCGTCTATCCATCTTCATTCTTCACTGCTTGGCAAATGTGACTTGGATGACAGTGGCGCTTGTGTGGGCACGGTGCCACGCTGACAGATGTGTTGATATATATGTGTATGGGCAAAGGATAGGCTGTGTTAGTAACAAATGTGTTGGCAGCAGCAGAATCCCAGCCTGCGAGTGTTGGGTCCTCCTTGGAAAAAAAGTATTAATGCTGCAGAAAGCCTGCAGATTGGATGAACGAATCCTCCGACATAAAAACGCCAAATACTAGAGTGTTAGAAAACCCCGGTGATTAATGGCAGCGCGAGACGGAAGCCTTAGTGCTGCTTAACATATTAAGTCAACGTATTGTAATGCAGAACTATAAAGGAGCTTCCAGGTAGACGTTGTGCCACTTTGTGTATCAGTATCTGACAATTATCAACATCTCTGCCTTCTCCTAAGTTTATACACACAGAGGTGAGGTAGATTCTCCTCAGTATATACACATAGAGGGGAGATGGATTCTCCTCAGTATATACACACAGAGGTGAGGTAGATTCTTCTCAGTATATACACATAGAGGTGAGGTAGGTTCTCCTCAGTATATACACATAGAGGGGAGGTAGATTCTCCTCAGTATGTACACATAGAGGGGAGGTAGATTCTCCTCAGTATATACACATAGAGGGGAGGTAGATTCTCCTCAGTATATACACATAGAGGTGAGGTAGATTCTCCTCAGTATATACACATAGAGGTGAGGTAGATTCTCCTCAGTATATACACATAGAGGGGAGGTAGATTCTCCTCAGTATATACACGTAGAGGATAGGGAGATTCTCCTCAGTATATACACATAGAGGTGAGGTAGATTCTCCTCAGTATATACACACAGAGGGGAGGTAGATTCTCCTCAGTATATACACACAGATGTGAGGTAGATTCTCCTCAGTATATACACATAGAGGTGAGGTAGATTCTCCTCAGTATATACACACAGAGGTGAGGTAGATTCTCCTCAGTATATACACACAGAGGTGAGGTAGATTCTCCTCAGTATATACACACACAGATGTGAGGTAGATTCTCCTCACTATATACACATAGGGGTGAGGTAGATTCTCCTCAGTATATACACATAGAGATGAGGTTGATTCTCCTCAGTATATACACACAGAGGGGAGGTAGATTCTCCTCAGTATATACACATAGAGGTGAGGTAGATTCTCCTCAGTATATACACATAGAGGGGAGGTAGATTCTCCTCAGTATACACACAGAGGGGAGGTAGATTCTCCTCAGTATACACACAGAGGGGAGGTAGATTCTCCTCAGTATACACATAGAGGGGAGGTAGATTCTCCTCAGTATATACACATACAGGGGAGGTAGATTCTCCTCTGTATATACACGTAGAGGAGAGGTAGATTCTCCTCAGTATATACACATAGAGGTGAGGTAGATTCTCCTCAGTATATAAACATAGAGGTAAGGTAGATTCTCCTCAGTATATACACATAGAGGTGAGGTAGATTCTCCTCAGTATATACACATAGAGGTGAGGTAGATTCTCCTCAGTATATACACACAGACGTGAGGTAGATTCTCCTCAGTATATACACACACAGATGTGAGGTAGATTCTCCTCAGTATATACACATTAAGGTGAGGTAGATTCTCCTCAGTATTTACACACAGAGGTGAGGTAGATTCTCCTCACTATATACACACACAGAAGTGAGGTAGATTCTCCTCAGTATATACACACACAGATGTGAGGTAGATTCTCCTCAGTATATACACATTAAGGTGAGGTAGATTCTCCTCATTATATACACGTAGAGGAGAGGTAGATTCTCCTCAGTATATACACACAGAGGTAAGGTAGATTCTCCTCAGTATATACACATAGAGGTGAGGTAGATTCTCCTCAGTATATACACACACAGATGTGAGGTAGATTCTCCTCAGTATATACACATTAAGGTGAGGTAGATTCTCCTCAGTATTTACACACAGAGGTGAGGTAGATTCTCCTCACTATATACACACACAGAAGTGAGGTAGATTCTCCTCAGTATATACACACACAGATGTGAGGTAGATTCTCCTCAGTATATACACATTAAGGTGAGGTAGATTCTCCTCATTATATACACGTAGAGGAGAGGTAGATTCTCCTCAGTATATACACATAGAGGGGAGGTAGATTCTCCTCAGTATATACACACAGAGGTGAGGTAGATTCTCCTCATTATATACACACACAGAAGTGAGGTAGATTCTCCTCAGTATACACACATAGAGTTGAGGTAGGATCTCCTCAGTATATGAACATAGAGGTGATGTAGATTCTCTTCAGTATATACACATAGAGGGGAGGTAGATTCTGCTCAGTATATACACACAGAGGGGGGGGGGGGTAGATTCTCCTCAGTATATACACATAGAGTGGAGGTAGATTCTCCTCAGTATATACACATAGAGGTGCGGTAGATTCTCCTCAAGATATACACACAGAGGGGAGGTAGATTCTCCTCAGTATATACACAGAGAGGTGAGGTAGATTCTCTTCAGTATATACACATAGAGGTGAGGTAGAATCTCCTCAGTATATACACATAGAGGTGAGGTAGATTCTCCTCAGTATATACACATAGAGGGGAGGTAGATTCTGCTCAGTATATACACACAGAGGGGTGAGGTAGATTCTCCTCAGTATATACACATAGAGGGGAGGTAGATTCTCCTCAGTATATAGACATAGAGGGGAGGTGGATTCTCCTCAGTATATACTCATATAAGGGTGATGTAGATTCTCTTCAGTATATACACACAGAGGGGAGGTAGATTCTCCTCAGTATATACACATAGAGTGGAGGTATATTCTCCTCAGTATATACACAGAGAGGTGAGGTAGATTCTCTTCAGTATATACACACAGAGGGGAGGTAGATTCTCCTCAGTATATACATATAGAGGTGAGGTAGAATCTCCTCAGTATATACACATAGAGGGGAGGTAGATTCTCCTCAGTATATACACATAGAGGTGAGGTAGATTCGACTCAGTATATACACATACAGGGGAGGTAGATTCTCCTCAGTATATACACATAGAGGGGAGGTAGATTCTCCTCAGTATATACACGTAGAGGAGAGGTAGATTCTCAGTATATAAACATAGAGGTGAGGTAGAATCTCCTCAGTACATACACACAGACGTGAGGTAGATTCTCCTCAGTATATACACACACAGATGTGAGGTAGATTCTCCTCAGTATATACACACAGAGGTGAGGTAGATTCTCCTCGGTATATACACACATAGAGGGGAGGTAGATTCTCCTCGGTATATACACACATAGAGGAGAGGTAGATTCTCCTCGGTATATACACACATGGAGGTGAGGTAGATTCTCCTCACTATATACACACACAGAAGTGAGTTAAATTCTCCTCAGTATATACACACAGACGTGAGGTAGATTCTCCTCAGTATATACACACAGACGTGAGGTAGATTCTCCTCAGTATATACACATAGAGGGGAGGTAGATTCTCCTCAGTATATACACATAGAGGGGAGGTAGATTCTCCTCAGTATATACACACACTGACGTGAGGTAGATTCTCCTCAGTATATACACATAGAGGGGAGGTAGATTCTGCTCAGAATATACACACAGAGGAGGGGAAGATTCTCCTCAGTATATACACATAGAGGTGAGGTAGATTCTCCTCAGTATATACACACAGAGGGGAGGTAGATTCTCCTCAGTATATACACACAGATGTGAGGTAGATTCTCCTCAGTATATACACATAGAGGTGAGGTAGATTCTCCTCAGTATATACACACAGAGGTGAGGTAGATTCTCCTCAGTATATACACACAGAGGTGAGGTAGATTCTCCTCAGTATATACACACACAGATGTGAGGTAGATTCTCCTCAGTATATACACATAGAGGTGAGGTAGATTCTCCTCAGTATATACACACAGAGGTGAGGTAGATTCTCCTCACTATATACACACACAGAAGTGAGGTAGATTCTCCTCACTATATACACATAGGGGTGAGGTAGATTCTCCTCAGTATATACACATAGAGATGAGGTTGATTCTCCTCAGTATATACACACAGAGGGGAGGTAGATTCTCCTCAGTATATACACATAGAGGTGAGGTAGATTCTCCTCAGTATATACACATAGAGGGGAGGTAGATTCTCCTCAGTATACACACAGAGGGGAGGTAGATTCTCCTCAGTATACACACAGAGGGGAGGTAGATTCTCCTCAGTATACACATAGAGGGGAGGTAGATTCTCCTCAGTATATACACATACAGGGGAGGTAGATTCTCCTCTGTATATACACGTAGAGGAGAGGTAGATTCTCCTCAGTATATACACATAGAGGTGAGGTAGATTCTCCTCAGTATATAAACATAGAGGTAAGGTAGATTCTCCTCAGTATATACACATAGAGGTGAGGTAGATTCTCCTCAGTATATACACATAGAGGTGAGGTAGATTCTCCTCAGTATATACACACAGACGTGAGGTAGATTCTCCTCAGTATATACACACACAGATGTGAGGTAGATTCTCCTCAGTATATACACATTAAGGTGAGGTAGATTCTCCTCAGTATTTACACACAGAGGTGAGGTAGATTCTCCTCACTATATACACACACAGAAGTGAGGTAGATTCTCCTCAGTATATACACACACAGATGTGAGGTAGATTCTCCTCAGTATATACACATTAAGGTGAGGTAGATTCTCCTCATTATATACACGTAGAGGAGAGGTAGATTCTCCTCAGTATATACACACAGAGGTAAGGTAGATTCTCCTCAGTATATACACATAGAGGTGAGGTAGATTCTCCTCAGTATATACACACACAGATGTGAGGTAGATTCTCCTCAGTATATACACATTAAGGTGAGGTAGATTCTCCTCAGTATTTACACACAGAGGTGAGGTAGATTCTCCTCACTATATACACACACAGAAGTGAGGTAGATTCTCCTCAGTATATACACACACAGATGTGAGGTAGATTCTCCTCAGTATATACACATTAAGGTGAGGTAGATTCTCCTCATTATATACACGTAGAGGAGAGGTAGATTCTCCTCAGTATATACACATAGAGGGGAGGTAGATTCTCCTCAGTATATACACACAGAGGTGAGGTAGATTCTCCTCATTATATACACACACAGAAGTGAGGTAGATTCTCCTCAGTATACACACATAGAGTTGAGGTAGGATCTCCTCAGTATATGAACATAGAGGTGATGTAGATTCTCTTCAGTATATACACATAGAGGGGAGGTAGATTCTGCTCAGTATATACACACAGAGGGGGGGGGGTAGATTCTCCTCAGTATATACACATAGAGTGGAGGTAGATTCTCCTCAGTATATACACATAGAGGTGCGGTAGATTCTCCTCAAGATATACACACAGAGGGGAGGTAGATTCTCCTCAGTATATACACAGAGAGGTGAGGTAGATTCTCTTCAGTATATACACATAGAGGTGAGGTAGAATCTCCTCAGTATATACACATAGAGGTGAGGTAGATTCTCCTCAGTATATACACATAGAGGGGAGGTAGATTCTGCTCAGTATATACACACAGAGGGGTGAGGTAGATTCTCCTCAGTATATACACATAGAGGGGAGGTAGATTCTCCTCAGTATATAGACATAGAGGGGAGGTGGATTCTCCTCAGTATATACTCAAATAAGGGTGATGTAGATTCTCTTCAGTATATACACACAGAGGGGAGGTAGATTCTCCTCAGTATATACACATAGAGTGGAGGTAGATTCTCCTCAGTATATACACAGAGAGGTGAGGTAGATTCTCTTCAGTATATACACACAGAGGGGAGGTAGATTCTCCTCAGTATATACATATAGAGGTGAGGTAGAATCTCCTCAGTATATACACATAGAGGGGAGGTAGATTCTCCTCAGTATATACACATAGAGGTGAGGTAGATTCGACTCAGTATATACACATACAGGGGAGGTAGATTCTCCTCAGTATATACACATAGAGGGGAGGTAGATTCTCCTCAGTATATACACGTAGAGGAGAGGTAGATTCTCAGTATATAAACATAGAGGTGAGGTAGAATCTCCTCAGTACATACACACAGACGTGAGGTAGATTCTCCTCAGTATATACACACACAGATGTGAGGTAGATTCTCCTCAGTATATACACACAGAGGTGAGGTAGATTCTCCTCACTATATACACACACAGAAGTGAGTTAAATTCTCCTCAGTATATACACATAGAGGTGAGGTAGAATCTCCTCAGTACATACACACAGACGTGAGGTAGATTCTCCTCAGTATATACACATAGAGGGGAGGTAGATTCTCCTCAGTATATACACACACTGACGTGAGGTAGATTCTCCTCAGTATATACACATAGAGGGGAGGTAGATTCTGCTCAGAATATACACACAGAGGGGTGAGGTAGATTCTCCTCAGTATATACACATAGAGGGGAGGTAGATTCTCCTCAGTATATAGACATAGAGGGGAGGTGGATTCTCCTCAGTATATACTCATATAAGGGTGATGTAGATTCTCTTCAGTATATACACACAGAGGGGAGGTAGATTCTCCTCAGTATATACACATAGAGTGGAGGTAGATTCTCCTCAGTATATACACAGAGAGGTGAGGTAGATTCTCTTCAGTATATACACACAGAGGGGAGGTAGATTCTCCTCAGTATATACATATAGAGGTGAGGTAGAATCTCCTCAGTATATACACATAGAGGTGAGGTAGATTCGACTCAGTATATACACATACAGGGGAGGTAGATTCTCCTCAGTATATACACATAGAGGGGAGGTAGATTCTCCTCAGTATATACACGTAGAGGAGAGGTAGATTCTCAGTATATAAACATAGAGGTGAGGTAGAATCTCCTCAGTACATACACACAGACGTGAGGTAGATTCTCCTCAGTATATACACACACAGATGTGAGGTAGATTCTCCTCAGTATATACACACAGAGGTGAGGTAGATTCTCCTCGGTATATACACACATAGAGGGGAGGTAGATTCTCCTCGGTATATACACACATAGAGGAGAGGTAGATTCTCCTCGGTATATACACACATGGAGGTGAGGTAGATTCTCCTCACTATATACACACACAGAAGTGAGTTAAATTCTCCTCAGTATATACACACAGACGTGAGGTAGATTCTCCTCAGTATATACACACAGACGTGAGGTAGATTCTCCTCAGTATATACACATAGAGGGGAGGTAGATTCTCCTCAGTATATACACATAGAGGGGAGGTAGATTCTCCTCAGTATATACACACACTGACGTGAGGTAGATTCTCCTCAGTATATACACATAGAGGGGAGGTAGATTCTGCTCAGAATATACACACAGAGGAGGGGAAGATTCTCCTCAGTATATACACAAAGAGTGGAGGTCGATTCTCCTCAGTATATACACATAGAGGTGCGGTAGATTCTCCTCAAGATATACACACAGAGGGGAGGTAGATTCTCCTCAGTATATACACAGAGAGGTGAGGTAGATTCTCCTCAGTATATACACACAGAGGTGAGGTAGATTCTCTTCAGTATATACACATAGAGGTGAGGTAGAATCTCCTCAGTATATACACATAGAGGTGAGGTAAATGCTCCTCAGTATATACATATAGAGGGGAGGTAGATTCTCCTCAGTATATACACATAGAGGGGAGGTAGATTCTCCTCAGTATATAGACATAGAGGGGAGGTGGATTCTCCTCAGTATATACTTATATAAGGGTGATGTAGATTCTCTTCAGTATATACACAGAGAGGGGAGGTAGATTCTCTTCAGTATATACACACAGAGGGGAGGTAGATTCTCCTCAGTATATACACATAGAGGGGAGGTAGATTCTGCTCAGTATATACACACAGAGGGGTGAGGTAGATTCTCCTCAGTATATACACATAGAATGGAGGTAGATTCTCCTCAGTATATACACATAGAGGTGCGGTAGATTCTCCTCAAGATATACACACAGAGGTGAGGTAGATTCTCCTCAGCATACACACAGAGGTGAGGAAGATTCTCCTTAGTATATACATAAAGAGGGGAGGTAGATTCTCCTCAGTATATACACATAGAGGGGAGGTAGATTCTCCTCAGTACATAGACATAGAGGGGAGGTGGATTCTCCTCTGTATATACTCATATAAGGGTGATGTAGATTCTCTTCAGTATATACACACAGAGGGGAGGTACATTCTCTTCAGTATATACACATAGAGGGGAGGTAGATTCTCCTCAGTATATACACATAGAGGGGAGATAGGTTCTCCTCAGTATATACACACAGAGGGGAGGTAGATTCTCCTCAGTATATACACAGACAGGCTAGGCAGATTCTCCTCAGTAGATACACACAGAAGGGAGGTAGATTCTCTTCAGTATATACACATAGAGGTGAGGTAGAATCTACTCAGTATATACGTATAGAGGTACGGTAGATTCTACTCAGTATACACATAGAGGTGAGGTAGATACTCCTCAGTATATACACAGATTGAGGTATAGATTCTCCTCAGTATATACACAGAGAGGTGAGGTAGATTATTCTCGGTATATACACATAGATGTGAGGTAGGTTTTCCTCAGTATATACACATAGGGGTGAGGTAGATTCTCCTTAGTATATACACACACACAGAGGTGAGGTAGATTCTCCTCAGTTTAAACACACAGAGTTGAGGTAGGTTCTCCTCAGTATATACACACAGAGGTGTGGTAGATTCTCCTCAGAATATACACATAGAGGTGAGGTAGATTCTCCTCGGTATATACACATAGAGGTGAGGTAGATTCTCCTCAGTATATACGCATAGAGGGGAGGTAGGTTCTCCTCAGTATATACACATAGAGACGAGGTATATTCTCCTCAGTATATACACACAGAGGAGAGGTAGATTCTCCTCAGTATATACACATAGAGGTGAGGTACATTCTCCTCAGTATATACACATAGAGGTGAGGTAGATTCTACTCAGTATATACACAGACAGGCTAGGCAGATTCTCCTCAGTATATACACACAGAGGGGAGGTAGATTCTCTTCAGTATATACACATAGAGGGGAGGTAGATTCTCCTCAGTATATACGTATAGAGGTGCGGTAGATTCTCCTCAGTATATACACATAGAGGAGAGGTAGATTTTCCTCAGTATATACACATAGAGGTGCAGTAGATTCTCCTCAGTATATACACATAGAGGTGAGGTAGATTCTCCTCAGTATATACACATAGAGGTGAGGTAGATACTCCTCAGTATATACGCATAGAGGTGAGGTAGATTCTCCTCAGTATATACACAGAGGAGAGGTAGATTCTCCTCAGTATATACACACAGAGGTGAGGTAGATTCTCCTCAGTATATACACAGAGTAGAGGTAGATTCTCCTCAGTATATACACATAGAGGGGAGGTAGGTTCTCCTCAGTATACACACAGAGGGGAGGTAGAATCTCCTCAGTATATACGCATAGAGGAGCGGTAGAGTCTCCTAAGTATATACACAGATTGAGGTGAGGTAGATTCTCCTCAGTATATACACATAGAGGTGAGGTAGATACTCCTCAGTATATACACAGATTGAGGTGTAGATTCTCCTCAGTATAGACACAGAGAGGTGAGGTAGATTATCCTCGGTATATACACATAGATGTGAGGTAGGTTCTCCCCAGTATACACACATAGAGTGTCAGTTATAGTCTCCTCAGTATATACACATAGACGTGAGGTAGATTCTCCTCAGTATATACACAGAGAGGTGAGGTAGATTCTCCTCAGTATATACACACACACAGAAGTGAGGTAGATTCTCCTCAGTATATACACATAGAGGTGAGGTAGATTCTCCTCGGTAAATACACATAGAGGGGAGGTAGATTCTCCTCAGTATATACACACAGAGGTGACGTAGATTCTCCTCAGTATATACACATAGAATCGAGGTAGATTCTCTTCAGTATGTACACATAGAGGGGAGGTAGATTCTCCTCAGTATACACACAGAGGTGAGGTAGATTCTCCCCAGTATATACAGATAGAGGCGGGGTAGATTCTCCTCAGTATATACACATAGAGGTGAGGTAGATACTCCTCAGTATATACACATAGAGGGGAGGTAGATTCTCCTCCATATATACACAGAGAGGTGAGGTAGATTCTCCTCAGTATATACACATAGAGGTGAGGTAGATTTTCTTCTGTATATACACAGAGAGGGGAGGTAGATTCTCCTCAGTATATACACAGAGGTGAGGTAGATTCTCCTCATTATACACACAGAGGTGAGGTAGATTCTCCCCAGTATATACACATAGAGGTGAGGTAGATTATCTTCAGTATATACATATAGAGGGGAGGTAGATTATCTTCAGTATATACACATAGAGGTGAGGTAGATACTCCTCAGTATATACACATAGAGGGGAGGTAGATTCTCCTCAATATATACACAGAGAGGTGAGGTAGATTCTCTTCAGTATATACACATAGATGGGAGGTAGATTCTCCTCAGTATATACACACAGAGGGGAGGTAGATTCTCCTCAGTATATACACATAGAGGTGAGGTAGATTCTCCTCAGTATATACACAGAGGTAAGGTAGATTCTCCTCAGTATATACACATAGAGGGAAGGTAGATTCTCCTCAGTATATACACATAGAGGTGAGGTAGATTCTCCTCAGTATATACACAGAGGTGGGGTAGATTCTCCCCAGTATATACACATAGAGGTGACGTAGATTCTCCTCAGTATATATACATAGAGGTGAGGTAGATTCTGCTCAGTATATATACATAGAGGTGATGCAGATTCTCCTCAGTATATACACATAGAGGTGAGGTAGATTCTCCTCAGTGTATACACATAGAGGTGAGGTAGATTCTCCTCAGTATATATACATAGAGGTGAGGTAGATTCTCCTCAGTATATATACACATAGAGGTGAGGTAGATTCTCCTCAGTATATACACACAGAGGTGAGGTAGATTCTCCTCAGTATATATACATAGAGGTGAGGTAGATTCTCCTCAGTATATATACATAGAGGTGATGCAGATTCTCCTCAGTATATACACATAGAGGTGAGGTAGATTCTGCTCAGTTTATACACATAGAGGTGAGGTAGCTTCTCCTCAGTATATACACATAGAGGTGAGGTAGATTCTCCTCAGTATATACACAGAGAGGTGAGATAGATTCTCCTCAGTATATACACATAGAGGTGAGGTAGCTTCTCCTCAGTATATACACATAGAGGTGAGGTAGATTCTCCTCAGTATATACACAGAGAGGTGAGATAGATTCTCCTCAGTATATACACATAGAGGTGAGGTAGATTCTCCTCAGTATATACTCACAGAGGTGAGGTAGATTCCCCTCAGTATATACACACAGAGGTGAGGTAGATTCTCCTCTGTATATACACATAGAGGTAAGGTAGATTCTCCTCAGTATATACACATAGAGGTGAGGTAGATTCTCCTCAGTATATACACATAGAGGGGAGGTAGATTCTCCTCTGTATATACACATAGAGGTGAGGTAGATTATCCTCAGTATATATACATAGTGGTGAGGTAGCTTCTCCTCAGTATATACACAGCTATTAACTCTTTGCTACAATATATTAGTGTAGGTAAACTGTATTAGACTAGGACTACACAGCGTCTTTGGTCGCATGAAATGATGATCATAAAGTTGCATTGCGATCAATGGAGTCTCATTGTCTCCAGTAAAGAAGTGCAATCAAGACATGTCACAAAATGACTAACATCTAAAATGTATCTCTAAAACAGTCATATGACCACAAACTGCAGACAAATCGCACAGATTTTTTGGTATCATGAATTTTTTGAGATGATGTTGTGAAATCAAAGTCGCTCAGTAGCGCCATAGTGGAGTCCGTAATCAGTGATGAGCGAAAGAAATCAGTAGAACCTTTTTCGGATCAAACTGTGCTAAACGTTTGCCATGAACCTCAACCAAGGCTTTAGGGTTCACTCAACACTAGTACTGATTACTGCTGTCCAATACTGCCTAAGAACCAGAATTAGGTCCTGAATACTCTGTTTAAAGAGTCTCAGAGTATTATACAGTGTTATACACCAATTTGAGGTGTTTTAGTGAATTTCCGGTTAAGTTTGAACTAATTTAGACCAAAACAAACTTTTTGCAAAGTTCGGTGAACCAGCTGGACCAAACTTTTCAAAAGTTTGCTCATCACTATACCTGAGGTTAGGAGCAGAGAGAAAAGAGAGAAAGCAAGCAAGGGAAAATGGAAGAGGGAGAGTAGAAACAAAGAAACTGTAAGGAAGGAAAGGCAGGAGGAGAGCTGGAAAGTGAAGGTAAGCAAAAGAGAGGAAATGGAAGAAAGGCCAAGAGAGAAGGGAAACAGAGAGGAGGTGAGGGATTATAAATGGATGTAAGTAGGAATTGGGAAGGGGAAAAGGCACAAAGGAAAAAATGATAAGTAAGGAAAGGGAAGGAGGGCAGAAGAGGGAAAGGAAGAAGATACAAAGGGAAAAAGGACAAGCAAAAAGAGGGAAGGAAAAAAAAGGGGAGGATAGGGGCAGAGAAAAGGGAAGGGGAAAGAAGGGAAGAAATGGAAAGGAAGGAGGGGGAAGGAAAGGCAGAGGAGACGGAAAGGAGGAGATTAATGGCTATAGAGGGAAAAGAAGGCCGATGAGAATGGAAGCAAGAGTAAGAAAGTAATGGGAAGGCAGAAGCAGAAGAGGGAAGGGAAGCAAATGGGAGGGCATAGAAGAAAGAAGAAGAGGACGAGAGTGGGAAAAGAAAAAGGCAGACGGCAAGAAAGGATAACGGAGAAGATGGAAAGAGGGCACAAAAGGGAAATGAAACAAAGGGAAGGTGAAGGATTAGAAAAGGCTGGGAATGGGAAGAGAAAAAGGCACAAGGAAAAAGGTAAGTAGGGAAATGGAAGAAAAACAAAAGGGAGGTGAGTGAAGCAAAAGGGAAAGGGAGAGGAAGGAAGGAAAGGCAAGGGAGGAAAAAGAAGAGAAACTAGGGAGAGCAGAGAGCAGGATAGGGATGGAAAAATGGAAAATAGGAGAGAAGGGAAGAAAGGGCAAGGAAGGAGAGGAAGGAAGGAAGGGGAGGGATACAACGGGGGGGGGGGGGAGGAGAGGATGGAAGTCGGAAAAGAAAAATGTAGAAAAGAAGGAAATTCAGAGGGGAAAGGAAAAAGAGCAAAGGGGAGGAATGACACTGATAAGGCAGGGCAGAGAGGAAGAATTGGAGGATGTCAACGAGAATAAAAGTCTATGCTGATTGACAATATGATAGAGCTTTGAAATATGCAATGTACAGTAATAGTAACAGGAAAGACCTACACAAATGTGTCTCGTTAACATTCTCTTCCAGCTTTATAAATGACCTTTACCATCTGCGTCCTTAAGGGTTTGTAACATGTGAAAATCAAACAAGATGATGTTTGTAGGTTAATAACCTTTAAGAGATGCAGGCGCGCTGATCAAACATCACTGTGATAACTGCAGGGCAGAATCCATCCTGAGTGCTGGGTCCCTGCACATCTACATAGAAGCATCAATCAAATCAAACCTGACTGTGTAAACGTGAAAGTCAAATCAATCACTCACACAAGCCCGATATAATTACCTGAAAGATATAGCAGGAAGGGACCAACATGGACTGCGGAGAGGAACAGAGGCCAGGAGATAATGCATTCAATTAGGTGTCTATCTGCAGGGAAATAGTTAAATGAAATGGTTGAAGGAAAAACGGAATTCAGATTATATATTCTACTACTGACATGGAATTTAATCAAGTAGACAATGAAAAGAAATGAGCAGTTAGCAGAAAAAAGGAAAATCATTACCGGAACTAAACACTGTATTACTGAACTGAAAATAAAAACATAGAAATACGGCCCACCATGTACACTAATAAAGCTAAAATAATACTGCCCTCCTATGTACAAGTATAGAACTACTGTAATACTGCCCCCTATGTACTAGAATATAACTACTATAATACTGCCTCCTATGTACTAGAATATAACTACTATAATACTGCCCCCTATCTACAAGAATATAACTACTATAATACTGCCTCCTGTGTACAAGAATATAAGTACTATAATACTGCCCCCTATGTACAAGAATATAAGTACTATAACACTGCCCCCTATGTACAAGAATATAACTACTATAATACTGCTCCCTATGTACAATAATATAACTACTATAATACTGCCCCCTATGTACAAGAATATAACTACTATATTACTGCTCCCTATGTACAAGAATATAACTACTATAATATTGCCACCTATGTACAAGAATATAACTACTATATTACTGCTCCCTATGTACAAGAATATAACTACTATAATATTGCCACCTATGTACAAGAATATAACTTCTATAATACTGCCCCCTATGTACAAGAATATAACTACTATATTACTGCTCCCTATGTACAAGAATATAACTACTATAATATTGCCACCTATGTACAATAATATAAGTACTATAATACTGCCCACTATGTACAAGACTATAACTACTATAATACAGCCCCTATGTACAAGACTATAACTACTATAATACTGCTCCCTATGTACAAGAATATAACTACTATAATACTGCCTCCTATGTACAAGGATATAACTACTATAATACTGCCTCCTATATACAAGAATATAACTACTATAATACTGCTCCTATGTACAAGAATATAACTACTATAATACTGCCTCCTATATACAAGAATATAACTACTATAATACTGCCTCCTATGTACAAGAATATAACTACTATAATACTGCCTCCAATGTACAAGAATATAACTACTATAATATTGCCCCCCATGTACAGAAATATAACTACTATAAAATTGCCTCCTATGTACAAGAATATAACTAGTATAATATTGCCCCCTATGTACAAAAATATAACTACTATAATACTGCCTCCTATGTACAAGAATATAACTACTATAATACTGCCCCCTATGTACAATAATATAAATACTATAATATTCCCCCCTATGTACAAGAATATAACTACTATAATGCTTACTCCTATGTACAAGAATATAACTACTATAATACTGCCCCCTATATACATGAATATAACTACTATAATACTGCCCCCTATGTACAAGAATATAACTACTATAATACTGCCCCTTATGTACAAGGATATAACTACTATAATACTGCTCCTATGTACAAGAATATAACTACTATAATACTGCCTCCTATATACAAGAATATAACTACTATAATACTGCCTCCTATGTACAAGAATATAACTACTATAATAGTGCCCCCTATGTACAAGAATATAACTACTATAATATTGCCCCCCATGTACAGGAATATAACTACTATAATACTGCCTCCTATGTACAAGATTATAACTAGTATAATATTGCCCCCTATGTACAAAAATATAACTACTATAATACTGCCCCCTATGTACAAGAATATAACTACTATAATACTGCTGCTATGTACAATAATATAAATACTATAATATTCCCCCCTATGTACAAGAATATAACTACTATAATGCTTACTACTATGTGCAAGAATATAACTACTATAATACTGCCCTCCTATGTACAAGAATATAACAACTATAATATTGCCCTCTATGTAAAAGAATATAGCTACTATAATACTGCCCCCTATGTACAAGAATATAACTACTATAATACTGCCCCCAATATACAAGAATATAACTACTATAATACTGCCCCCAATATACAAGAATATAACTACTATAATACTGCCCCCTATGTCCAAGAATATAACTACTATAATATTGTCCCCTATGTACAAGAATATAACTACTATAATACTGCCTCGTATGTACAAGACTATAGCTAATATAATACTGCCTCGTATGTCCAAGAATATAACTACTATAATATTGTCCCCTATGTACAAGAATATAACTACTATAATACTACACCTTATGTACAAGACTATAGCTAATATAATACTGCCTCGTATGTACAAGAACACAACTACTATAATAGTGCCCCTAAGTATAAGAATATAACTACTATAATACTGCCTCCTATGTACAAGAATATAACTACTATAATACTGCCCCTATGTACAAGAATATAACTACTATAATATTGTCCCTGTGTACAAGAATATATCTACTATAATACTGCCTCCTATGTACAAGAATATAACTACTAGAATACAGCCCCCTATGTACAAGAATATAACTACTATAATACTGCCTCCTATATACAAGAATATAACTACTATAATACTGCTCCTATGTACAAGAATATAACTACTATAATACTGCCTCCTATATACAAGAATATAACTACTATAATACTGCCTCCTATGTACAAGAATATAACTACTATAATAGTGCCCCCTATGTACAAGAATATAACTACTATAATATTGCCCCCCATGTACAGGAATATAACTACTATAATACTGCCTCCTATGTACAAGAATATAACTAGTATAATATTGCCCCCTATGTACAAAAATATAACTACTATAATACTGCTGCTATGTACAATAATATAAATACTATAATATTCCCCCCTATGTACAAGAATATAACTACTATAATGCTTACTACTATGTGCAAGAATATAACTACTATAATACTGCCCTCCTATGTACAAGAATATAACTACTATAATATTGCCCTCTATGTAAAAGAATATAACTACTATAATACTGCCCCTATGTACAAAAATATAACTACTATAATACTGCCCCCTATGTACAATAATATAAATACTATAATATTCCCCCCTGTGTACAAGAATATAACTACTATAATGCTTACTCCTATGTACAAGAATATAACTACTATAATACTGCCCTCCTATGTACAAGAATATAACTACTATAATGCTGCCCCCTATGTACAAGAATATAACTACTATAATACTGCCCTCTATGTACAAGAATATAACTACTATAATACTGCCCCCCTATGTACAAGAATATAACTACTATAATATTGCCCTCTATGTAAAAGAATATAGCTACTATAATACTGCCCCCTATGTACAAGAATATAACTACTATAATATTGCCCTCTATGTAAAAGAATATAGCTACTATAATACTGCCCCCTATGTACAAGAATATAGCTACTATAATACTGCCCCCTATATACAAGAATATAACTACTATAATACTGCCCCCTATGTCCAAGAATATAACTACTATAATATTGTCCCCTATGCACAAGAATATAACTACTATAATACTGCCTCGTATGTACAAGAATATAACTACTATAATACTACACCTTATGTACAAGAATATAACTACTATAATAGTGCCCCTAGGTATAAGAATATAACTACTATAATACTACACCCTATGTACAAGAATATATCTACAATAATACTGCCCCCTATGTACAAAAATATAACTACTATAATATTGTCCCAGTGTACAAGAATATATCTACTATAATACTGCCTCCTATGTAAAAAAATATAACTACTATAATACTGCTCCCCATGTACAAGAGTATAACTACTATAATACTGCCGTCTATGTACAAGAATATAACTACTATAATACTGCCCCATATGTACAAGGATATAACAATTATAATACTGCCCCCTATGTACAAGAATATAACTACTATAATACTGCCCCCTATGTACAAGAACATAACTACTATAATACTGCCTCCTATGTACAAGAATATAACTACTATAATACTGCTCCCTATGTACAATAATATAACTACTATAATACTGCCTCCCATGTACAAGAATATAACTACTATAATACTGCCTCCTATGTACTACAATATAACTACTATAATACTGCCCCCTATGTACAAGAATATAACTACTATAATACTGCCCCTATGTACTCCAATATAACTACTATAATACTGCCCCATATGTAAAAGAATATAACCACTATAATACTGCCCCCTATGTACAAGAATATAACTACTATAATACAGCCCCATATGTAAAAGAATATAACCACTATAATACTGCTCTCTATGTACAAGAATATAACTACTATAATACTCCTCCTATGTACAATAATATAACTACTATAATACTGCCTCCCATGTACAAGAATATAACTACTATAATACTGCCTCCTATGTACAAGAATATAACTACTATAATACTCCTCCTATGAACAATAATATAACTACTTTAATACTGCTCCTATGTACAAGAGAATAACTACTATAATACTGCCGTCTATGTACAAGAATATAACTTCTATAATACTACCATCTATGTACAACAATATAACTACTATAATACTGCTCCTATGTACAAGAATATAACTACTATAATACTGCCCCCTATGTACAAGAATATAACTACTATAATACTGCCCCCTATGTACAAGTATATAACTACTATAATACTGCCTCCTATGTACAAGAATATAACTACTTTAATACTGCTCCTAAGTACAAAAGTATAACTACTATAATACTGCCGTCTATGTACAAGAATATAACTTCTATAATACTACCGTCTATGTACAAGAATATAACTACTATAATACTGCTCCTATGTACAAGAATATAACTACTATAATACTGCCCCCTATGTACAAGAATATAACTACTATAATACTGCCTCCTATGTACAAGAATATAACTACTTTAATACTGCTCCTATGTAAAAGAATATAACTATTATAATACTGCCCCCTATGTACAAGAGTATAACTACTATAATACTGCCCCCTATGTACAAGAATATAACTACTATAATACTGCCCCCTATGTACTAGAATATAACTACTATAATACTGCCGTCTATGTACAAGAATATGACTACTATAATACTGCCCCATATGTACAAGAATATAACCACTACAATAATCCACCCTATGTACAAGAATATAACTACTATAATACTGCCGCCTATGTACAAGAATATAAGTACTATAATACTGCCCCCTATGTACAAGAATATAACTACTATAATACTGCCACCTATGTACAAGAATATAACTACTATAATACTGCCGCCTATGTACAAGAATATATGTACTATAATACTGCCCCCTATGTACAAGAATATAACTACTATAATACTGCCTCCTATGTACAAGAATATAACTACTATAATACTGCCCCCTATGTACAAGAATATAACTACTATAATACTGCTCCCTATGTACAATAATATAACTACTATAATACAGCCTCCTATGTACAAGAATATAACTACTATAATACTGTCCCTATGTACTAGAATATAACTACTATAATACTGCCCCCTATGTACAAGGATATAACTACTGTAATACTGCCCTCCTATGTACAAGAATATAACTACTATAATACTGCCCCCTATGTACAAGAATATAACTACTATAATACTGTCCCTATGTACTAGAATATAACTACTATAATACTGCCTCCTATGTACAAGAATATAACTACTATAATACTGCCCTCCTATGTACAAGAATATAACTACTATAATACTGCCCCCTATGTACAAGAATATAACTACTATAATACTGCTCCTATGTACAAGAATATAACTACTATAATACTGCCCCCTATGTAGAAGAATATAACTACTATAATACTGCCCCCTATGTACACGAATATAACTACTATAATACTGCCCCCTATGTACAAGAATATAACTACTATAATACTGCCCCCTATGTACAAGAACATAACTACTATAATACTGCCCCCTATGTACAACAATATAACTACTATAATACTGCCCCCTATGTACAAGAATATAACTACTATAATACTGCCCCCTATGTACAAGAATATAACTACTATAATACTGCCCCCTATGTACTAGAATATAACTACTATAATACTGCCCCCTATGTACAAGAATATAACTACTATAATACTGCCCGCTATGTACAAGAATATAACTATTATAATATTGCCCTCTTTGCACGGGAATTTAACTGCCCCCTATTGATGACAGTCTACCATTGCCACTGGTTCTGAGTTAACCAAAATAGTGGAACCTTCTTTCTTGATGCACTGTGCTAACAGTTTTGTTTGCAGTGAACTCACACCTCATGTGGCTCACTCTCTTCATGCCTTTTCAGTAGGTTGTTGTGCGGTTTAGCGTTTAGCATTGTTGCTTTGCAGTATTGTGGCTCTAGGTTCACATCTGACCAAACACAACGTGTGGATGCATTTCGTATGTTCTCACTATATTTCATAATAACTGCCTATATTTATATGGCACACACATATTGGCACACTGTTGTATATCCCAAATTCCTAAAAATTTGGGCCACTGAGTAACATTTTAAATTAAAAGAAAAAAATTCAATGATTTTGAAATCTCATCTAGTTATATTTTACTCACAGTAAAACCTGCAAGCATATCGGGGGGGGGGGGGGGGGGGAGGTTTTTACTTCTCATTTTTTTAAAAATTACCCCTTTTAGAAATTGATGGCAGCAACACATCTCACAGCATTTGAGTCAGATGTAACAAACGCTTGGAAACCTTAATGGTTCTAATGAAAGACTGCTGGTGGGGCAATTTTCTTCTAAATTGAAAACTTTGAATATCCACTGTCTACAGAACATAATATTATCAAGAGATTCAGAGAAGATGGAGGAGTTCATGTGCACAAGGGACAAGGACAACGGTCAATATTGGATGCTGGAGGTCTACACGCCCTCAGGTGTCACTTCATTATATACAGGCATGATTCTTTAATGCCAATCACTGCAGGGCTCAGGAAGACTTCCAGAAATCACTGTCTGTGAACACAGTCCTCCGGGAATCCACAAATGCAAGTTACAGCTGTATTATGAAGAGAATCCATATACCGACACAACCCAGAAGCGCAAGCATCTTCTCTGGGCCAAAGCTAATTTATAATGGACCAAGGCAGAATGGAAAACTGTTCTGTGGTCAGAGGAATCAAAATTTCAAAATCTTTTTGGAACCAACCGATGCCACGTTTCCTGCAGACTCCAGAGGAGAAGAACAAACCAGCTTGCTATCAGCACATAGCCCTGCATCTCTGATGATATGGGCTTTCATTAGTGCCCATGGCATGGGCGGCTTACACATCCTGACAGGCACCATCAATGCTGACAGTTTATTGAGGTCGTAGGACAACATCTGCTCCATCCAGATGTCTCTTTCAGGGAAGGCCTTGCATAGTACACCAGTACAATGCTAAACCCCATACTGCATCCATCACAACAGCATGGCTTTACAGGAGGAGAGTCCAGGGTAAACCGGCCGCCTGCAGTCCAGACCTTCCACCACATACTACATCCATCACAACAGCATGGCTTCACAGAAAAATAGTCATGGGTAAACCGGCCGCCTGGAATCCAGACCTTCCACCATATACTACATCCATCACAACAGCTTCACCGGAGAAGAGTCCGGGGTGAACCAGCCGCCTGCAGTCCAGACCTTCCACCATATACTACATCCATCACAACAGCATGGCTTCACAGGAGAACAGTCCGGGGTGAACCGGCCGCCTGCAGTCCAGACCTTCCACCACATACTACATCCATCACAACAGTATGGCTTCACAGGAGAAGAGTCCGGGGTGAACCGGCCGCCTGCAGTCCAGACCTTCCACCATATACTACATCCATCACAACAGCATGGCTTCACAGAAGAATAGTCCAGGGTGAACCGGCCACCTGAAATCCAGACCTTCCACCACATACTGCATCCATCACAACAGAATGGCTTCACAGGAGAAGAGCCCAGGGTGAACTGGTCATCTGCAGTCTAGACCTTCCACCACATACTACATCCATCACAACAGCCTCACAGGAGAAGAGTCTGGGGTGAACCTGTCATCTGCAGTTCAGACTTTCCACCACATACTGCATCCATCACAACAGCTTTGCAAGAGAAGAGTCCGGGGTGAACCGACCACCTGCAATCCAGACCTTCCACCATATACTGCATCCATCACAAAAGCATGGCTTCACAGGAGAAGAGTGTGGGGTGCACCTGTCATCTGCAGTTCAGACTTTCCACCACATACTGCATCCATCACAACAGCTTCGCAAGAGAAGGGTCCGGGGTGAACCGACCACCTGCAGTCCAGACCTTCCACCATATACTGCATCCATCACCACAGCTTCACAGGAGAAGAGTCCAAGTGAACCGGCCGCCTGCAGTCTGGACCTTCCACCATATACTGCATCCATCACAACAGCATGGATTCACAGAAGAATAGTCCAGGGTGAACCGGCCGCCTGCAGTCCAGACCTTCCACCACATACTGCATCCATCACAACAGCATGGCTTCACAGGAGAAGAGTCCAGGGTGAACCGGCTGCCTGCAGTCCGGACATTACACCATATACTACATCCATTACAACGGCATGGCTTCCAGAAGAAAAGTCCGGGGTGAACCGGCCGCCTGCAGTCCGGACCTTTCAGCAATAGGAAACATTTTACACATTATCAAACGAAAAATCCTGCAAAGATGCCCGGGGGCTGTGAAGCAGCTGGAATCCTCCATCAGACAAGAAGGGGACAACATTCCTCACCAAAACTCCAGCCACTGGTCTCCACACGTTCCAGTAGAGGGGATGCTACACAATGGTAGACACAGCCCAACCCAACTTTTGTGAGATGTGTTGCTGCCATGAATTTCTAACATGTCTCCCTTCCCCCTCTGATATTTTTTGTGTTCTATTGTGAATAAAATATAATTAGATGAGATTTCCAAATCATTGCATTCTTTTTTACTTTACAATTAGTTACATTCTACACAACATAGTAACATCGTATGTAAGGCCGAATGAAGACAATGCCCATCTAGTTCAGCCTGTTTATCCTCCTATGTTGTTGGTCCAGAGGATCTTGCCATCACCACGTCCTCAGGCAGAGAGTTCCACAGTCTCACTGCTCTTACAGTAAAGAACCCCCTTTCATGTTGGTGATGAAACCTGCTTTCCTCTAGACGTAGCGGATGCCCTCTTGTTACCGTCACCGTCCTGGGTATAAACAGATCATAGCAGAGATCCTTGTATTGTCCCCTCATGGATTTATACAGAGTTATTTGATCGCCCCTTAGCAACATTTTTTCCAGGGTGAATAATCCCAGTTTTGGTGCCTCTCTGGGTATTCCAGTGCCGTCATTCCATGTATTAGTTTAGTCGCCCTTCTTTGTACCCCTCCAGCACTGTAACATCTTTCCTGAGCCCCGGTGACCAGAACTTATACCTCTTTTAATGCACCCCAAGACTTTATTAGCTTTTGCAGAAGCTGACTGGCATTGGTTACTCCAGTTTAGTCTATAGTCCACTAGTACCCCCAAGTCTTTTCCCTAGTAGTACCCCATTTAGTGTATATTGGTGACATCCGTTTCTCCTGCCCATGTGCAGAACCTTACATTTATCAACATTGAACTTCATTTCCCATTCCCCCCCCCCCCCCCCGATCCCCTGGCTTATCTCGGTCCGTTTGTAGCCGCACATTGTCCTCCGTTGTATTGATTATATTATATAATTTTGTATCATCTGCAAATATTGATATTTTGCTGTGCAGCCCCTCTATCAGGTCGTTGATAAATATATTGAACAGAATGGGGCCTAATACTGACCCCTGTGGCCCCCCACTAGCAACGGTGGCCCAATCAGAGTACAAACCATTTATTACCCCCCTCTGCTTTCTATCTCTGAGCCAGTTCTTTACCCAGATACACACGAGCGGTCTCATTTTATATATCAGTCTCTTATGCAGCACAGCGTCAAATGTTTTAGAGAAGTCCAGATATACGAGATCAATAGACTCTCCCAGGTCCAGCCCAGAGCTTATTTCATCATAGAAGCTGATCAGATTGGTCTGACATGATCGACCCTTCATGAATCCATGCTGGTGAGGAGTTATTCCCTTGTTCTCCTTGAGGTACTCATCGATGGCGTCTCTCAGAAACCCCTCAAATATTTTTCCAGTTACTGAAGTGAGACTTACCGGCCTGTAGCTACCAGGCTCACTTTTGGACCCCTTTTTGTAAATTGGAACCACGTTGGCAATGCACCAATCCAATGGTACAACGCCGGTCTTGATAGTATCCACAAATATTAGATATAGTGGCCTAGCTATCACATCACTTAGTTCCTTTAGTACCCTTGGGGGTATTCCATCTGGGCCTGGCGATTTATCGATTTTAATCTTCTTTAACCGGCTCTGCACTTCCTCCTGCGTTAGGTATGACAGATTTTGTGAGGGGTTCATTTTATTCCCCTGCATCTCGTGTGGCATTTCCTTTTCGTTTGTGAATATGCTTGAAAAGAAACTATTTAATAGATTTGCCGTCCCTCCATCATCTTCTATGATTTCTCCTGCATTATTTGTTAAAGGGCCAGCGCTCTCCCTGCAAATCCTTTTGCTGTTAATATAGTTGAAGAATAGTTTCGGGTTGTTTTTGCTCTCTTTGGTGATCAGTCTTTCCGCCTCCTCCTTATCTATTTTGATCCTATCTTTGCATATTTTGTTTTTTTCTCTGTACGATTTTAGTGCTTCTTCGCTGCCTTGTTGCTTTAGTAGTTTGAACGCTTTCTTTTTTTTGTTTATTGCCCCCCTTACCGTTTTGTCGAGCCACATTGGTTTCCTCCTACTTGTTGTTCTTTTATTTTTTAAAGGGAATGAACTGCTCACATGAGGTGATTAGGATCCTTTTAAACTCCTCCCATTTGTCCTCTGTACTGATATTTATGAGGATGTTGTCTCAATTAATGTTACCGATAGAAGTTCTAAGCTGATCAAATTTAGCCTTTAGTTTAGTTTATTTGTCGCTCCCTGATAAGGCTTCTTATTGAATGACAGCTGGAGGTTGATTATATTGTGGTCACTATTTCCCAAGTGCCCCTCAACCTGCACCCCCATTATTTGGTCTGGTTTGTTAGTTAGTACTAAGTCCAGAGTGGCCCTCCCTCTAGTTGGCTCCCGCACAAGTTGGGTAAGGTAATTATTTTAAATTGTTCTCAAGAACTTATCACCCTTGTGAGATTTGCAGGTTTCATTTTCCCATATTATATCCGGATAATTAAAGTCCCCCATGATAATTACTTTGTTTCGCTTTGACACCTCTTCTATCTGCCTTAGTAGTAAGGTTTTAGTTTCTTCTGTTGCTTTTGGTGGTCTATAGAAGACCCCTATCAGGATTTTGTTATTTCTTCCTCCCCGTATTTCTACCCACAGAGATTCCACGTGTTCATCTCCTACTCCCATATCCTCCCGTAGCCTCGGCATTAAGTAGGACTTAATGTACAGACATGTCCCTCCCCCTTTCTGGTTTCCACGGTCTCTTCTGAAGAGGTTGTAACCTTGTAAATTCGCCGCCCAATCGCACTTATCATCCAGCCATGTTTCCATTATTCCGACTATATCATAGTTTTCATCGGCCATTCTCGCTTCAAGCTCACCCACTTTACCGATCAGACTTCTTACATTTGTGGTCATACAATTTCTACGGTTGTTTTTGTTCTTTAAATTCATTTTGTTACTAATGGTACTATTGTCTGATCTGTCAGTTCTAACTGTACTAACCCCACCCCCTGCTCGACCCCCATTCCCCCTGTTCAACCCCCATTCCCAACCTTTTTTGTAATTGAGATTATACATTACTTGATAATCTATATTCACCTATGATAATGTTTTTGGAGTGTAAGAGGAAACTCACACAAACACCAGGAAGACATACAAGCCGCATACAGATATTGCCCTGAACCTAGGGCCCCAGAGCTAACTGCTGAACCACAGGACCACAATTTACACCAAATTTAGGGCTATTGGTGAGGTTTTTTAGTTTGAACTAACTCAGACCAAACTTTTTGTGGAAGTTCAGCAATCTGTCCAAACCGAAGTTTCTAAAAGTTCACTCATCAGTAATTATGACTAATAAGATTACTGTATGCATATGGGGGTTCTCAGCATGGAGAACCTTTGTTATTGTATATAACGAGATTCTCTTTCTGTTCTAGATGCCCGTTACCCTCTGGAGTGCGCTGTAATAATGTCAGTGCTCTGTGTCTGCTTTTGGGGGTCCAACCTACATACAGTTATGACCAGATGTTTACAATTTTGATGCATTTTATCTCTTTAAATTGCTTTCTCTTTGTGTTTGAGAACTTGATACACTCTTCCTCATTCTTCTATGACTCAGTAGGAGAACGATGTGACAACTCCTTCTTTTGTCTTTGAGTGGTATTTTTGGACCTGGCGAAACGCAGAGATAAGTAAAACTGCACTTACCCCCTCCTCGTCTGGAACATAAGTGACTTCTGTCCCCTATTGGTCCCTGTTATTGAAGCATAAAATGCACATTTTAGTTTCTCCTCCGCTTTCCTGAATACACTCAATGGGTTCCTCCTGTGTTTGGAAAATAGCAGATAAGTCTGGCAGGGAGAGAGCGCACATTGAATGGCGAGCACTTGATGAAACAATCTGTATCCTACCAGGCTGATATAAGCTGTGCCCTACAGAATGGAGCAAGACAAAGGTGACGCTGTAGAGCTGCACACATACATATTCCTAGGCAGGATTAGACAACACATGTCCGACTTTGAGTTTAGTTCCAATATATGAAATTGGAATTTCATAAAATGTGTTTTATTTACAAATTTTTGCTACAATAAATCAGGTGGGGACAGTAAACATAATAGATTTGATACTAATAGAACAATCGTGCGACTCGACTGGCCCTTTAAATTGCTCATTCATCTCCGTCCTATAACTAACTCAATCCTCTTGAGAGCACCAACTTGCCTTCCAGCAACTCAAGGCGAAACTCAATGCACCACTCATAGTGGGCTACCCTGACTACAGGAAGCCTTTCCGTCTCTGCAGATACCTAAACCTGAAGGGACTAAGAGCAGTTATAAGCCGAGTGCAAGAAGGGAAAGAACAGGTAATCACCTTGGGAAGCCAATCTCTCAAGAGGGACAACGCGCAATGATTGAACCTACAGTTCCTTTAAGCTTCAGTTTCTCGCTCTTGTATGGGCTGTAATAGAGAACTTTAAGGACAGTTTGGCTACAACCTCATAGGAACCAGCTGAAGCACTGTCTTGCAGAACACATTCTTCCTGACTAGGAAGCTAAAGTCGAATCACCTGAGCTTGTGCAACCCTCTGAGCATAAGAGAGTACAAAGGCCAAGCTTTCCAGAAATGCTATCCTGGTGTTTTCGGCCGTGGATGGCCATTCACCTCCAGAGGCCTGCATCAAATGATCATGAAGTTCTGGATAAGGATTGCTACCCCGCAGCCTTATACAGCATTCCAGAAGTATCCTGACCTTCAGAGGAAGAAATCCTTGTCAGGTACTCTGAAAAGAGCACTGAAGACCGGCTGCCCATCAGGTACTCACACCAAACTGACTTTATTAGTTTCCCTGTTTATCCAAGTTGAAGTGACACCCCAGATCACTATGTTACCTCTATGTCCCAGATCACTATGTTACCTCTACGCCCCAGTTCACTATGTTACGACTACATCTCAGATCACCATGTTACCTCTATGCCCCAGATCACTATCTTGCCTCTATGCCCCAGATCACTATCTTACCTCTATGCCCCAGATCACTATGTTACCTCTACGCCCCAGAACACTATGTTACCTCTACTCCCCAGATCACTATGTTACCTATATGCCCTTGATCACTGTGTTACCTTTACACCCCAGATCACTATGTTACCTCTATGCCCCAGATCACTATGTTACCTCTACGCCCCAGTTCACTATGTTACCACTACACCTCAGATCACCATGTTACCTCTATGCCCCAGATCACCATGTTACCTCTACGCCCCAGATCACTATGTTACCTCTATGCCCCAGATCACTATGTTACCTTTACGCCCAAGTTCACTATGTTACCTCTACAGCTCAGATCACCATGTTACCTCTACGCCCCAGATCACTATCTTACCTCTACACCCCAGATCACTATGTTACCTCTATGCCCCAGATCTCTATGTTACCTCTACGCCCCAGATCACTATGTTACCTCTACACCTCAGATCACCATGTTACCTCTACGCCCCAGATCACTATGTTACCTCTATGCCCCAGATCACCATGTTACCTCTACGCCCCAGTTCACTATGTTACCTCTACACCTCAGATCACCATGTTACCTCTACGCCCCAGATCACTATGTTACCTCTATGCCCCAGATCACTATGTTACCCCTACGCCCTTCATCACTATGTTACCTCTACGCCCTTGATCACTATGTTACCTTTACACCCCAGATCACTATGTTACCTCTATGCCCCAGATCACCATGTTACCTCTACGCCCCAGATCACTGTTACCTCTGCACCTCAGATCACCATGTTACCTGTACGCCCCAGATCACTATGTTACCTCTATGCCCCAGATCACTATGTTACCTCTACACCCCAGTTCACTATGTTACCTCTACACCTCAGATCACCATGTTACCTCTACGCCCCAGATCACTATGTTACCTCTACGCCTTTGATCACTATGTTACCTCTCCACCCCAGATCACTATGTTACCTCTACGCCCCAGTTCACTATGTTACCTCTACACCTCAGATCACCATGTTACCTCTACGCCCCAGATCACTATGTTACCTCTATGCCCCAGATCACTATGTTACCCCTACGCCCCAGATCACTATGTTACCTCTACGCCCCAGATCACTATGTTACCTCTATGCCCCAAATCACTATGTTACCTCTATGCCCCAGATCACTATGTTACCTCTACACCTCAGATCACCATGTTACCTCTACGCCCCAGATCACTATGTTACCTCTATGCCCCAGATCACTATGTTACCCCTACGCCCTTCATCACTATGTTACCTCTACGCCCTTGATCACTATGTTACCTTTACACCCCAGATCACTATGTTACCTCTATGCCCCAGATCACCATGTTACCTCTACGCCCCAGATCACTGTTACCTCTGCACCTCAGATCACCATGTTACCTCTACGCCACAGATCACTATGTTACCTCTATGCCCCAGATCACTATGTTACCTCTACACCCCAGTTCACTATGTTACCTCTACACCTCAGATCACCATGTTACCTCTACGCCCCAGATCACTATGTTACCTCTACGCCTTTGATCACTATGTTACCTCTCCACCCCAGATCACTATGTTACCTCTACGCCCCAGTTCACTATGTTACCTCTACACCTCAGATCACCATGTTACCTCTACGCCCCAGATCACTATGTTACCTCTATGCCCCAGATCACTATGTTACCCCTACGCCCCAGATCACTATGTTACCTCTACGCCCCAGATCACTATGTTACGTCTATGCCCCAAATCACTATGTTACCTCTATGCCCCAGATCACTATGTTACCTCTACACCTCAGATCACCATGTTACCTGTACGCCCCAGATCACTATGTTACCTCTATGCCCCAGATCACTATGTTACGTCTATGCCCCAGTTCACTGTGTTACCTCTACACCTCAGATCACCATGTTACCTCTACGCCCCAGATCACTATCTCACCTCTTCACCCCAGATCACTATGTTACCTCTATGCCCCAGATCTCTATGTTACCTCTACGCCAAAGATCACTATGTTACCTCTACACCTCAGATCACCATGTTACCTCTATGCCCCAGATCACTATGCTACCTCTATGCCCCAGATCACTATGTTACCTCTACGCCCCAGTTCACTATGTTACCTCTACATCTCAGATCACCATGTTACCTCTACGCCCCAGATCACTATCTTACCTCTACACCCCAGATCACTATGTTACCTCTATGCCCCAGATCTCTATGTTACCTCTACGCCCCAGATCACTATGTTACCTCTACACCTCAGATCACCATGTTACCTCTACGCCCCAGATCACTATGTTACCTCTATGCCCCAGATCACTATGTTACCCCTACGCCCTTGATCACTATGTTACCTCTACGCCCTTGATCACTATGTTACCTTTACACCCCAGATCACTATGTTACCTCTATGCCCCAGATCACTATGATACCTCTACGCCCCAGTTCACTATGTTACCACTACACCTCAGATCACCATGTTACCTCTACGCCCCAGATCACTATGTTACCTCTATGCCCCAGATCACTATGTTACCTCTACGCCCTTGATCACTATGTTACCTTTACACCCCAGATCACTATGTTACCTCTATGCCCCAGATCACCATGTTACCTCTACGCCCCAGATCACTGTTACCTCTGCACCTCAGATCACCATGTTACCTGTACGCCCCAGATCACTATGTTACCTCTATGCCCCAGATCACTATGTTACCTCTACACCCCAGTTCACTATGTTACCTCTACACCTCAGATCACCATGTTACCTCTACGCCCCAGATCACTATGTTACCTCTACGCCTTTGATCACTATGTTACCTCTCCACCCCAGATCACTATGTTACCTCTACGCCCCAGTTCACTATGTTACCTCTACACCTCAGATCACCATGTTACCTCTACGCCCCAGATCACTATGTTACCTCTATGCCCCAGATCACTATGTTACCCCTACGCCCCAGATCACTATGTTACCTCTACGCCCCAGATCACTATGTTACCTCTATGCCCCAAATCACTATGTTACCTCTATGCCCCAGATCACTATGTTACCTCTACACCTCAGATCACCATGTTACCTCTACGCCCCAGATCACTATGTTACCTCTATGCCCCAGATCACTATGTTACCCCTACGCCCTTCATCACTATGTTACCTCTACGCCCTTGATCACTATGTTACCTTTACACCCCAGATCACTATGTTACCTCTATGCCCCAGATCACCATGTTACCTCTACGCCCCAGATCACTGTTACCTCTGCACCTCAGATCACCATGTTACCTCTACGCCACAGATCACTATGTTACCTCTATGCCCCAGATCACTATGTTACCTCTACACCCCAGTTCACTATGTTACCTCTACACCTCAGATCACCATGTTACCTCTACGCCCCAGATCACTATGTTACCTCTACGCCTTTGATCACTATGTTACCTCTCCACCCCAGATCACTATGTTACCTCTACGCCCCAGTTCACTATGTTACCTCTACACCTCAGATCACCATGTTACCTCTACGCCCCAGATCACTATGTTACCTCTATGCCCCAGATCACTATGTTACCCCTACGCCCCAGATCACTATGTTACCTCTACGCCCCAGATCACTATGTTACGTCTATGCCCCAAATCACTATGTTACCTCTATGCCCCAGATCACTATGTTACCTCTACACCTCAGATCACCATGTTACCTGTACGCCCCAGATCACTATGTTACCTCTATGCCCCAGATCACTATGTTACGTCTATGCCCCAGTTCACTGTGTTACCTCTACACCTCAGATCACCATGTTACCTCTACGCCCCAGATCACTATCTCACCTCTTCACCCCAGATCACTATGTTACCTCTATGCCCCAGATCTCTATGTTACCTCTACGCCCCAGATCACTATGTTACCTCTACACCTCAGATCACCATGTTACCTCTATGCCCCAGATCACTATGCTACCTCTATGCCCCAGATCACTATGTTACCTCTACGCCCCAGTTCACTATGTTACCTCTACATCTCAGATCACCATGTTACCTCTACGCCCCAGATCACTATCTTACCTCTACACCCCAGATCACTATGTTACCTCTATGCCCCAGATCTCTATGTTACCTCTACGCCCCAGATCACTATGTTACCTCTACACCTCAGATCACCATGTTACCTCTACGCCCCAGATCACTATGTTACCTCTATGCCCCAGATCACTATGTTACCCCTACGCCCTTGATCACTATGTTACCTCTACGCCCTTGATCACTATGTTACCTTTACACCCCAGATCACTATGTTACCTCTATGCCCCAGATCACTATGTTACCTCTACGCCCCAGTTCACTATGTTACCACTACACCTCAGATCACCATGTTACCTCTACGCCCCAGATCACTATGTTACCTCTATGCCCCAAATCACTATGTTACCTCTACGCCCTTGATCACTATGTTACCTTTACACCCCAGATCACTATGTTACCTCTATGCCCCAGATCACTATGTTACCTCTACGCCCCAGTTCACTATGTTACCTCTACATCTCAGATCACCATGTTACCTCTACGCCCCAGATCACTATCTTACCTCTACACCCCAGATCACTGTTACCTCTATGCCCCAGATCACCATGTTACCTCTACGCCCCAGATCACTATGTTACCTCTATGCCCCAAATCACTATGTTACCTCTACGCCCTTGATCACTATGTTACCTTTACACCCCAGATCACTATGTTACCTCTATGCCCCAGATCACCATGTTACCTCTACGCCCCAGATCACTGTTACCTCTGCACCTCAGATCACCATGTTACCTGTACGCCCCAGATCACTATGTTACCTCTATGCCCCAGATCACTATGTTACCTCTACACCCCAGTTCACTATGTTACCTCTACACCTCAGATCACCATGTTACCTCTACGCCCCAGATCACTATGTTACCTCTACGCCTTTGATCACTATGTTACCTCTCCACCCCAGATCACTATGTTACCTCTACGCCCCAGTTCACTATGTTACCTCTACACCTCAGATCACCATGTTACCTCTACGCCCCAGATCACTATGTTACCTCTATGCCCCAGATCACTATGTTACCCCTACGCCCCAGATCACTATGTTACCTCTACGCCCCAGATCACTATGTTACCTCTATGCCCCAAATCACTATGTTACCTCTATGCCCCAGATCACTATGTTACCTCTACACCTCAGATCACCATGTTACCTCTACGCCCCAGATCACTATGTTACCTCTATGCCCCAGATCACTATGTTACCCCTACGCCCTTCATCACTATGTTACCTCTACGCCCTTGATCACTATGTTACCTTTACACCCCAGATCACTATGTTACCTCTATGCCCCAGATCACCATGTTACCTCTACGCCCCAGATCACTGTTACCTCTGCACCTCAGATCACCATGTTACCTCTACGCCACAGATCACTATGTTACCTCTATGCCCCAGATCACTATGTTACCTCTACACCCCAGTTCACTATGTTACCTCTACACCTCAGATCACCATGTTACCTCTACGCCCCAGATCACTATGTTACCTCTACGCCTTTGATCACTATGTTACCTCTCCACCCCAGATCACTATGTTACCTCTACGCCCCAGTTCACTATGTTACCTCTACACCTCAGATCACCATGTTACCTCTACGCCCCAGATCACTATGTTACCTCTATGCCCCAGATCACTATGTTACCCCTACGCCCCAGATCACTATGTTACCTCTACGCCCCAGATCACTATGTTACGTCTATGCCCCAAATCACTATGTTACCTCTATGCCCCAGATCACTATGTTACCTCTACACCTCAGATCACCATGTTACCTGTACGCCCCAGATCACTATGTTACCTCTATGCCCCAGATCACTATGTTACGTCTATGCCCCAGTTCACTGTGTTACCTCTACACCTCAGATCACCATGTTACCTCTACGCCCCAGATCACTATCTCACCTCTTCACCCCAGATCACTATGTTACCTCTATGCCCCAGATCTCTATGTTACCTCTACGCCCCAGATCACTATGTTACCTCTACACCTCAGATCACCATGTTACCTCTATGCCCCAGATCACTATGCTACCTCTATGCCCCAGATCACTATGTTACCTCTACGCCCCAGTTCACTATGTTACCTCTACATCTCAGATCACCATGTTACCTCTACGCCCCAGATCACTATCTTACCTCTACACCCCAGATCACTATGTTACCTCTATGCCCCAGATCTCTATGTTACCTCTACGCCCCAGATCACTATGTTACCTCTACACCTCAGATCACCATGTTACCTCTACGCCCCAGATCACTATGTTACCTCTATGCCCCAGATCACTATGTTACCCCTACGCCCTTGATCACTATGTTACCTCTACGCCCTTGATCACTATGTTACCTTTACACCCCAGATCACTATGTTACCTCTATGCCCCAGATCACTATGTTACCTCTACGCCCCAGTTCACTATGTTACCACTACACCTCAGATCACCATGTTACCTCTACGCCCCAGATCACTATGTTACCTCTATGCCCCAAATCACTATGTTACCTCTACGCCCTTGATCACTATGTTACCTTTACACCCCAGATCACTATGTTACCTCTATGCCCCAGATCACTATGTTACCTCTACGCCCCAGTTCACTATGTTACCTCTACATCTCAGATCACCATGTTACCTCTACGCCCCAGATCACTATCTTACCTCTACACCCCAGATCACTGTTACCTCTATGCCCCAGATCACTATGTTACCCCTACGCCCCAGATCACTATGTTACCTCTACGCCCCAAATCACTATGTTAGCTCTATGCCCCAGATCACTATGATACTTTTACGCCCCAGAACACTATATTGCCTCTATGCCTCAGATCAATATGTTACCTCTACAACCAAGATCACTATTTTACCTCTATGCCCCAGATCACTATGTTACCTCTACATCTCAGATCACCATGTTACCTCTACGCCCCAGATCAGTATCTTGCCTCTATGCCCCAGTTCACTATCTCACCTCTACACCCCAGAGCACTATGTTACCTCTACACCTCAGATCACCATGTTACCTCTACGCCCCAGATCACTATGTTACCTCTACGCCCCAGATCACTATGTTACCTCTACACCTCAGATCACCATGTTACCTGTACGCCCCAGATCACCATGTTACCTCTGTTCCCCAGATCACTATGTTACCTCTATGCCCCAGTTCACTATGTTACCTCTACACCTCAGATCACCATGTTACCTCTACGCCCCAGATCACTATGTTACCTCTATGCCCCAGATCACTATGTTACCCCTACGCCCCAGATCACTATGTTACCTCTACACCCCAGATCACTATGTTACCTCTATGCCCCAGATCACTATGTTACCTCTACGCCCCAGATCACTATGTTACCTCTACGCCCTTGATCACTATGTTACCTCTACGCCCAGATCATTATGTTACCTCTATGCCCCAGATCACTATGTTACCTCTACGCCCCAGATCACTATGTTACCTCTACGCCCTTGATCACTATGTTACATCTACGCCCAGATCATTATGTTACCTCTATGCCCCAGATCACAATGTTACTTTTACGCCCCAGAACACTATATTGCCTCTATGCCCCGATCACTATGTTACCTCTACGCTTTAGATCATTATGTTACCTCTACGCCCCAGATCACTATGTTACCTCTACGCCCCAGATCACTATGTTACCTCTTCAACCAAGATCACTATTTTATCTCTATGCCCCAGATCACTATTTAGCTTTACGCCCCAGATCACTATGTTACCTCTATGCCTTAGATCACTATGTTACCTCTACGCCTCAGATCACTGTTACCTCTATGCCCCAGATCATTATGGTACCTCTACGCCCCAGATCACTATGTTACCGCTATGCCCCAGATCACTATCTTACCTCTACGCTTCAGATCACTATGCTACCTTTACGCCCCAGATCACTATGCTACCTTTACGCCCCAGATCACTATCTTACCTCTATGCCCCAGATCACGATCTTACCTCTACGCCCGTGATCCCTTGGTTACCTCTACACCCCAGATCAGTATGTTACCTCTACGCCCCAGATCACTATGTTACCTCTATGCCCGCGATCACTTGGTTACCTCTACACCCCAGATCGATATGTTACATCTACACCCAAGATCACTATGTTACCTTTATGCTTCAGATCACTATGTTACCTCTATGCCACAGATTACTTTGTTACCTATACACCCCAGATCACTATGTTGCTTCTACGCCCCAGATCACTATATGTCTGAAAGTAAAGACTATGCACAAGAACTAGCTGTGTATAATTTTTCAAGTGAACTAAACTACTTTCCTGTTTGTTTTCCCAGTTCAGTAACTTTGATTCTCAGAGACTCGTTTAATCTTGTGTTAATATATTACAGTCTGGTGCAGAACACTTACAATGGACTGTGTACCCTGAACTGAACACAAGGACCAAAAGAAAGACACAACTTTTCATTGCATGCCCCATTTGTGTTCTAAAGTTTTTTTCCTAAACTTCGCTTTTTGCTGAAAACAAAATATTGTGTATTTTTGGGCCTTAGTGCCATTTTAATTGCATTATTTCTAATTGTTCATTATTATTGCAAAATTTGCACTGTTTAACTGTGTTTTGTTTTTTATTAATTTTCCAGCGAAAGTGTCATCCTGCCAGACCAGATCTCGCGTCTCCCATCCTCAGGTCTACTGATCTTCAATTTGTGTAAAACTGGCTCATAAGAGAGTATTCTGAGATTTGTCTGTGGAGATAAGTATGGAACAGGCCCCATAGCCTTGCTTGAGAGTTATCACCCTGTTACAACTTGCATATTGCTTTGTAATCAGTCTACACTCCGCAGATGGGAATTGTGACTAGATAGGAGTGGAATACCTACCAGCACAACATGGTCGATGGACATACAAATTGTTGCATAACCAAATTGGCATCTGACCTGAGGAACCTTTGCTGCAGTTCTTAAGGAAGTCAAACACTGAAGATGGACCGTGTTAAAAAGGGCGAGAATTGTAGTGATCCTGAACTGGCAGTACTGAGTAAGATGTAGGGAAGACTATGTCACCACATGCATATATTAAGGTGACCCAATTTTCCCAGGATCAAAGCGGGACAAAGGGGTGTGGCCTGGGGTGGGGCTTATCACAACCTATGATTTTACCTCCGTTGTTATAAAATGTAGAAGGCCATTTCAAAAAAGACAGGGAGCAATTTCCACATCCAAAAACAGTCAAAATCTGTACCATTGGTGAGGAAATCACCCAATTATCCACAGCTGATTTCATACTATGCAGCGCTCCTCCTCACCTCCCGCTATTAGTGCTCCTTGGCTTCTGGTTACAGTGGCCTGTAGTGGCCTCACCTGACCAGCATCACCTGACCAGTGGTGCCACATCTGATCAGGCCACTGGGTACCAGATGCAGGGGAGCTCTGACAGCAGGGAGCCTTCAGAGGAGGGGGAGCACCACATTGTATGACATCAGCTGCGGATACTCGGCTGCTTTCCAGTCAAAATCTGTACCAATTATATGGATTTTGACTGTTCTTGGATGTGGAAATGCTACGTAATTTGTGGTGGAAATCTTTGATGTGGACATTCTGCCGTATTTTTGCCACCTGTAAACATACTATAAGTCAGCTTGAGGTATGCTGCCACATGCAAAGTGGCCCCAGTAGTAAAAGTGTCCCCCACATAAGCCACAGTAGTAATAGAGACCCAACAGAAGCCCCAGTAGTAATAGTGTCCCTCACAGTGACCCTAGTAGTAATAGTGACCCCCACAGTGGCCTTAGTAGTAATAGTGTCCCTTATATTAGCTCCAATATTAATAGTGACCCCCACAGTGGCCCAATAGTAATAGTAGCTCCAGCCCCCACAGTCACCCCAGCAGTAATAGTGACCCCCACAGTGGTATCAGTAGTAATAGTGCCCCATATATCAGCCCAAGTAGTAATAGTGACCCGTATAGTAGGCCCAGTAGTAATAGTGTCTCTTATATCAGCCCCAATAGTAATAATGACCCCAACAGTGGCCCCAATAGTAATAGTGACCTCACCCCCACAGTGGCCCCAGCAGTAACAGTGACCCCCACAGTGGTATCATTAGTAATAATGTCCGATATATTGACCCCAGTAGTAATAGGGATCCTTATATCAACCCAAGTAGTAATAGTGACCCCCAGAGTGGCCTCAGTAGTAATAGTGACTCATATATTAGCCTCAGTAGAAATAATGACCCCTAAATTAGCCCCAGTAGAAATAGTGATCCCCAGAGTGGCCTTAGCAGTAATTGTGACCCTTAGAGTGGTCTCAGTAGTAATAGTGACCCCGAGAGTAGCCTCAGTTGTAATGGGGACCCCACAGGGGCCCCAGTAGTAAAAGTGACCTCCACAGTAACCCAAGTAGTAATAGTGACACCCACAATGGTCTCAGTAGTAATAGTGTCGGCTATATCAACCCCAGTAGTAATAGTGACCACTACAGTGGCCTTAGTAGCAATACTATTACTACTGGGGCTGATATAAGGGACACTCTTAGTGATTGTGTCCCCTATATTGCCCCCAGTAGTAATAGTGATCCCACAGTAGCTACATTACTAATAGAGCACTCCCTAAGACAAATTTACTTACTTCCTCCTGCTCCTCTTCTCGGTGCTGATACGGGCAGACGTGTGTGCACCTGGACACCTCCTCCCTTCTCCTCTACTCTTGTGGAACCAAAGAGGAGAGGTCAGGGGATGAGGGGAAGAAGATCCCGGGTGCACACACTGCTGTCAGTGTGTGCATCTGGCAGCAGTGTGCAGAGTGATTACCAGCCAAGGAGCTATGGCACCCCAGCTGGTAATCACTTCCTGAAAGCTGGACAAAAGTGGGACAGATGTCCCAAAAGCAAGACAAATGGCTGTCCCACCTGGTAACCTGGGGAAAGTGGGACTGCTCTGCCTAAATTGGCATGCCTGGTCACCTTACGTATATTGTACTGTATTTGATTATATGGCTGTATCTCCTGTATCACTTTCTGGCCTTAGCAACTGGGAAATCCCCTGCTGTAGTCAGCCCCACTGTGTTACCTTAGCCCTGATTGGCAGAAGAGTGTTTAAGCCAGAGATGCTAGAAGCGTCCTGTTTGGGGCAGTATTTTGGTAAGCTCAGTCAGTGTAGTGTGGAGTAGGAGCAGAGCAGAGTGTGAAATGGTTAATCTGTTCCAACTCTGCTAATGCAGTGTACAGCACCCAACACCGCAGGATTGTTACCAGCCCCTGTGGAGACCAGCAGGAGTAAAGCCCACCTGGACTGAACACAAAGTGGACCCTGAGGTTTGCATAAGGTACATGATACAGACTAGTGAAAGTACAGCAGAGAAGCTAAAGTCACCAAAAGTAAGTCATGCGGATTAAGATGCTGTCAAAGATACAGAAAATCTCCCTGGCTTGTGAGAGATACACATTGGAGATACTGTGGATTGTACCAGTGCTGTGATTGCTGTGGCTGAGATTCTGCTGGGATTTGCTGCTAGTATAGAGGGGGGAAATGCACAGTCTGTGCTGAGAGTTGTTCATTCGGGTGCCGTATGGAGCACATGATGTAAAATATGTTATAAAAGATATTTACCTATTGCTAAGCTGTCTACGGTGGTGTAACTGGGAAAACTGGGAGACAGTCAGGGATATGAAGAGGCTACCAACTCTGAGATCTGCAGCAAATATTACTTTGGGGAAAAAGGACAAATTAAAAAAGGAAAAAATAAATAAATAAATAATATATATATATATATATATATATATATATATATATATATATATATATATATATATATCATCCTGCCCTCCATAGCAAATAGCTTGACCTAAAGTTTTCCACCTCCGCACTGGCTCACATAAAGATATAACCGGTTCTTAGAAACTATTAACCCACAAGAGAAACAGGTCTTTGACACTAATATTCAGTTCAGTTCTTCCCAATTGCTCATCGAGTGTCAAAATGAACTCAGGCATAAAATAGGACTTAGTCTCCTGAGAAGGCGCCTCCTGACCTCCTTAGCGTCGGCATCTTTAACCATCAATGTATCTCTCTCCTTCCTCCGTAAGCCATAAGTGAAGGCAGCCGGTCCAGACACATCCACAAGATAATTCTTTCCCATTCCCTAGACTCGAGGTAAAACTGCTGTGAGGCTGCAAGGCAGAACATTTTAAGTTACGGACTCCTGACGAGAAACTAGAGCATGTGAAAATGAAGGTATTATCCTGTGACTGTGCGGTAAATTGTTCAACTCCCAAGATGTACTGCAAATCCTTGACACCATCCTTCATAGCAAAACATCTCTACCTTCCAACAGAAATGTAAAGCCAAACTAAAGATTATTTTAGAATCTAAATCCCTTAAAGGGACACATCATGTGAAATGAATACACTAAGTGATGCTAAGGTCTGCTCCTTTGGGATGGGCAAGGCACAGGGATTCTCATTGTCCAGATCTCCTTGCAGGGTTGACTAAGTATTTACCTCTTCTTTTAACTTATTTTGTTGAACGCAATATATACACTCATTGTAAAAAACCCTCCTGCACCCCCAGAAGAAGTTGTTGTTTTGCTGTAAACCCGTCCTGCGGCTCCATCTCAGGCAGATCTGTAATGATGAGAGTTGTGGTGATTAGATGAACGGTCACCGGAGGCCCTAACAGTGGTTCCCCCCTTGGCCTATAAGAGACTCTCGGAGGCTCCTTGTATGTAGTGACCTCTTCTTCCGCTTGTAGAGCTTGTTGACCACAAGACGTCTCTACGACACAGAGAAGAGATTTTACCCCATTACCAGAGTCTGAGAGGGAAGCATTATTGTGAGAAGCTGGATGGCCATATCGATGAATTGTCCCCCACCGGGCCATTGTTACCAGACTGTTAGGAGATGTTGGGACCAGTGGATGTGTGAGATCACACAAGGTGACCGGGCTCAGGAAGCCCCCTACAGACCACCAGTAGAGGGGAGCGTCTGACCAGACTGTTAGGAGGTGTTAGGACCAGTGGATGTGTGAGGGCACACAAGGTGACCGGGCTCAGGATGTCACCTACAGATCACCAGTAGAGAGAAGCATCTGACCAGACTGTTAGGAGGTGTTAGGACCAGTGGATGTGTGAGGGCAAACAAGGTGAACGGGCTCAGGACGCCCCTACAGACCACCAGTAGAGAGGAGCATCTGACCAGACTGTTAGGAGGTCTCAGACCAGTTGATGTGTGAGGGCACGCAAGGTGACTGGGCTCTGGATGCCCCCCACAGACCACTAGTAGAGAGGAGTGTCTGATCGTCCGACAAGCACCGGCAGCTCAAACTGTTTCATTGTCTGTAACCCAGAGACAGGGGGCGCCATCATTATATGTGTCTATCGGAACCATTTCCAGGCTGAAGGACATTTGGTCTTGTGGTCCCAATAACATGTACGGCCTCTGACACCCACCATCACCTCCATTTGCAGTGGTGTCTTGAACAATGAAACTGGATGATACAGACGGGAACCGGGTTGTCTTACATGATGAATTCAGGTTTAGTTTGACGACGGCCGTATTCGTGTCTGGAGACCTCGGGGTGAGCGCCTCAAACCTGCCTTTGCTGTGGAACAGCACACTGCCCCCTGCTGGTGTGATGGTCTGGGGGGCCATCACAAACGACAGTCGGTTCCCCCTAGAAGTGGTACGAGGGACAATGACAGCTCAGTGATATGTTCAGGACATCCTGCAGCCACATGTGTTCCTCTCATGGCAGCTTCCAAGAAGCAACGGGATAATGCTCGGCCGCACACACAAGGGGGTCATGGGAAGCCCCCACAACATTGTCATACTTCCTTGGCTGCTCGGTTGCCAAATTTTCGTCAATTGAACATATATGGGATCATCTGGGATGGCAACTTCGACAGCTTACACGATCTAGAGGCTCAGTTACAGCAATTGTGGAATCATTTGTGCAGGATACCATATTGAATCTGTAAGTCTCCATGCCCGCCTGTATCACATCCTGTATGGTATGTATTAGGAGAAGCATAGAGCCTAGATCACGTGAGGTCATTATCTCCCTCTACTCTTCCTTAGTCAGACCTCATCTGGAATACTGGGTCCAGTTCTGGGATGTATTAGGAGAAGCATAGAGTCTAGATCACGTGAGGTCATTACCCCCTCTACTCTTCCTTAGTCAGACCTCATCTGGAATACTGGGTCCAGTTCTGGGCACCCCACTTTATACAAGACATAGACAAACTGGAGCAAGTTCAGAGAAGAGTTACCAAGATGGTGAGCGGTCTGCAAATCATGTCTTATGAGGAACGGGTAAAGAATCTGGGAATGTTTAGCAGAAGAGAAGGCTGAGAGGAGACTTAATAGCGGTCTACAAATATCTGAAGGGCTGTCACAGTGCAGAGGGATCAGCCCTATTCTCATCTGCACAAGGAAAGACTAGAAGCAATGGGATGAAACTGAAAGGGAGGAGACACAGATTAGATATTAGATAGTGAGGGGGATCAATGAGTGGAACAGGTTGCCATGGGGGATGAGGAGTTCTCCTTGAATGGAAGTCTTCAGAGGCCGGACAGATATCTGTCTGGGATGACTTAGTGATCCTGCACGGAGCAGGGGGTTGGAGCCGATGACCCCGGAGGACCTGATGACCCCAGAGGAGCTGAGGACCTGATAACCCTGGAGGTCCCTTCCAACTCGGTGATTCTATGTGTTAGCAGGTCATTGTGTGGCAGGGTTTAAATTTAGTGGAAATGCTTTTTTTTGTGATTAAGTTATTTTTCATGGCAAGGAATGAGTTCACAGTTTATTGCAGTTCATCCGATGGCTCTTCATAACAATCTGGAGATAATGGAAATCGCCACTATAAAAAAATTAAGCAGAAAACTTTGTGAAAACCACAATCTGTGTTCTGTCTCCAAACTATCCACAATTGTGCAATATCATGCCTAATACGCCAGTGGCTCCACAGAGAGGGCACACAGCAGTGGAGGCAGAAGACACCCCGCTGCGCTCCTCTGCCCAAGCCAACACTGGAGGAACATTGCCTGCTAGGGCCTACTAGAGCAATGTGACGATCCTGATCCGGGTTTACCCTCTAATTAGTTCTGACTCAGGACTTTCTAATCTAGACGAGCATAAAATGAGCATGAAGAATAAAATGAAGATTACCGTAATAGCCATTTAATCCGCTAATTCAGAAGGCAAAGTATATGATTTCAGTAAAAGCAAATCAGCAGGAAGGAAAAAAACAGACGGCATGAAATGTGGGACAACACAATATCTAATTAATTAGAGTTACATTAAGAGGATCCAATAATCAGAAGGTTTATTGTAATGTCATTAATATCGGTTTTATGTGTAAAATCATTACAATATTTCAGCTCGTTAATTATCATAAAAGTGGAAATAAAACCAAACTTTAATTACCTTCAGGAAAGGCATAATGAAGGAGATTACTTGAGTCACACCTCACTGACGGGCCAGTAATGCAGGGTGTGCGGACCCCCACTGCCACCGACTGATCTGACTTTGGGCCACTCCTGAGGGGCTTCCAGCCTTTATCCCCTTTTAGCAGGATCTGGCCTAGAATGGAGCGGAGAAGCGACTTCAGGAAAAAGGAAAACGCTGCAGAACTTCTGAAGACTGTCTATTAGCCAGTTGTCGACATCACCCGCTGGCTGTATGGGTTATATATAAGGTGACCACCCCTTTAAGATAAGGCAATACGGCTGTGAGCCTCACCGGGGACTTAAAGGAGTCTCCTAGATGTCTGTACAGCGATGTGGAACAAGTGGCATTGTATGAATACAATGTGCACAGATGTAGCGACTGTGTAGAGCACAACCCAACCTTTAGCCATAAACCTCCTCACGTGCCCCCATTCCCCAAAATAAAGACACGGCGATCTTCTGGGTGGGCGGAGGTCACCACCGCTTTACCAATTACCTTAAAATCACATGTAAAATAACTTATAACTCTGAACCTCGTAACATGCAGGGAACTGAAGCAGGTCCACCTGGCATCGTCCTCCGTCCGCCTTAAAGTCATCTCCTGGCATCGTCCTCCATCCGTCTTAAAGTCATCTCCTGGCATCCTCCTCCGTCCACCTTAAAGTCATCTCCTGGCATCGTCCTCCGTCCGCCTTAAAGTCATCGCCTGGCATCGTCCTCCGTCCGCCTTAAAGTCATCGCCTGGCATCGTCCTCCGTCCGCCTTAAAGTCATCTCCTGCCATCGTCCTCCGTCCGCCTTAAAGTCATCTCCTGGCATCGTCCTCCGTCCACCTTAAAGTCATCTCCTGGCATCGTCCTCCGTCTGCCTTAAAGTCATCTCCTGGCATTGTCCTCCGTCCGTCTTAAAGTCATCTCCTGGCATCGTCCTCCGTCCGCCTTAAAGTCATCTCCTGGCATCGTCCTCCGTCCGCCTTAAAGTCATCGCCTGGCATCGTCCTCCGTCCTCCTTAAAGTCATCTCCTGGCATCGTCCTCCGTCCACCTTAAAGTCATCTCCTGGCATCGTCCTCCGTCCGTCTTAAAGTCATCTCCTGGCATCGTCCTCCGTCCGCCTTAAAGTCATCTCCTGGCATCGTCCTCCGTCCACCTTAAAGTCATCTCCTGGCATCGTCCTCCGTCCGTCTTAAAGTCATCTCCTGGCATCGTCCTCCGTCCGCCTTAAAGCCATCTCCTGGCATCGTCCTCCGTCCACCAGCTGGGACTAATAATCACCATTATTATTCTATTCATTTCAGGATGCCAAGTAAATGTATCTAATAATCAACTCCAACAGGTTTTTTGGGGCCTTTTTTGTTGTATATATAATGTTCAGCATCTCTTTCTTTACCTTTTTTTGAAATATAGATTATCTGTCCTGTGGTTGGTCATCATCATCATCATATGGGTGAGACTCCACCGCCAGGAGACCGCCGATCAGATTTCGGAAGAGGTCATGGCGCCTTGGTGAGCTTCAGAGCTTCTTAGGCCATTCAGGTGAATGAGACTGAGCACGGCCATTATGAAATGCATGGCATTGTGTCTTGTGTCCACAGTGACGGCGCAGTGCATGACCTCTTCAATCAACTGATCAGCAGGGATCATGGGCGGTCTCTTCAAACAACTCACTGCTAGGGGTCTCAGGCAGTGGAGCCCCACCCATCTGATATTGATGACCTGAGGATCCACAGGATAGGAGATCAATGTCTGATTGCTGCCTGATCCCTGGGACTCCCAAAGATCCTGATGTAGTGGCTCAGTACACGCTTTCCTGGCCCCCTCCATAATGTCATACATGTAATGTCTTGTCTTGATGCTCTGTGCAAAACTGTCTTGTCATTCTGTTATGTGTATTGCACAGCTGCAGCGTGTGTCTGTCCTGTTACAAGGTATGTGTAAGGTCATAAATGTGAGTGTTTGAGAGCGGAAAGGAGCTGAGTTCCATGTCTTCTGGAGTGATAGTTGGGAGGTCCAGCTACATGGGGGCACCTTTAGCCCTCATGCAATGAAGCATGGAGGAGGAGAGATTTCCCATTGTGGATTTATTTGTGAGGAGAAAGGAGTGAGCCCCACCTGAGAAGAGCGAGAGCAAGAGCAGTCGTGAGCGAGTGTATCAAGGCCCAGTGCAGAGGTACTCTTTATGCCTTATATTTTCCTATGTGGCTGTCTGAAGTCTGGATGACCGCATAGAGGTAAACCCATTCTGTCTGTCATGCATGGGGGATCTGAAGTCTGGGTCACCATGTGGAGGTACTACTGTCAAGTTTATTTAATTGCCTGCACTGTCATTACTTCAATGTGTGCTGTGGCAGCTGTTCTGAGGCCTGCACCTGGCTGGCAGGCCAGACCAGCTTTTGGGTGTGCCCTTGCTTCTCCGGGAGCTGAGAGGTGTGGTAGCTGCAGGAGTAATGTCAGTCAGCACCTGGTGCTGAGTAGCCTAGCTCCTACTTAGAGGGGTTGTCCCGCGCCGAAACTGTTTTTTTTTTTTTTTCAATAGCCCCCCCGTTCGGCGCGAGACAAACCCGATGCAGGGGTTAAAAAAGAAAACCGGATAGTGCTTACCTGAATCCCCGCGCTCCGGTGACTTCTTACTTACCTGGTGAAGATGGCCGCCGGGATCTTCACCCTCGATGGACCGCAGGGCTTCTGTGCGGTCCATTGCCGATTCCAGCCTCCTGATTGGCTGGAATCGGTACGTGACGGGGCGGAGCTACGAGGAGCCGCTCTCCGGCACGAGCGGCCCCATTCAGAAAAGAAGAAGACCGGACTGCGCAAGCGCGTCTAATCCGGCGATTAGACGCTGAAAATTAGACGGCACCATGGAGACGAGGACGCCAGCAACGGAGCAGGTAAGTGAATAACTTCTAATAACTTCTGTATGGCTCATAATTAATGCACAATGTACATTACAAAGTGCATTAATATGGCCATACAGAAGTGTATAGACCCACTTGCTGCCGCGGGACAACCCCTTTAAACAGTGCCAGCATTATCTCCTGTGCTGGTCAATTTCTTCAGTTGCCTTTGGACAGCGACGGAGGAACACACCTTGGCTGAAGCTCTCCATGCTAGCTAAGTGCTTTTCTGTTTTGAGTTTTCTGTTTCCCCTTTCTTTTGTCCTAGGGCTCCCTGACAGGGACTGGTCAGTGGCCTAGGCACGCGTGCGGGCTCGCACTTGTCAGAGCGATCGGTCCGCCGAGTAGGCAGGGCCCCCTCCCGGGTTAGGGGACTATAGGGAGAGTATCCCCCCCTAGTTTTATGTTTCCTTTGCACAGTTGTGCCTTTTGTTTATGTTATTGAGGTTGCATGTCCGGAGGACGCAACATGTGCCTTGTATCCTGCTAAAATTATGTTGAGTAAAAGTTGTTCCAGGCCCTGACCGTTTCCGGGCAAGTTTTTAGTGTCTTATTAACATGGGGCTCTTCAATGTCCTCTTCTCGTTGGATTGGGTTTAACACCATTGTTAGGCCCGCTGACACTAGTAAACTCAGGGACTAAGAGGAAGCGAGGAGCTAATAACACCATGCAAATGATTCTGACCCGCTGCTCTGTCACTGGGGGTCAATATCCGAAGGACCAAGGCTACATGACTGCACCTATCTCGTCCTGTGCTCTCTCACACCCATCTCGTACCGCACTCTCTCACAGCCGCCTCGTACCGCACTGTCTCATACCCGCCTCGTACTGCGCTCTCTCACACCCATCTTGTACTGCACTCTCTCACAGCCGCCTCGTACCGCACTGTCTCATACCCGCCTTGTACTGCGCTCCCTCACACCCGTTTCGTACCACGCTCTCTCACTCTTATGGTCCTTTTAGACGGGCAAGCTGTCGGGTGAATGATGCCCTGTGATGCTTGTTGGCATTGCTCTCAGCGCTGCCGGGACGGAGGCGGAGCAGTCATGACACGTGGCTGGTCGTTCAGTCTTTCAGTGGGAGCGAGGAAACCTGAACGATTCTGACTGACAATCGTCCCGTGTAGAAGGGCCGTTGCTTTCGTCTCACTTTCCCGATTCTCTCAGCTCCTTTGTTTCCGCCCCTCTTAAAGGCACATTTCAAGGAGAAAACATTAACACTTCGGCTTCAACCGATGGGCGCATTGCGCTGATACGTTTGTCACTACAGACTGTATTAGTGCACAAACCAGGCTTTTTTCAACTATTACAACTTCTGCTCTCGAGTTTGAAAAAAAATCTGGAAGATTGTCTTGCCCTATAGAAAAAGTGAGCAAGACGGGGCGGGGCCTACAGAGCAATAACACGCAAGAATCAGTGGTTTCATTTTGTCCCGTTTTGCGGTCATGATTTTCACGGCTGCATAATGGGAGAAAATCCGACTCATCTAAGGAAGCCCCTAAAAGGTAACAGATTTCACCCCTCTTCCACACTTGGGGTCTGCGGATGGTGGGATCACTGGTGGTCCCAGGGGCCCAACCTCCATCAGTAATCCTGTGGATGAGGGATAAATAGCATTACGGAATAATGCACTGTATGTCAAGTTAACATCTGCTGCATGTGTACCTGTGTTTGGCCGGAGGACGGGGACCCTTTCATCATGTTTGCTTTTATTATACCAACCATTAAACATACGAACATTTAAGGGGATGATATTTTAGTTTCATGAACATCAATTTTCCTTCTTTCTTCCTGAACCTGAAGACTAATGAGAGTAATAATTGTAGAGACAACATAAAAGAGCCGGAACTGAATGAGAAGTAGAGCGGAGTGCGAATAATAATTAATGAAGAATATTACCGTCCGGCCTGAGCGCTCTCACATCATTTCCAGGCTAATAGATGAGAGACAATTCAGATGGTGTAAAAACTGGGTAATGATACGTAAGAAAACCGCCACAGAATCGAAACAACACAATTTACTTCAATTTGTGGCTAATTGTAGCAAAAGGATATAATGTATACGGTTTGTTCTGGATGTTCCTTTGCTGTTTAGCTTGTTTCTTGGTTCTGCTTTACTTTGTTGTCTTTTTTGTCTCTGGGTCTTAGTGCCGTCTCCTTGTTTGTCAGTGTTTCAGATAGGGTTACCATTAGGAATATCTTTAGGGTTACTCTTACTCAGGGACAGTAGTGTCTGGTGTTAGGGTCAGTGGTTGGAACAGATTAGGAGAAGACTTAAAGGAGATGTCTCGAGGAAGCAGTGATTTTTTTTTTGCCCAGTCCCCCTAATTAAACATACATTACTAATTACCCCTGTAAATTACTTTCCTAGCTGGTTTCTACTTACCGTTCCAGCGTTTCAGCAACTTATAAAAGTTTCCCCAAGATGGCCGCCGGCTCTTTCCCCGTCGCTCGCTGCAGCCCGATGTGCGCGCTCCCGAGACGCTGCCAGCTGTGTCTCCATGGCAACCGGACGCCAAGCAGCCGCCGACCGGACGCCCCGCAGCCGCCGACCAGTCACCCACCGCCAGGCAGAAGGTAACCGGCGCAGCCCCCCCCCCCAGCGACAGCCCCCCCCCCCCCCAGCGACAGCCCCCCCCCCCGGCCTAGCGCTAGTTCCCCCATCACATCGGCAGCCCCCCTGGCGCAGCGACAGCCCCCCACGGCCTAGCGCTAGTTCCCCCATCACATCGGCAGCCCCCCCGGCGCAGCGACAGCCCCCCCCCGGCCTAGCGCTAGTTCCCCCATCACATCGGCAGCCCCCCCGGCGCAGCGGCAGCCCCCCCCCGACCCATCACTTACCTGGGACGCTTCTCGGGGCTGCTGGGCTGGGCTGGGCTTCTCCGCTGGGCAGCTCCAGTTTCTGCACCTTCCTCTAACAGAGGAAGGTACAGAATGGCCGCTCCAGCGCGCTCCCGAGCAGTGACAGCTCGTCTGCGCATGCGCAGAAGAGCTGTAGCGGGGAGCACACTGAAGCGGCTCGTGCTGAATGGAGAAGACCGGACTGCGCAAGCGCGTCTAAAAAAGCAAGCTGCCGGCGAATTTAGACGGAACCATGGAGACGAGGACGCTAGCAACGGAGCAGGTAAGTGGAATAACTTCTGTATGGCTCATATTTAATGCACGATGTATATTACAAAGTGCATTAATATGGCCATACAGAAGTGTATAACCCCACTTGGTTTCGCGAGACCACCCCTTTAAGGAAAGCTCAAATTATTCCTGTTTCCAGCACCTTCTCCATTATTATGATGTTGTCATATCCGACCATTGGGCAGTTCGTCTTGGCTGAAGCCACTGAAACTGTGTTTCTCCTCCTTTCCCCTTCCTTTTCCTTTCTTCTTCTTCCTTCTTTTGTTTTACACCAGTTTATTGGTAAAATTCCAGTTTGTTTAAACTAATTTGTTATGAACCAAACTTTTTGCTGAAATTTGAGGAACCAGCCAAACCAAACTTCTCCAACGCTCGCTCATGAGTAGTCGTCATCATCTGACCATCCCCACTCTGGTGCTGCCAGTCCTGCCTGCTTGATGTGTACTTCAGTCACTTATTCTTTTGACCGTCCCGTTGTTACGCAGTTGGTCTGCACTGTTAGCTCTGGAGTATCTGAGTACCGGGAAGCACCATAAGTATCCTGGGGAGGCGGCTGCTGGTGGGGAGCTTCACTTCTGCTGTTTTATGTCCATCCAGCATTGCTACAGACAATCAGAAGGCGTGTAAATGAGTCGTCTCACAGAGGCAGATCCATTTCCACTTTGCCCTTTGAATTATGTGCATCCAAGATTCTACAGCATGCATCGTAGGGTGCACCCTTGTGCTCTGGTGAGTCTGGTGTATTAACGCTCCCCTTCACCTTGGTTGGCAGCCCCTACAGGTCCTGCGTTCACCTAAAATCCTGCACCTCATCTGTGAAAAGTGGCGCAGGAGTAGCTGACGCTCCTGGCTGGCTTCACTGGCCAATCGCACATGCGCCAAAGGAGGAGGAAGCATTGTCAGCATCAGATACGTGCCGGCAATTATATGGTGGACAAAAGGATAGTCCTGGAACGACCTGTTGACCGCGGTACGGCGGCGGCCGCCACTGCTGATCGGGGGCTTTTCCCGGGATGTGACATATTTTTTCACTAAAAATGACGCTCACAGTTGTGTGAATGGATGAGAAAACGCTAATTATCTCTGGTAGTGATCGCGGAAAATCGTTCATTCATGCGAATTTACAGCGCAGATGACAAAAAGTAAACATGCATACGGTTTTGTAAGAAAGAGCCCAAAGTCAGCAGTGAACAAGTGTGTTTGAGGAGCCATGAGGCCCTCCGTGTGACGCCATCCTGCTCATTACATTGGTCAATGCAAAGGTAAAAAGGACAAGAAGCCTCATTCTCCATATGCCCCTCCCACATATAATACTGCAGTAATCATGGCGGTCTGGGTGCCTACATCCTGGTGACACGCTCCCTTTAAGATAACCACAATGTATTCATTAACATCAGCAATTACCTATTCTGGGTATTCCACCTTGACTTTTTGGACGGCCCGTTACTTCGGAGGTTCTGTCCTTCACTTCGCCACGCGGCGTCTACGGTGCCTTTTGTCGCCGTTGTTTATCCCCCATCACCTTGAGATCACATTTATTTTTTACCTAATTGCAGTTATAAATATCCGCGGAGTTCTGAGCGTTCAGTCGTCAGCGCCGGATTTGACTTTTTTAATTATTAGCGAGATAACGAAGTTGAACCCTTCAGGTGACGGCGATTAATTTACCCCCCGACTCCATCGGAGCTTCTGTAATCATGCAGAACAAGAGAGATTGTCGTCGCGCCGTCCAACGTTTCCATCATGATTAGAAATAAATTAATTCAATGTGATGGCAGCAATTATCGAACAGAATGTTTCCCCTCCCGTGATTCGGATGGAGCGCCATCCTCTGACCGGCTGAGCGCTGCCGGAGAACACGGAAACTGGAAGTTTATTACAGAAAGGCTTTTTTCTCCTTCCGAAAACCCAATGAGATATTTTGGGGCTTTATGAGCCAGCGGGTAAACAGGCTGGGAATTTACAGGTTCTTAGCCTCTGGATGTAAACTGAAGGCTCCAACATATTGAAAGCAATCAGAGATCTTGAAAATGTTGAGTAATTGGAATATAAAATATATTAAGATGTTGCTGACTGTCTTTTAGTTTAATCAATGACTGCAGAGGTCGGGATGTGTCGGCCTTCTGGTCTGCGTCACGCTTGACAAGGACTACGGAGGTCGTGACGTCGCTGCCTGTTCCTTGTTAGGGGAGGATAAATGGAAGTCCAGCCGTTTGCCCCTCCATGTGCGGCCGAGTCTCTGCATGGTCCGGATTGCCTCGGGGGATGACGGTTCGGGTCCCATTTTGGCTGATGCATTTTTTTCCAGTCCAACCTGAGTGGATTATTTGATGGCGTTGCGGGTACAATTTTGCTTTCTGGTCTGACTACAGAGGTCGTGTGATGAGGCTTGTGGACGTCAGAGGGGTCTGTCACTCAGGACCCTTCTGTGAGCCACAATGAAGACTTGTTCTGGCAGACCTGAGTCCCTCATGGATTACATTGAACGATGCCTTTATTACCCCCATCTAGTAGCGCTGGACTCCTTTGGTCTTCAGACCTGTAGTAATTCATTGCGCTGTAGATCCAACTCGGTGATGAAATGCTTCTGCAGGAATACCGGCCCCTGTGGACAGGAAGCTGTTTGTAGTTGCTGCAGATTAGATGGCGGTGCCGACATGTTCTGACCGGCTGACAGGAAGGGGTCAGCGATTCATGCTGCTTGCACCAAATTCTGCCCTCCCATCAGCACATAAATCTGGCTCCATCTGACCAGGAGATGTTTTTCCGCTGCTCAGTGATACAAGTTTTGCGCTCTTTTGCCCGCTGGAGTCTTTCTGTTTCTCTTAGACACAATGGCCCTGGAACTGGTCGTCCACTGTTATACCATCCGTGCGGAGGAACGGTGAGTTGTGCGTTTGGACACGTTAGTTGGAGCTCCAGCGTTGTATTCAGCTGACTGTGCAGCCTGTTGGTCAGAACTAGAGATGAGCGAGCGTACTGGCTAAGGCAAACTCCTCGAGCGAGTAGTGCCTTATGATAGTACCTGCCGGCTCATCTCAAAAGATTCGGGTGCCGGCGGGGGAGAGCAGTGAGTTGCGGGAGTGAGCAGGGGGAGCGGGGGGGGGGGGGGGGGGGAGTGAGAGAGAGATTCTCCCCCCCCTGTTCCTCTCCGCTCTCCCCCGCCGACACCCGAATCTTTTGAGATGAGCAGGCAGGTACTCGCATAAGGCACTGCTCGCTCAAGTAGTTTGGCTTAGTGAGTATGCTCGCTCATCTCTAGTCAGAACGATTCCTGACATCCTCCTCCGACCCCTTTCAGTGATGAGTTGTTTCCGTCCGCAGGATCCCCTTTCGCTGGATATTTTCCTTGATCGCGCCATTCTCTGTATGCTCTCCACACAGTTACATGAGAAACCCCCGGCGGTTGGCGGTGAGCCCCCGACTAGTCTTGCACCGATGACCGGCCTCGCTGGAAGTCGCTCAGTCGCCTTTATAAAGAAGCTCATTACAAATAATTGGCTGTCTTTTGATGCGTTTCGCGTGTTTCACAGCGCGCAGGACTCTTCGGCTTCTGACACCCGTCGGCCCTCGCTCCCTGACGACCCGGATAAACTAAGGAATAACACGGTCAGACATATAATGGAGAGGAGGATGTGATGCCGGATTGTGGTGATCGTAACGGTAGACATATCCCTCCAACTCCTGGAGATGTTTTCCTGGCAGTCGCTCGGAGGAGCAGATTTCGGAGAGTTATTTTGGTCTCTCACTCCTGAGCATATGACTATTTTATATTAATGCACTCTGCTTTCCCTGCTGTCTCAGCGACTTGGCGAGCGCGCCGGGCAGCTTGTGTATGAACAACATTTTCTGGGCCGAGGCCAAACCGAGCCGCCAGTTATTAATCTGTGTTTGTTACAAGAGGGAAAAAAATAAACCGTGTAAGTCTATTTACTGGCGGTACTTTACGGGGATGTGGATGTAGCAAAACTTCACCCAACGCTCATGACTTGCTGCAATAAGTTCCATCACAAGGGTCATGGGGCGCGGCGGGAGCCGGCTGGCCTCCATCTGCAACAGCAGCATTGGTGAGAACACCGATCCCCACTGTTAACCTTCTACATGTGCAGCATGCAAGAGGTTCACAGAGGAAGGGCACTCCATCTGTAACATCATTTGTTCTTCTGTGACATCATTCGTCCTTCTGTAACATCATTCGTTCTTCTGTGACATCATCTGTCCTTCTGTGACATCATCGGCTCTTTGCCATGTAATAGTGTAGGGCCTAGGGGTTACCGTGGCATCCAGTGCCATGACCTATGATCATTACGAATAGCAATAATAAATTGCAGTGCTCAGAAATACTGCATTGTATTATTATCTTGATCATAGGGTCACAGGTTCAAGTCCCATACATGGACATAATAAAAAGGTAAAAGAAATGGTAAAAATGTGCACTTTCACCTCTTTGTTTAAAAAGAAAATAATTAAAGAACCCCATGTTTTTTATCACTGCATCCATAAGGATGATAAACTGAACACACCTTTATCTTGCACGGCAAATGCTATAATAAAAGAAGAAATGGGGATAAAAGGTTTGTTTTTTTTTGTTAATTTCGCCTCCCCCAAAAAACACAATAAAAGTGATTGAGAAAGCCGAATGGACCCCAAAATGGTACCAAAATAAATGACAGCTCGTCATGCAAAAAGCATGCAGCCCTCCGAGAGCTCCGTCCCTGGAGACAGAAAAGATGTGGGAGTCGCAAAGATCCAAAGAAGAGGGGTTTATTGTGCAGAAGTGTGAATTTATATGTAATGTTGGGATTATTGTAGTCACACCAAACCGCAAAAAAGATGCATCACGGCATTAATGCAGCAGAAGTAAAGCTGTAAGGAAAGGCGAAACACGAAACAATGCAGGATTAGACATTATGTACCCCAGAAATGGGACCATAAAAACCACAGCTCACCACAAAAGCATCCGGCCGCGGGAAATAACAACCCTATGACTGATGGAAAGGGGAGATGAAAATCCCCCCCAAATTGTTGGGCCCTTAGGACCAAGACAGGCCACTTCACTAAGGGGTTAAAGGAGATCACTACGTGTAAAGTAATGGCCCTTTTACACGGGAAAAACGTTGGCTGGGGGCCTGCAGAGCGCTGCTGTCACCGCTGCGGTCATCAGCACTCGTGCAGAGCATGTAGACGGACAGACTTCACCGCTGGACCGCCGGCTTCACGCTCAGCGCCTGACCCCTATGTGAAGCGCTGAGTGAGGAGCGTTTACACGCAATTCAGCCATAGTTTGTATGCTGAGTGAATTCACTGATATTAACGAATAGCGAGCGATTTGAATGAATCTTAAGATATAATCGTTGCGTGTAAATGGGCCATAAATCCCTTTATCAGCATGTCATCCCAGCCGCATTCAGACAGCTGTCTGCATCCAAGGACGCTAGGAGCAGCTCGCACCCGTCCGAGATACACGGACCGCCCTTGTACATGATAACACGAGTATCTTCACACAGACCACGGGGTCCTTATCCGTGAGGCCATGAGGGGCACGCTGGGGTCCTGGCTGCAAATCTGACCAAACAGGAGCTGCACAACCCGAATGATTCCTTCCCGGCATTCCTAATATACACAGGTGAGTAAATACAACATTCTGCTCACTTGTCTTAAATTGATTCCCTTTCATTATTTTAGCGCTGGACCAAGCCGCTCGCACGCCCCCCTCGCCCCCTGCAATGCTGGGAAGGCCTCTTTGGCACCAGGAGGGGTATTTCTGTGGGTGAAACATTGTTGCAATCTACTATTAACCCTTTGTAATACACAGCAGATGATTCTTCTACATTGTTTCCAGGCAGAAAGCGCAGACAAATAGGAAAGCTCCTCCAGCTTAGCGTAAAGGTTGCCTGTCGGCAGACGCGGGGCGTTCAGCGGCCGCCCGAGGCTCATCCATACCCGCGTCTGAGGCTTCTGTGAGCATCAATGGGTTCCTGCAGTCAATGGATCCGTTTTATGACTGAGCCACACGCTGCCACTTGGACCCCATTGAAGGCAGTGGGTTTATCCAGCTTCCATCCTGCCCTCCGGAATGTTCTGGCATTTCATCCTGGCCTGCTGGGCAGATCTGTGCCGCCGATGTAGATACGGCACAAAGTTAGGTCGGCTTCACATGAGAAATTCACACAAGAGTTGTGTGTTGTGAGACGCACGAATACGAACCCCACTCTGTTGAATGGCGTCGCTTACAAGAGCTGCATGTCCTATCTTTTCTTTTAACCCTTGGAACGCATCGCCTATTGCTTTCAGTGGGACAGTAAGACACATCGCACGGCGTACGAGGTGCACGGAAGTGCGATGCAAGGTTTTCAATTTAAAACAATGGGAAACACTTGCTGACCCTGAAACGCAGCGGAAAGTCGCACCGCAGGATTACTGCTACCCGGATATTGAAGAGAAAATGCAAAAAAACCATTTCATTTTACAGACTGTAGTACACGCTTTGCCCTGCAGGTGTCACTATTGTTACTACTTTATAAAGTGCAAGAGTATAGTGTATGGAGTTCAATCTCCAACCGGTCCCAGCTCAACTATTCTGAGTGGAATTAATGATTTCCCGATGAATGACACAGTAACATTCCAGTTCTGCACTGTTTTGCTCCTCTTTTTAGGGTTGATATTACCCAGAATGCCCAGGGAGAGCCGCTTTCAACTCTCTTACCCCCAGAAATGTCTTTAGTATTCAGTGTGCCCCATTTGGGATAATGATTTTCTTCTGAGAACACAGAATTGCCGTCCCAATTTCCAATCACGAAATAAGATTACATGTCTAAGTGGGAGAATAATATAGGCGAGATTTCGGATAAGAAGGCTTGAAGTGTCATTTTCTCAGAAAACGGAGTATCTTTTATTGTTATTCAGCAATGGAAACCAATATTAATATTCTGCGGAGAGCGAACATCGCGCCGGCACAGCATTAACCTCGACTATATTCAGCACCTCTGTGAACACTCCCAGCCTCCCGGGAAATACAGACTGTATGCGAAGAAGGATTTACAGGCTTTCATTATTATGCATCTGGCAGGACGATTCAAGGAAAGTTGTGAGAAGCTGTCCGTAATGCGGCCAATCAGCGGGCTAGGAGGAGGTGACGTCATATTAGCTTTACCTTCTAGAAAATGTATGTGATGTAAATGGCTGGATGACTTTACATAGCAACAGTCTGCAGGGTGACCACCAGCTCCACGCTCAGATCTGGGTGTGCGGGTCACCTTGAGAACAGTGGAATACATTGACTGCAATAGGCACATATAGTAAAGCCTCACTGTCTCCCCATGCAAGCAATGTCGGCATGACATGTGTTTGCTTTCCATCTCTCCCTGTAAATGATGTAGGTACAGATAGTACTGCCTCTCTGTCTTTTCCTGCATCTGATGTAGGTACAGATAGTACTGCCTTCCTGTATCTCCCTGTAAATGATGTAGATACAAATAGTATTGCCTCCCTGTCTCTCCCTATATATGATGTAGGTACAGATAACACTGCCTCCCTGTCTCTCTCTATAAATGATGCAGGTACAGATAGTGCTGCCTCCCTGTCTCTCCCTGTATATGATGTAGATACAAATAGTACTGCCTCCCTGTCTCTCCCTGTATATGATATAGGTACAGATAGTACTGCCTCCCTATCTCTTCCTGTATATGATGTAGGTACAGATAGTACTGCCTCCCTGTCTCTCTCTATAAATGATGTAGGTACAGATAGTACTGCCTCCCTGTCTCTCTCTATAAATGATGTAGGTACAGATAGTACTGCCTCCCTGTCTCTCTCTATAAATGATGTAGGTACAGATGGTACTGCCTCCCTGTCTCTCTCTATAAATGATGTAGGTACAGATAGTACTGCCTCCCTGTCTCTCTCTATAAATGATGTAGGTACAGATAGTACTGCCTCCCTGTCTCTCCCTCTATATGATGTAGGTACAGATAGTACTGCCTCCCTGTCTCTCCCTCTATATGATGCAGGTACAGATGATATTACCTGTCTGTCTCTCCTGTATATGTATTTTAGCCTCCTGCCTCTTAACCTTATGGTCCTTTGTCATCAGAAGTATAACTCATTGTCATGCAGTATCAAAACCAAAAATGAATAATTGAGGCTATGCCTCACTGTAATGAGGCAGGCGCACAGGTAGAGCTCACACCTGTCCGTGAGTTGGCCTATTTACACAGGCGCAGTGCATAGAGATGCATTAGCATGTCCTACTACTCGTCAATTATACGGACAGAAATAGGACGTGTGATTAATTTTTTCACGGGGGCCGTTGGTCCTTGTGAAAAAAAAACGTCAATTTGCATAGTTCCCTGGCTCTAATGTGTTTTATCTGAGACTTAACATGAACAGAAAATGCCCCCAAATGGCCCGTGTGCCGAGGTCTGAGATACACAAGTATACATGTAAACCTTCCGTATGTCCGTTTACACCGGTAGATTCCCTGCGCCAATTGTTGACATGACCCAATACCAGGCCAAAAATGAAGAGTTAAAAGAATGTGCAATATTTCTAATGACTTGTATGATCGGTCGCTTTGTATAAAGAAAAACTAGAGTGAAGATGTGGCGCTCCGTAAAGCTCCTCTCTTCACATAGCTCGGCAGATTTTAATGTGTCTCTTATGAAGTGTGAAAAACAGTTTTAATTAGACAATTACTTAACAAAACAGTAAAACAGCGACTATCTCAATAAAACATCTGTCATGCTGATATAACCCTAAATTCAAAGCTGAAAAAAGCTTCTAGTTAAGCACAAAATGTGACGGCCGTATAGTTATTAATGCTTTACTTCTAGCTAGAGGCACATTCGCTGCCTAAGTGAGTTTAACTCCTCCAGGGCTGCACCGGTTTATGACGGCATGACTCCGCCATGACTCCCCTGATATCACTTAGAGGGGGTGTCCACCGTGAACGGGCTCTTTCCAGTCTATTGGCTGCGGCCCATTGACATCAACATGCAGGAACACATGCTACTGCTAACAATGGCTCATCATTCAGGCTGAGAAGTCATCCCGGGTATAGCACTCCCTCTTACCTACTATATACAGGATAGTCTCCTGCCTGTCATCATCACTTCTATGTTGTTGTTGGGGCAGTTGCTATGTAACTGTCCCACACCTGATCCATCTAACCGCACTGCTGCAGCTCAGGCTCATTTGGAGAAGAGTTCCTAATTTGTCAGCCTCACTTTAAATTTTTAAATTTTCCTGGTTTCTGAAGTGTGCTGCTGGTTATAGCGTAAGCTATGTACATTTACATCCAGTATTTCTTGTGTGCTTTTAATGTCTAGTTCCTTAACTGGCTTTATGATTCCTTGTATTCATCTAGACTTTTATTGCTGGCTCTTGGTTGGTATCTTGTCAGCACAGTTTGCGTCTATGTTTTTTTAGGTCAGACCTTGTGTCTAGCCTTGTAATTTGTTTGCTGTTCCTGTCTGTACTACTTTGTTTTGCTTCTAGATCATTTTACTTTTCTTGTCTCTGGGTCTTACTGCTCTCACTGTTTCTCAGGATCAGTGTTTTAGATAGGGTTTCCATTAGGGATATCTTTAGGGATTCTCAGGAACAGTGGTGTCTGATGTTAGGGCCAGCATCAGGGATAGATTAGCGGAAGACTTTGGTAGAGCTAGTGTTAGGATTATGAAATGAGGTTTTTAGTTCTGCTTCCATCCCCCCTCTTCTTCATTATCTGACTAGCACCATCGTCATCTATTTGTGCCATCAGTTGATGACCATCACCATTCTGCTCCTGCATCCAGCTGGTATCATTACTTATATGCCCTAATAAGGTACTGTATGGCCGATCCCTAAGGAACCACCTCTTTTTACTGAGCTGCTCTCATAAGACCATGGATTAGGTGGCCAATTAGTTCACCATTGTTGGGTTAGGCGTGCGATTTATATGATAAAGGTTCCCTATTAGTGCATTGGTGAATATATGGTGCCGTTCCCTGTATTTTAGGCTCCCACTGTAAGTAAATCTGTACTTTTACATGCAAGCAGCAGATTACAGAGCACGCTGCCTGCCTGCCTCCGCTGAGACTGGACTCACACTATCTCCTTCCTGGCAGCATCCTTGTGTGCGATCCAGGACAGGATGACTGTATGCTGAATGGAGAAGAGCAGTTAGCGTCAGACTCTCAATCACAGCATATTATGCCGAGGCTCATACATATATGCAAAATGCCACTCGGGAGTCAGAACTAGAAACTCCCAATCCAGTCACCAATATCTCCAAAGAAAAAGTGGCAGCATAAGTGATGCAAAACGATAAAAAGTCCTTTTTATTCCTCCAACATACATAACGTTTCGACCTATGCGGTCTCTGTAATGATTGACCAGATATCAAGACTGACAAAGACCGCATAGGTCGAAACGTTGTGTATGTTGGAGGAATAAAAAGGACTTTTAATCTTTTTGCATCACTTATGCTGCCACTTTTTCTTTGGAGATATTGGTGTAGATTGAATGGAGTGAACAGTTCTTGGCTGCACCGCCAAGGAGATGCTGAAGGACGAATAACTAGTGGGCTTTGTCTCAATTTCAGGCCTGAATTAATTTAGGGGTCTGAGTCTGGGGTCCCAATTCACTTTGGCATCTTGGGTCTGAGGAAAGCACCACATTTTGCTATGGGCTGACAACCAATGTCACTGCCATTACAGAAGCAGGGCTGTCACTACTAGACATTTATAGAATATGCACAGGATACTTACTATGAGGTCCCGCTCTAATGACAAATTTCACCATGGAGTGGACGAGGTATTCTCATGGGATTTTCACCAATGTCATATGGATTTCAAATCAAATCGGCAGAAAAATGTTCATCCAGAGGTGTCCTGTTACTGGAAAGAAAGGAAGTGATCCGACTCGCTGGAAGGGGTTTCAGTGGGGAATCTTCACAAAGTCAGCGTTAGGGTTTATGCCCTCGGATCACCCCTTTGGATAAGGCCAGTCTGTGAAGGGATTTGGGGCTGCTAAAAATGTAAATCCGCACCAGAAATCCATGCTGAAAATACTCTAAAATCCATTTTCAAAAAAATGCCAATGAGGATGACCGTGTGGGCCACAATACTTGATAGGCATAAGGCTCATTTCTGGATCCCCCATCTTTTGGAACAAGGAACTTTGCTCAACACTTTTATCAACTTCCATAAACTTTGCTAGCATGGCCATCTCTCCATTCAGTCTCAGCCAGGATGTGGAGGTGGGTGGTCACCTTCAGAGCCGGCTCCAGGCTTATGCAAGCCCTTGGGCGACAGCTTCTCAGCTGGTCCTTTTGCAGTGTGTCATGACACATGTGGCAGTAAATCTGCAGCAGCGCACATTGTGGCCATATAACTGTAGATACCAGCTGTACGCAGGTGTTTTACAGACCATATAAGTGATTATAGTACCATTCTATCCTGTCATCACAGGTGACATCCTCTTTGACTGGGCTCGTTCATTTCCCCTTTTATTCTGAATCTGGCCCAGACCACCATGATGACCTCTCCCAGCCACAACTTGTCTCTGCAGAATTTGATACATAGACATCTTTGGCTCTTTGCTTTTCCATGTTATCTAGGTGAGAGGACATCACCTGTGATCACTGGCTATAGCAGTACTGTAATCACATTTGTAGTCTGCAGAGCTCCTGGGTCGAGCTGGTATCTAGCACTATATCGTCACTGTATGCACTGTTGCACACTTACTGCTACATGTGTCATGACACGTTGCAAAGGGGTCCACTGAGACTCTGTTGCCCAAGAGCCTGAATAAACCTGGACCCGGCCCTGATTGAGGGTCATGTAACCCCGTTTGTGGAGCTGACAGTCCTACGTATGGATCTTTCTTTATGGTTGATTCTGAGAAAGCTGGGCGACCATCCTGATGGACTCTGAATTGACGGCCATAGTGGCTGCTGCGCACCCTTCACAGAGACGGAGGTCATTTTCTTAGTTACATGTTTTTAGTATCAGAGTTTGGACAGTGCATTAGAATCTGCATCATTCCAGGGAGCGGCACTGCTGATTATACCAGGATTATTCGCCTCTGTCTGCTTTGTCCTCAGAATCCTCTCCTTTACACTCAAGATTTTCAGACATTTAAATCTCCCAAATCCAGCAGTAACATGAAGAATCCGGCTCAGCCGCTGTCACTCTCTGCCCGTACAATATAAAACTTTTAAATCCTGCGAGCTGCGGGCGCACAAAAGGCGACGGCTGAATATCCATTTTCTAACCTAGAAACCTGGATATCCGGCCACTCTTAAATTATTTACACTGTCATTGTATTCGTTTGCATGATACATTTACCTGTCATTTCCCCAAGAAGCAGCACCGCAGCCGCGAACAGGCAGAATGGTGACATGAATTCTCTGTCGCGTTCGCACATTTATTGGGCCGTTCTGCATTAAGGGAAATGACATTATAAATGCAGCGAACATGATATCATTAGGGGCAATTATTAGTCATTTCATGGCTGTATAAATCTTCATATTAACCACTTTATAGGCGGATACATCCTGATGGAGAGGAGAGAAAGACAGAAGCGAGGAGAAGAGAGAGGGGCAAGATGAAGAGAGGAATAGAGAGGATGGAGAAGAGAGAAAGTAACAGAGGAAGAGAGAGAGAGAGGTAGAGAGGGAGAAAGAAATAGAGAGCTGAGGCAGAAGGAAAAACAGAAGAGAGAGGAGGGAGACAGAGGGCAGAGAAGAGAGAGAAAGGGGGAGGGAAGAAGATAAAAGAAGAGAGACTTGGGAGGCAGAGAGTGGAGAAGTGAGAGAAGAGAATGGGGAATGAGAGAAAGGATAGGAGCAGAAGAGAGAGAAAGAATGAAAACTAGAGAGGATAGAGAAGAGAGAAAGAAACAGATGAACAGAAAGAGAGAAGTGGAGGGGGGAAAGAAATGGAGAGCTGACGCAGAAGGAAAAACAGAAGAGAGAGGAGAGAGACAGAGGGCAGAGAAGAGAGAGAAGAGGGGGAAGGAGAGAAAGAAGAGAGAGGAGCAGAAGAGAGAGAAAGAAAGAAAACTACAGAGGATAGAGAAGAGAGAAAGAAACAGAGGAACAGAAAGAGAGAAGTGGAGGGGAGGGAGGGAGAAGAAAGAAATAGAGAGAGAGGGGAGGGGGGAGGAAAGAAAGAAGAGAGAGATGGGAGCAGAGGGCGGAGAACAGAGAGAGAAGAGGGGGAAGGAGAAAGAGGTCAGAGACAGAGTGGAGAAGACAGAGAAGCAGAGGAGAGGAAGATTAGAAAGAAAAGAGAAACAAATAGAGAGGGGAGGAGATGGGAGATAAAGAAAGAAAGCAAGAAAATCATGGGGAAGCCAAGGGGGAAGGTGTGTAAGAAAGAGAGGGGGGGGGGAGAAGGGAGAGAGGAATAGAGTGAGAAAGGGGAGAGAGGGGTTAAGAGGGGAAGGGGAAAGAACGAGGGACGTTGCTAGAGGAGGGAGAGGGGAGAGAAAGGTTTTGGCTCATAAGAGGCCCAGTTTGACCATTTATTGAAAAGCTGTGGCTCATTGACATTGGCCTACAGCGTGATGAAAGGGTTGATGAGAAACAATGACAGAAAAGATCTGTAGGTGTCTGGCACAAGCTGGCAGCGCTGGGCCCAGTAGCAAGTGGCACACTGGGCGCCGCGCCTGAAGACCCTGACTGACACTTGGAACAACACAATATTGAGAAAATTAACATCTGTCAGTTACAAAAGGCGACCCCGCTGGCTCTGCCGCATCTTACACCAATACAACTTCATCTTAGGCTCCTGGTGTTTCCTGATGGACTAAGAAGATGAACTACCTGTTACATTCGCTCTGCACACCTCGTTCAAACCGGACACGCTGGCTGGAACACCAAAGAGACAGTGAACTGCATATGGGACTCACGGACAGGCATAACATAAGGACTGACAAATGACCAAAACACTCACCTTGCATACCTGCACAGATAAGAGATGGAATAGCTGTAGAATGTATGGGGCATTAGTTTGTGAATTGGCCAAGTCACTTAAGCCCGCAAGCCACTTCAAGGGTCCTCGTTGTCTCTTGGGTCCCAACTCTAATGAGACAACATCCACCAAAAACTTGCCTGCAAGCAGGGCGATCGCCACGATAAGGGGGGCCCCGTACTGGAACCTAAGGGCAACACTATCCCAGAGATGATAAATGATCCAGCAGGACAGGACACAGTTCACACCAACACATTAAGGGTAGCATGCAAGACAGAAAACACACAGAACAGGACTGTCCACACCTAATGTCCGACCTCCTGCACAGACACTGGACCAGACACTGTTCACACACATAACACATATCGCTGCCATGTAAAATAATAATAGTACAGGGTTATTGCCGATGAGCCCTGGTGTGACTCCTCATAACTCCATTTAATGAACCTCAGATACAGATATTTGATATCAATGGAAACAGAAACTCAAACGTTTTCACTTATCAGAATGGTCAACCAGTAAGGTGTTCTTGTTGTCCTGAGCAACTAATCACAGCGCAGCGTTCATGTCTCAAGCTGCTGAGGTAAGATGAAAGCTGTGCTGTGATTGGTTGTGTAACCAGGATGTCTTACACATGAGATGACTTTGGGGCCACATAGCTGGTGACGATAGTGAACTTCTTCCTTGGCCTCCACATTCTCCGGACCTTACACCTTGTGTTTAGAGTCTACCATCCGTCATGATCTGCGGCATCTCAGAAGCCATCACATCGATCAGTCATGATCCTCTACTTGACTACAGGCTCCATGTCCGTCTGGTGACAAAGGGGGCCACATTGACACCTCTGAGGGAGGAACATTTCTGATGTTGTGCAACAAAACCTTTTCAGTTTCTGTTTCCATTGATATCAGATTTCTGTATCTAAGTGTCATTAAACAGAGTTTTGGGGTCTCATATTGGGGGGATCACGTGGAATAACCCTGAAAGACTAATAACATCTCACATAGTAAATGAGGTAAAGCAGTGAAGGGTCCTGAGTCCTCAGGAGGTCTCTAGGCGGAAGAAGAACCCCCATAGTAAATGACTTAGTAGTAAAGCAGTGAAGGTTCACAAGCCTCTCGCAGGTTGCTCTAGAGTTTCCAGCCCTCAGGAGGCCCCTGGGCAATTACCAAATATTCAACACCCTAAACTTGCCCTGGGGAAAAGAGAGGAAATAAAAAGAGGGCAGTAGAGACAGAGACCTGGTGTGAGCTCTGGAACCGAAAGGAGTCCGACTTGTACTAGACGGTATGGTTAGTAATATGAGGGTTGTGTGAATCCTGGGCAGGCAGCAGATGGTACGACTGCCTGAGGCCCCCACATAATGCTGTACAAGTACTTGTGTAGTAGAGGTATGTAGGGTTATTCGGGTACTCGGGACTGTGTCATGATTCGTTTCCTCTGCTGGGACCCTACAGGAGAACTGAACACTTGCTTCTAGATTCCCTGACTGATTACAGATGGTCCCTGGGGGATCCCAGCGGCCCCTCAACATGTGATTAGTCAGAGGACCCTTCTCACAAAATGATATTGTCAAGTGGAGGATCCCTTTAACTAAATCACCTCTATAACAATGGCCATAAATAATGCATGTGTCTTTGGCTTTGCTGCTCGGCTTAAACACCAACAACATCGAGTCATTTATCATGGTCACAGATCCCCTGGGCTTCACATGACCGTGACCGATGTCATAATGAGTTTTGTCATTAGGAATACAATGAGTTGCTATTGACAGTATTGTCATCCTGATCAGTGGAATTACCAGTCACATTAGTTACCCCCCACCCCTCCCCCGTCCCTTGAACTCAGCAGATTTGTATGATAAGAGGTGAAAAAGTGGAGGGACAAAAGGTTTGTGATGAATGCTGGAGTATCGGGGCTCCTTACTGAATGCATTTGGGTATTTTTGACTATTTTGTGTTAATTAAAAGAACTTATTGAGAATATTTTGCTACATTTCACAATCTGTTGCAGCGTAATTAGAGTTTTTCTTCGTGTTATTTATGTAAAACATTATCGCTGCATAATAAAAAGTTCAGCAACTTTCCAAAATACTTTTCTTCAAGAACTCGGATTTTTAACATAAAATATGTCTTAAAGGAGCACTCCAAGAAACTGCTACAATGTGTTATGCTTTGTGTAGGTTCTGCAGGGGCGGAGCATGACACGAGGGTTCAAAGAACACTAAATACAGAATCTCTTCAGTATGCCCCGCCCCTGCAGAACCTACAGTAGGTCTATCACAGTGCATCCGTTCTATCTTCAGTTTTCCTTTTACAGGCATTGTTTTAAGACGCACGCCCAACACGCCCATCATTACTATCTGAAGCTCTCCTCCAGGAAGGGAGGCAAATCCAAAGCAGTCTAGGAGGGTTACTGCACTCATTGAGGCCAAAGGCGGCTCAACACTGGATTGAAAGATGGGAATAAAATCTAATTTCCCCCCCTTTAATGTGCCCCATAACATAGTGTGATAGATTCTGTTAGCCTTCTTTTTGATGGAAATAATAGTATTGTGTGCATGTGCATGAGTGTGTCAGGCTAGGTAGATGTCTGGCGAGTGCGGCAGTCAGCTATCTGTGTATGGGCAGCTTTAGTTTAGCAGGTCCTTATTCCAGTATTGACTAGAGGATGGACGGGCAACCATAACCACCAATGTAGCAGGAAGAGCTGTCCAACAGTTCAACCGCACCACTGCTGGTAATCCTCCATAGCCGTGATGTTGCTGCTGCTCTTGGACTCACTGAAGGAGATGATTTTGAGAATCTACTTCCCATCTGTATGGGACGTACCATTATCCATATCTTTTCACAATACCCCTTTCTATAATAGCCAAGATAGGAATAATGCCACCTGGGGTATTTCACACAGTAGTACTGCCCCCATGTTTGAATCCTCTGCAGGTCCCACACAGTAAGTACTACTTATATTGACCCTCGCACAGTAAAAAGGGTCCGCATTGAGCAATAACACCTTCTTTATGTCCATACTCAATAATACTACCCCCTTTTGCCTTCACTCAGTAATACTGCCCCTTTGTCCCCATCCACTAATACTACCCGCTGTTAGAAATTACGCCTCATTATGCCCTGTTTCAGAAATAATGCCCTCCCTGCCTCCTTGTCCCCATTTGCCTCCCTTGAAAAATAATATCTCCAACATCCCCTTGTATATAATAGCATAAACACTGTCTATACTCACCTTTCTGTCGCTCCCCGGCCGCTAGTTGTCGGCACATTGTCCCCCGCTGACTTCTGCTTTGTGCAAACACATTATTGCTGCAGACATTTCCAGCCTCACTAATACTGAGGTCAGCAATCATGTGTCTGTCATATGATCACACAATGTAGAAGTCAGCGGGGGACAACGTAACGACTACCAGCAGCCAGTAGGAGACATCAGGGAGCCTGACTGCCATGCATTACCCAGCACCCCGGGCACCCTGTGACCTATCTCTGGTCAGTTTTGCCAGGTGCCAATGCCAGGCCTGCTGTTGGGTCCCTCCGATCTGCTTGTATCATGATGCGCTGATGCACCGTCCCTTTAGCCTTACGTACCTGCACAGCCCAGTGCATCCAAAAATGTACTGGCAGTTGGCGTCCCCCTCCTAGTATCGCTGCATTACTCCGTTGTGTGTGATCGTAGCTTAACTACATGCGACGGGTGGTTGGAGTTGGTGCAGCTGTCCGCACGGGCGTTCATTGTCTTCTCTTCTCACGTGACCCCTGAGAAATGCGTCAGTCACATCCCGATAACATAAATTAAGGCCTGAAATCAGTGAAATTGCAGACCGATTCTCATCTGCGTCCTATTTGGTGGCAAAATGCAGGCGCAGCAGAATCTTTTGAGGGGCGATCAGCCGTGAGAGGAACGCACTGTTCTAAATTTACATACAAATACAGACAGCGGAAGATCATTTGTCGTACATTACTCCAATCCTGCGGTGATTAAAATATGAATTAAATTGTGAAGTGTCAGCTGCAGCCTTTTTGTTAATTCCCTCGGCTTATGGCAGATCCCCGCTCAAAGATGCATTCGGAGAATCATTTTAGAAGGCAATTTATTCTGCTGCTCTGTGAAGGCAAAAGAAAAAAATCTTCATTAAATGTTTTTAACACACGGAACTTCTAATCTGATGCAAAGGTCTACGGCGCCGGCCGCCATGTTCTCATATCTGCTAGACACAGATTAGCGGGAGTTCAATGTGTTTTCACACGGTTACTGTGCAGAAGTTCTCACGCCATGTTACAGGGTGCGCGCGCCTCCAAATATCTTCTGCAACACAAAATAATGAGACAAGCGGGAGCAAAGTTTAACCCAAAGCCAATAAGTTGTTGCAAAAAGTTATCTTAGTGCAACAAAAGCCATTGAAGAGGCAAGAAAAAAAAGTTCTGCGCTGCTGCTAATTAACACATTAAATGTCATGTTAAACTTTGCTGCATTTGCACCTGGAGAATGACTCCCACATATGGCACTAGAACATTAGTGGACGGCTTCATATCACTTCTACTGGCATAAGATGAGATGTTAAAACTGAATACGACAAATGTGGCTGTCTGGTGTCACCACTAGGGGGAGCTGAGAAGCTTAGTGCAGCCTGTTGGAATTTAAACAGGTGTCTTTAAAGAGAGCGCTGCCATATGTGATCTGCCCAATCACTAATTACCACTAGAGATGAGCGAGCACACTCGTCCGAGCTTGATACTCGTTCGACTATTAGGCTAGTCGAGATGCTTGGTACTCGAGTCGAGCAACACGCGGTGCTAGAGTCACTTTCAATACCCTTCCATGCGGGGAAGGCATTACCACTTCCTGCTGTGACGTGCCAGCCCTCTCCCCCCCACAGCAGTGAGTGGCTGGGCCGATCAGGTGACCGCCAAGTACTTAAACTGGTCCCGCTGCGGCTCGCCTCAGAGGTGAGCTGGCACAGGTTAGGGAAAAGCTGCAGCTGAGATAGGGAAAGTATTAGAGTAGGGATCCTCTCTTCAAGAACCCTAACAGTCCTTCTTAGGGCTACTCCTCATTGTGAGCATTATTTTTGTGGCAGGCTGGGAGCAGTAGTGCACCTTTTTTTTTTTTTTTAAAGCATCTAGGCCTGTGCATTTTACAGCTACCATTCTCTGTGTGCAGTGCATTAGGCAGAGTTCTCATTGCTAAACAGTACGCTAATATTTCCTGGGCCCCTGCACAGCATTTCACCTATACCATTCTCTGTGTTGGATGAAGTAGCCGCAGTTAGCAACACTATCCACTGGCTTTATAGTTTTCTGCCCCTGTGCAGAGCGTCAGACAATACCCTTTCCTTGGGTGCGGTGAAGTTGCCGCAGTTACCAGCACTATCCACTGGCTTTATAGCTTTCTGTCACTCCATACAGTCTCTCTTATCTACAAGTCTCTGTGAGCGGTAAATTACCCCTAGCTATCAGCGGTTTAATTTTTTCCGGTCCCAGCATAGAGCCTCCGGTATCTACAAGTCTCTGTGTGCGGTGAATTAGCCCCAGTTCTAAGCGCTATACTGTGGGGTAATTTATTTGGGCCCTGCTCTATTCCTAATCTGACATGATGAGGAGTAGAGGTAAGGGCCGAGGACGTGGACGTGGATGTGGACCCAGGCGTCCAAGTGAGTGTGTGGGCACAGGCTGAGGTCCTGGGCGGGGTCAATCACAGCCAGCTGATGAGTGATTAGGAGAGCGCTAAGTCTCTATGCTTCCCAGCTTCATATCACAATTTGTGGGTCCGCGTGGTAGACCTTTATTGCAAGCAGAGCAGTGCGGGAAGGTCCTGTCGTGGATGGCAGAAAATGCATCCAGAAATGTATCGACCACCCAGTCTTCTACACAGTCCACTACTCCCAGCCTAGGGACTGCAACTCTGAATCCTCTGGCTGCTCCTCCTTCCTCCCAGCCTCCTCACTCCATGAAAATGACAGATTCTGAGCAGGCAGACTCCCAGGAACTGTTCTCGGATCCCTGCACTGAGTGGGAAAAAACGGTTCTTCTCTCACCTGAGGAGTTTGTCGTGACCGATGCACAACATTTGGAAAGTTCCCAGAGTCCGGGTGATGAGGCTGGGGACTTCTGGCAACTGTCTAAAGAGCTTTTTGTGGATGCAGATGATGAGACACAGTTGTCTGTCAGTGAGGTAGTAGTAAGGGCAGTAAGTCTGAGGGAGGAGCGCACAGAGGATTCGGAGGAAGAGCTGCTGGACGATGAGGTGACTGACCCCACCTGGTTTGCGAAGCCTACTGAGGACAGGGCTTCAGAGGGGGAGGCAAATGCAGCAGCAGGACAGGTTGGAAGAGGCAGTGGGGTGGCCAGGGGGAGTGGTAGGGCCAGAACAAAAAATCCCTCTACTGTTTCCCACTCACCCCCTCACGGCAAGCCTCCTTGCAGAGGGCTAGGTGTTCAAAGGTGTGGATGTTTTTTAATGAGAGCGTGAATGACCGATGAACAGTGGTGTGCAACCTGTGCTGCAACAAGATCAGCCGGGGAGCCACCACTACCAGCCTCACCACCACCAGCATGCGCAGGCATATGATGGCCAAGCACCCCACGATGTGAAACGAAGGCCAATAACCACCTCCGGGTCACACCACTGACTCTTCCTCTGTGCCCCAGCCTGCCACAAAGATCCAATCCCCCTCCCAGGATACAGGCACAAGCGCCTCCTGGCCTGCATCCACACCCTCACCTCCACGGTTCTCCACTCCCTCCAGCAGTGTCTCTCAGCACAGCGTTGAGCTGTCGCTAACACAAGCGTTGGAGTGAAAGCGAAAATACGCCGCCACCCACCCGCACGCACAAGCTTTAAACGTGCACATTGCCAAATTAATCAGCCTGTAGATGCTGCTGTACAGGCTTGTGGAAATGGAGGCTTTCAAAAACATGATGGCGGCGGCGGTCCCACACTACTTGGTCCCCAGTCACCACTATTTTTCCCGGTGTGCCATCCCCGCCCTACACCAGCTAGTGTCCCGCAACATAAACCGTGCCCTCACCAATGTCGTAACTGGGAAGGTCGACTTAACGATAGACATGCGGACAAGTGCTGGTGGGCAGGGACACTATATCTCCCTAACGGCACATTAGGTGAACTTGGTGGAGGCTGGGACCGAGTCAGAGCCTGGGACCGCTAACCCGCTACCCACACCGAGGATAGCGGGTCCTACCTCGGTGATGGTTGCTCCGGCGTATTATGCCACCTCCTCCACCCCCCCCCCCCCCCCACACACACACACACTCCTACCCCTCCTCGGACACCTCCACCTCTCAATTAAGAAGTGTGAGCACGTCGCCAGCAGTCGGTAGCGCGTGGCGCGACAGCACAGTGGTGGGGAAGCGTCAGCAAGCCATTCTGAAACTAATCAGCTTAAGTGACAAGAGGCACATGGCTTCAGAGCTGTTACAGGGTTTGATGGATCAGGCCGACCTCTGGCTTTCGCCGCTGAGCCTCCAACCGGGCATGGTCGTGTGTGACAATGGCCGTAACATGGTGGCAGCTCTGCAGCTTGGCAGCCTCACACACATGCCATGCCTGGCCCATGTCTTTAATCCGGTGGTTCAGCGGTTTCTGAAAAACTATCCCCACTTGTCTGACCTGCTTGGCAAGGTGCAGCGTGTCTGTGCACACTTCTGCAAGTCCACCAGGGATGCTGCCACCCTCAGGACACTGCAACGTCGGTTTCAGCTGCCAGAGCACCGACTGCTGTGCGACGTGCCCACACGCTGGAATTCTATGCTGCACATGTTGGCCAGGCTTTATGAGCAGCGTAGAGCAATTGTAGAATACCAGCTGCAACATGGCTGGCGGAGTAGTAGTCAGCCTCTGCAGTTCTTCACAGAGAATTGGGCATGGATGGCAGACATCTGTCAGGTCCTCGGAAACTTTCAGGAGTCTACCCAAATGGTGAGCGGCAATGCGGTCATCATTAGCATTACCATCCCACTGCTTTGCCTGCTGAGAAGTTCGCTGCTAAGCATAAAGGCCAAAGCTTTGCGGTTAGAACAGGAGACAGGGGATGACAGTATGTCACTTGATAGCCAGGCCACCCTCATGTCTGTATCTCAGTGCATTTTGGAGGAGGAGGAGGGTGAGGGGGAGTAGGAGGAGGGGGGGGGGGACTACTGCCCACACTGCAGAGGGTACCCATGCTGCTTCCCTCTTGTCTGTTCAGCGTGTATGGGCTGAAGAGGAGGAGGAGGACCATGAAAGTTATCCTCATAGTGAGGACAGCGATGTGTTGCGTACTGGGACTCTGGCACACATGGCTGACTTCATGATTGGCTGCCTTTCCTATGACCCTCGCATTCTGGACAACACGGAATACGGAATACTGAGTGTACACCCTTCTTGACCCACAGTATAAGGAGAACGTTTCCACTCTCATTCCCGAAGAGGAAAGGGGTACAAGAGTGATGCAATACCACAGGGCCCTGGTGGAAGAACTGATGCAAAAGTTCCCATCTGACAGCGCTAGTGGTAGAAGACGTAGTTCAGAGGGCCAAGTAGCAGGGGAGTTGCGGGGATCAGGCAGCATGTCCAGCGCAGGCAGGGGAACACTGTCCAAGGCCTTTGCCAGTTTTATGGCTCTCCAGCCTGCCTGTGCCAACACTCCCCAGTCAAGGCTGAGTCGGAGGGAGTACTGTAAAAAGATGGTGAGGGAGTACATAGCCGATCGTACCACCATCCTCCGTGATGCCTCTGCTCCATACAACTTTTGGGTGTCAAAGCTGGACATGTGGTACGAACTTTCGCTGTACGCCCTGGAGGTGCTGGCCTGCCCTACCGCTAGCGTCTTGTCAGAGAGGTTGTTTAGTGCAGCTGGGGGAATCATAACGGATAAGCGCACCCGCCTGTCAACTGACAGCACCGACAGGCTTACACTCATTAAGATGAACAAAGGCTGGATTTCCCCAGACTTCTCTTCTCCACCGGTGGAAAGCAGCGGAACCTAAAGATTATTTTAGCTGCAAGAGGAGAAATAAGCATCCTCTATCACCACAAAAAAGGGGAGAAGTAGCTTGGTCTATCCCTTTCGGATATTATTACTCCTCCTCCTCCTAAAACAGCATGTCATCACGCTGAAACGCCAATTTTTCTGTGGGCCAAAAGGCTCTGTTAAAATCAATTTTCTCGGAGGGCTGCCTCCAGGCTCTGTTACAAATAAGGCAACAATGAGCTCTATCTTTAAAAAATGTTTAAGGGTTTCAACTTCCCTTGGGGTAAACCAATTTATCAGGGGTACACTTGTACTCTTGGTACACCAATTTTTCAGGCATTCGCCTATACTCGTAGCAAAGTAAATTTTCCTGCCTTTGCCTATACTCTTGGTAAACAAATTTTTTCAGGGGGTCACCTATACTCTTGCTACAGAATGGTTCTTCCTGTGTTCGCCTATCATCTTGCTACAGAAATGTTACAGGGGGCTCACCTATACTATTGCTACAGAAAGGTTTGAGGGGTTCGCTTATACTCTTGCTACAGAAGGGTTTGAGGGGTTCGCTTATACTCTTGCTACAAAAGGGTTTGAGGGGTTCACCTATACTATTACTACAGAAAGGTTTGAGGGGCTCGCCAACACACTTGCCACAGAAATGTTCTTCCGGTGTTCGTAATACTCTTGCTACAGAAATGTTTCAGGGGATCGCCTATACTATTGCTACAGAAAGGTTTGAAGGGTTTGCCTATACTGTGGGGCACAAAGGCATTGCGTTGTTCAGCTATCTGTCACATGCACAGAATGAATTGGGCCGAAGTGTGGGCAGAGGCCGAGGTCCTGGGTGGGGTGAAACTCTGCCATGTTTGGGCACACTTATTTCTTCAAACTGTCAATGTGTCTCATGGGTTCGCCTATACTGTGGGTGCACAACAGTTTCCCATTGCGGTGTTTAGCTATCTGATGCATACAAAGAATGAATTGAGCAGAAGTGTGGGCAGAGGCCGAGGTCCTGGGTGGGGTGAAACTCTGCCATGTTTGGGCACGCTAATTTCTTCATACTATCAATGGGTTTCATGGGTTTGCCTATACTGTGGGTGCACAACGGTTTCCCATTGCGGTGTTCAGCTATCTGACGCATACAAAAAATGAATTGAGCAGAAGTGAGGACCGAGGCCGAGGTCCTTGGTGGGATGAAACTCTGCCATGTTTGGGCACTGTGATTTCTTTATGTGTAATACCGTCTTTGAGTTTTATGGGCTTGCCCATGCTGTGCGTGCACAAAGACTTTCCATTGCGTTGTTTTATCTTTCTGGCACAAATACACTGACTGACTTTGATAGGGTGCAGACGGCTTTCCCATTGCGGTGTTTTACCTATCTGGCACAAATACAGTGAATGACTATGGCAGAAGTGTGGGCCGAGGTCCTTGGCGGTGTGAAACTTTCCCATGTGTGGGCACTTTCTTTTCTTCCTGTTTAGTACTATCCCTGGGTTGCAGGGGCTCGCCTATGCTGTGGGTGCACAAAGATTTCCCATTGCGGTGTTTTAGCTATCTGGCACAAATACACTAAATGACTAGGGCAGAAGTGTGGGCCAAGATCCTGGGCGGGGTGAAACTCTGCCATGTTTGGGCACTCTCTTTTCTTCCTGTTTAATACTGTCCTTGGGTTGCAGGGGCTCGCCTATGCTGTGGGTGCACAAAGATTTCCCATTGCAGTGTTTTAGCTATCTGCCACAAATGCACTGAATTACTTGGGTAGGGTGCAGAATGCAGATGGCTTTCCCATTGCGTTGTTCAGCTATCTGACACCTACACAGAATGAAGTGTGTGGGTACACACGGATTTCCCATAGCTGTGTAACTCACGGCACCTTGGGTCACACAAGGTGGAGGCTGGGACCAAGCCTGACCCAGGGCCTGCCCACATGCTTCTCACACAGAGTATTGTGGGTCCTACCTCGGACACGGTTTCTCTGGCTTATTATGCCACTTCCCCCTCCTGCTTGGGGTCAGGGGATCAGAACTGGTCGACATGTATTTGCTCTTGTGTTACCACAGTTATCTGAAACCCTGGTTTGGACCAATCAAAAGAAGCGTAATTGAATTAAGGAGACGTTTATAGCTGTACTAGCATGCACTTTATGCCCATGATTGCTGAGCGTGTGGGCAGAGGCCGAGGTCCTGGGGGGAGGGGAGTTAACTGTGCCAGGTTTGGCCTGTGGAACTTCTTTGTGATTCATCCAGCCTTTGGAGCGATGAAAGCAACCTTAACTGATTTAATTAGACGTTCACAGCAGTACTAGCATCTGAGTCCACTTTATGCCCACGATTGCTGAGGGTGTGGGCAGAGGCCGAGGTCCTGGGCGGGGTGAAGCTCAGCCATGTTTGGACACTGTAATTTCTTCATGTTTAATACTTTCCTTGGGTTTCATGGGCTCGCCTATGCTGTGGATGCACAAAGGTTTCCCAGCGCTGTGTCCAGCTATCTGGCACAAATATACTGTTACCATGAGGCGGTTGTTGGTCCTCCTGGGGCGGCGGTGTGTGGGGTCCCACGGTCGGGGCGCATCCCACTGGCTTGTTATCCGGCTGCCGGGGGCGTGGGTGCCGTGCGCGCGCGCACCTGTGAGTGCAGCTGCCGTGCACGAACGCCCTTTTATTATGTTCTGTTGGGAGTTGTCTGTCTCCCTCTCTCTGCCCCTGGGAGGAGGTTTTTGTTTAAAGGTCGGGCACAGACTTGCAGTCACTGCCAGTTATTGGTTTCTCTCAGTGTGCTAGCTAGTCTGCCTCTGTTGGTTTCCTGCTTCTCTCTTCTTTGTCTGCTATACTTTGCTATTATCCATCAGGTTTTTCTATCTGCCTCAGGTCTGCTTAGTATTATTCGTGTTGGTTATTTACATCTCCCTTTTCTGTCAGTATTCTACCCTTTTCATTCAGGTAATCAGCGTTCCTTTTTCGGTCCCTAGTGAGAGTAGGGATTGCCGCCCAGTTACCCACCTGGGATTAGCCAGGAGTGGAGGCAAGTAGGCAGGTACAGGGGTTGCGGGTGAGATCTAGGGCCCCCGGGCTGGCGTATCAAGGGTAGTATACTGTAACATAATAACTGTCCCTTAAAATTGCTCTCCAATGGAGGCCATGAGTACCCTCGCAAGTCAGTTGCAGGATTTAGTGGTCGTGATCCAAGACCTGTCCGGTCGTATGGTGGCCCAGGAGCAGCAGGAGTTAGTTCATGTTTTTACTGCCCCTTCTATTCCTGTGCCCAAGTGTCCGCTCCTTGAGGTATTTTCAGGGGAGAGGACAAGTTTTTTGTTTTCAGCAGGCATGTAGATAGTATTTTCAGATGCGGCCCTGCTCCTCCAGCTCAGATGCCCAGAAAGTGGGATTGCTTATAACCTTACTTCGGGGTCCCCCCAGACATGGGCCTACTCCTTACCCAAGAGTTAGGCTTGCCTGCAGTCAGTTGATTTGTTTTTTCGACAACTTGGAGGTATTTTTGATGAGACGGACCGTGCGGAGTTGGCAGTATCCCATCTCATATCTCTAAGTCAGGGGCAGTAGTGGGTAGAGGACTATTGCTCTAAATTTAGACTGTATGCATGTGAAACCCTTTTTGAACAATGGCGCACTTAAAAATGTGTTTTTGTTGGGTCTTTCTGACGCGGTCAAGGATCTACTCATTTCTCATCCCGCCCCCGTGACACTCAACGATGCAATGAAATTGGCAGTCAAAGCTGACAGGAGGCTGAGATCTAGAAAAGAGGAACGTCAGGCCCGTAAGGCTAGGGAATCCAGCAGACCCGCTCCCCTTTTCTGGTGCTGAGCCTATGGAAGTGGACCAGCTAAGTCCCGAGGAACGGCGACGGTTCCGGAAAGCTCATCGTCTCTGCCTCTATTGTGGGAAAGCCGGACATCGTGTAGCGACCTGCCCTCAGAAGCGTCTACAACATCGGTCTGAACCGGCGGAAAACTTCAGATCCTAGGCAATTTCTGGAAGAATCGCCTGGGATCACAGGTGCTCCCTAAGTAGTTGGTGCCTTGTCAGATTGGCTTCCGGAATTTCACTCGGTCCAGTCAAGCTTTTATTGATTTGGGGTCTGCCGCCAATTTGATTAGTTTAAGTTTTGTCAGACCTCTGATGACTGAATTCTCGGCATTAAAGATTCCCATACGCTTCACTAGTATTGATTCTACCCCTCTGCCTGCAGGGGTTGTACAATGGAGGACTCCCATGTTACAGTTCACTGTGGGTGTTCTCCATTCTAAGAATCTGTCGTTCCTAGTGATGGAAAGGATGTCTGTTGATGTAATGTTTGGTATGCCCTGGTTGGCACTGCACAATCCCTGATTTAATTGGTCCACTTGGGAATTGACACATTGGGGGTGTCCTGTCATAGTCACTTAGCTACTATATCCTTGTGTTCAGCAGATAACATTCTTATTCCTGAGTATTTGTCTGATTTCCATGACGTATTTTCCAAGAACCTGTCTGAGGCTTTGCCTCCCCATAGGGAGTGGGACTGTGGTATTGATTCGATCCCCGACAGTCCCATCCCTAAGGGAGCCATTTTCAATTTGTCTGGGCGTGAGCACAAAGCCCTTAAGTCCTATATTTCTGAGTCTCTGTCCAAACGACATATCAATCAGGTGGTAGGGGCCCACTGGTTTTCCAAATTGGACTTAGGGAGGGGTGGGGCTTACAATTTAATTTGCATCCGAAAGGGAGATCAGCGGAAGACCGTGTTCACCACCTCGTTTGGACATTTTTAATGTCTAGACATGCCCTTTGGACTATGTAATGCCCCCACTGTGTTCCAGGGATTTATGAAAGCGGTCTTCCACGACTTCCTGGGCGTATTTTGGGTCATATATCTCGATGACATTCTGGTGTATTCCCCAGACTGGGACTCACATGTGAGGCACCTGAGGCTGGTTCCGACCCGTTTGCACGAGTACCAACTTTTTGTCAAGTTGGAGAAATGCATTTTTGGTACTAAACAAGTGTCTTTCCTTGGTTATGTGATTTCACCCACGGAGATTCAGATGGAGTCTGATAAAGTGGCAGCAATCTCCCAATGGGTCAGACCAGATAACCTGAAAGCTCTCCAGCAGTTTTTAGGTTTCACAAATATCTACCGTAAATACATTAAGAATTATTCTGTTATTGCTCAACTCCTGACCGATCTTACCAAGAAGGGGGCCGACTTGGTAAGATGGTCGCCAGAGGCCCTAGAGGCTTTTAGTCATCCTAAAAGCGTGTTTACTGCTGCCCCAGTGCTAGTACAGCCTGACGCGCGGCGCTCGTTCTTCATTGAGGTCGATGCATCTGAGGTGGGGGCTGTATTGTCTCAGGAAGTCAGCAGGAGACCTGGGTATAGTCCATGTGCGTTCTTCTCGTGGAAGTTCAGTTCGGCGGAACATAACTACGACGTGGGTAATTGTGAGTTACTGACGATTAAGTGGTCTCTAGAAGAGTGGCACCCCTATCTTGAGGGAGCAAGCCTTCCCATTACCGTGTATACTGATCATAAAAACTTGGTATATCTCGCCAATGCTAAGAGACTCACGGCTCATCAGGCCAGGTGGGCGTTGTTTTTTGCCAGGTTTAACCTTGTCGTTACATGTATTCCAGGGGAGAAGAACGTGAAGGCAGACGCTCTCTCACGGAGTTTCGGTTCGCCAGAAAGTGAGAAAGTGGCTCCCGAGAATATCTTGGCACCTGGGGTGGGCAGATGGTTTGTGCCAGAGATCTTGCGTCTCAGAGTCACTGAAGAGTCTCACTCACCTGTTCGTGCAGGCCAGGGGTTCAGTGGACTCTGGATCTTTGTTCTAGACACTACTGATGGCCAGGCATGTCTCGGGAGATCCGTGACTTTGTTAAGGGATGCTCTGTCTGTGCACGCAGTAAAAGTCAGTGGCGGCGGCGTCCGGAGGGGCCTCTGAGACCGTTACTCGTGCCTTCTCGTCCGTGGTCGCAGTTATCGGTAGAGGTTATCACCGATCTACCGGAGTCTCAGAAGTTCACCACTATCCTAGTTGTTGTAGACCGTTTCTTAAAGATGGCACATTTTGTGGCGTTAAAGAAGCTTCCTTCTGCTATAGAATTTTCAAAGATTTTTGTAAAGAAATCATTCGCCTACATGGGGTTCCCGAGAACATCGTATCTGATCGCAGGGTTCAGTTTGTTGCGCAATTCTGGCGAGCCTTCTGTAGAAACCTGGAAACGTGGCTTTCCTTCTCATAAGCATTCCACCCACAGACTAATGGTCAGACTGAGCGGAAGAACCAGGATTTAGTGCAATATTTACGGTTGTTTGCTAGCGAGAGGGCTTATCAGTGGGCGGAGTTCCTGCCGTTGGCAGAGTTTGCGCTAAACAACCGCACTTGTTCTTCTACTGGGGTGTCTCCATTCCTTTGCGTATATGGTCAGCATCCTCGCTTCCTTACATCAATGGGGTTCATTACTCGAAACGAGCTCTTGGACATTACGAAAAGTTTGACTCGAGCAACGAGCACCCGAGCTTTTTCTCATAGCTCATCTCTGATTACCACCTATTGTGAGCCGAGCAATAATGAGCCCAGATTCTGCGATGCTGCAGATGATAGATGCCCCAGTTAACCCCTTAGAGGCAAAGCCTGTTTGCACCCTAATGACCAACTAATTTATCATTTTTTTCTTTATGGTCGCATTCCAGGAGCCGTGACTAATTTTTCCACCAACAGCCGTATGAAAGCTTGTTTCCAACAGGACTAGATGTATTTTTAATGGCATCATTTTGGGGTACATACAATGTATTGTATAACTTTTATATATTTGTTTTAGGGCCCAGTCAGACCAGCATTTTTTTCACACATAAATAGGTGCGTTTAAAAAGCATCTCTATGAGAACCAAAGCTTTCCAATGAAAGTGGTCACATGTCCGATTTTTCCAAACGCTAAAAATTCACACCTGCAAAAGATAACGCAATTTTCATGCAATGTGATGCAACTTTGACAGTAGGAAATCTGCACATGTGAAATAGACTTGTGTGTTAGTTGCACTACTTAGACACAATCTTCTGCTTCTATGTACTTGCAAATATGGGCGTCGGCTCATTCTCTCTGTTCCCTGAGCTTATTTTCACTCTCTTCCAGCACTCCTAGGGTTAATGGCTTCTGATCTCCCCTTTTCAGCTGTTGCTCCTTTTCCAATCACCATCCTATGTAGCTGCTTTGGGCCTTTTAGACCTTGCTGCAGTGTTGTTGAGAGTTTGTTCCCTTCACTTTATGTCCAGCCGCTGCTTCAGCAGGTACCTTGCATTCTGCTTGTGTTCTGTGTTCTTTGTTTGTGTTCTCTGTGGGCTGTTATTCCCATTGTCCGCTTCTTGGTTTATCCTTGTCCACTTGTTCCTTCTTTGTTTCTGTACTTCCTGTTGTTCTATCTTTGTCTTATAGGTGTTCTTGCCCATCAAGGTAAGTCAGCGTCTAGAGGAAGACCATGAGGTTGTTTTTATCGGAACGAGTGCTCCACTTATAGGAAGGGGTTTCCGTCTCCTGGTTATCAGTTCAGGACAAGATACATTCCCTAGCTTCCATCCATATTCGGGGCTGTTCATCTGGTATCTTGCCTCCCACGCTGGGGTTGGCTGTCAGCCGTGCTGGATCGGATCTTCATGTACCCGGTAGGTTGACACAGTGGTTCCACATCCACAGTCCTTACATTGGGTATACTAACTGATCATAGACTGAACATGAGTCATCAAGCAGCCAAAAAGGCAAACACAATTCTGGGATGTATTAAGAGAAGCATAGAGTCTAGATCACGTGAGGTCATTATCCTCCTCTACTCTTCCTTAGTCAGACCTCATCTGGAATACTGGGTCCAGTTCTGGGCACCCCACTTTATACAAGACATAGACAAACTGGAACAAGTTCAGAGAAGAGTTACCAAGATGGTGAGCGGTCTGAAAATCATGTCCTCTGAGGAACGGTTAAAGGATCTGGGAATGTTTAGCAGAAGAGAAGGCTGAGAGGAGACTTAATAGCGGTCTACAAATATCTGAAGGGCTGTCACAGTGCAGAGGGATCAGCCCTATTCTCATCTGCACAAGGAAAGACTAGAAGCAATGGGATGAAACTGAAAGGGAGGAGACACCGATTAGATATTAGACAGTGAGGGCATCAATGAGTGGAACAGGTTGCCACAGGAGGTGGGGAGTTCTCCTTCAATAGAAGTCTTCAGAGGCTGGACAAATATCTGTGTGGAATGATTTAGTGATCCTGCACTGAGCAGGGGGTTGGACTTGATCACCCCGGAGGTCCCTTCCAACTCTACCAGTCTAAGAGTCTATGAATTGGAAGGGGCTGGACCCAATGACCACGTTGGTCCTGGTGACCCCAGAGGACCCGATGACCCCGGAGGACCCATGTGCAACAACAACAAAAATTGCAAGTGCAGATGAAAATTGCTGTAAAATTTGAACCAGCGTACAAGGTGTGAGCGTGCAAATGCCTGTGTGAATAATAATTGGTGTTGTGGTGGTTGCAGGTTTCTGGGCTTGCTAGTAAGCCAATGATATATCTGCATGCGCACCATTACAATCTCTACGAGTCTCCAACGCGGGTGCAGCTAGAAGTGCTACATTGTATCAAGAGGAAGCAATGGAGGCCGCCTGATGCCGGAGTGCGGAGGACGCTGCCGCCGCAGACAGCAATACAATATTTCTTAATGTAGGGAGAAAATAAGCTGTCAGAAAGCTCTTAGTGCGGATCCTGGCAGCGAGGAGTCGGAGCGCTCAGCTTGTGACACGCGGGATCAGCGGCGATTATCTATTGATAACGATTCCACCCTTAAGTGATGTTTGTTTCTTCTGTGAATCATATCAGCTGGAATGGAGTTTGACACCATTTTAGGCGTCCGCTGCTCTCTGTCCGAGCTCATTTCTTCAAGGAGGAGGCGAAGAACGTCTGGGAGCTGATGGCAGTAGCTTTGCTCACAGCGTTCAGTGCTCCATGTATACCAGCAGGGTGTCCGCAGCCCCAATATCCGCCGCGCTCCTTTACATCTCTCCAAAAGGACTGTTTGCACAAATCAATCTAGTAATATTAAGCGGGATACTGAAAGCCTTTCCTGGCAGCGAGCGCCCAGTGGGGGTTGTAGTCTCCCATAAGAATCATAAGGTGAGGGAATCTGCACCTCATGCGGCAGTGAAGGCGAAACGGAAGGGATTCTGCCCGCAAGAACCTCCTTACAGACTGGTTGGGTGTTTCTGACCCGTTGATGACAGATATGAGACATACAGGGGATCTACAGAGTCTACGCGCCCTGTAGCCAATCCACAAGGATCTCCCCTCTGTGTGATCCCCTAACTGAAGTCTTTTAGGGAAGAGACACACGGGGATAATGCAAAATACGCTCGCTCCTGCGCAATTTTTTTTGAACAAGCGTACTTTGCGCGTGTGCCTACATAAATACTGTATGTATTTGCGCCAGCACCGCCAGTTCACATGGGCGGGGTGGGTATTTACCCGCCCTGAGTTAAATGGCTATTAAGTCAAACAAGGTGCTGGTGTTTGCGGGTTTGTGCAGCGTTTTGCGCATACCCACACATACATCTGTGCGCACCTCCCATGGAGCTCTGCGAGGCTCTTTGGTGCTGAAATGCGAACAAACTAAAGCAGGTCCTATTTTTTAGCGCACGAAAAATCAGTGGCTTTTATCCTGCAGGTTACGTATGTGGAAAAATCTCGCTCACAAAACACGGAAAAATATGCTGGACTGAAGGAACCCTTAGGGCGCATTCATATGAACATATATCGGCCGGGTATTCGCGCCCAGCTGATATACGGCGTCTCTCTCTGCATGGGGAGGAGGCTGGAAGAGGCGGGAGCAGTGCTCCGAGCTCCCACCCACTATCTGTCTCCTCTCCGCCCCTCTGCACAATTTTCAATTAGGGGAGGCGGGACGGGGCGGAGCTAATTCGTGAAACTTAACCCCGCCCCTGTTCTGCCTCCTCTCATTGCAAATTGTGCAGATGGGCAGATAGGGGGTAGAGAGGAGGCAGAGAAGGGGCGGGAGCTCAGAGCACTGCTCCCGCCTCTTCCAGCCTCCTCCCCCTGCAGAGAGAGACGCCGTACATCGGCCGAGGTGAATAGATAGATAGATATGAGAGAGATCGATAGATGGATAGATAGAAAGATCGATATGAGATAGATATATATGAGTTAGATAGATAGATAGATAAATAGATATGGGGTAGATAGGTAGATAGATAGATAGATAGATAGATAGATAGATATGAGATAGATAGATAGATATGAAATAGATAGATAGATATGAGATAGATAGATAGATAGATAGATAGATAGGAGATAGATAGATAGGAGATAGATAGATAAATAGATATATAGATATGAGATAGGAGATATAGATAGATAGGAGATAGATAGGAGATAGGAGTTAGATAGATAGATAGATAGATAGATAGATAGATAGATAGATAGATAGATATGAGAGAGATAGATAGATGGATAGATAGAAAGATCGATATGAGATAGATATATATGAGTTAGATAGATAGATAGATATGAGATAGATAAATAGATAGATAGATAGATAGGAGATAGATAGGAGATAGATAGGAGATAGATAGATAGATAGATAGAGAGGAGATAGATAGAGAGGAGATAGATAGATAGATAGATAGATAGATAGGAGATAGATAGGAGTTAGATAATGCGGTGACATCAGTTATGTTCTGACTTCCCGGTAATGTTTTCTGTGATCTGAAGTTGATATAGTAGTGATTGATCGAGACCTTGAATTTTAACACTTTTTAGCAAAACAACGTCAGGGAGAATAATTCCTTGTATGAATAGGATGAACAAGCATGAAAGGTAAGGAGTTACGGAATCCAGACGATGCAGATTGTGTTGTGTGATAAGTGTCCTCTAAACAGGTGAAGAGCAGAGTTATACTGCAGCAATACAATAAAAGCAAAAGGAAGCGCACAGAGAACGTACACGAGTGTTAGAGCACAATGCTCGCTGCTAATTAGAAGGCTCTTACTTTGTTCTGCAGTCGCTCGTTGCCCTTCAACTTCTTGTCAGGCTAATTAATACAGCAGCGATCACATATATACTGTCTATATATTGTGGGAGTGCAGTGAACAGAATAGCCTGCAGAGGGCTACAGACAGGCATTCTGGACTGCAGAGAGGGTTAACACCTGCTGGGCATGGCAGGAACTGGATAAAAGGAGCAGATCCTGCCACACTCAAGGAGAAGCAGAGCTGAAGTGCTGCTAGCTGGAGGCTCGGCACGGACACCCCAGGTGGGGTAATGACAGTGGCCCAGTGGGTTTGTGAACCCTAAATTATGGACTTTATGCTGTCAGCAAAGAAAGTTGGTGAACATGTTGTAAAATCTATTTGTTTTTGTGAGATTGACTTTGCTGTGGAGGACTGAACTATGGAGGAGCTCCTCGGGCAGATGGGGTGGTTGGCTGCTCAAAGAAAAGAGAAAAATGAGTCCATGTAAAAAGACTATGGGAGCTGTGCAGGATGGTCCGCTGAAAACTGCACCGTGTGAATGGACCTTTAATGTGGAGATGTTTGAGGACTATATTGATGGTGATATGGTGCAGAAAAATGTTTCCATTAACCCTGTAATATGCGAAGGGGATTGTGAAATGTTTTCTGCATATGCTGTACCTAGAATGTGTAGAGATGTTCCCCAAATGAAGGCAGTGTCTGAAAAGGGTGCTATAAAGAGTTCAGCAAACACACATATGTGAGGCAGTACTATAAGTGCAAGAAAGACTCCTAATAAGACAAAAGATGTAGTCAGTGTGGATCCTGTGCTCCAGAATGGAGAAGAAAGTGGAAGGTTGCTCAGGCCGGCTGATGCAGATAGACTCCAGGGAGAAAGAGATAACGCTCTCACAGAAGTGTCTTAGGTGAAAGCAGAAAGTGCAGCTGTCTTAAAGGAGAATGAGCGCCTTAAAACAGTAGCTAAAACTGAAACTGATCAAAGATTGTTGCTGGGAAAGAAAACCGTTCAGTGTGAACTAGGCTTAGAGGAATTTCATAGTGGGAAAAGAAATATTCAAAAACCCATGAAGAGTTACAAGACCTCAGAAATGTAAAAATCCGCACCAAGGGGAGCTGGCAACTTGTGAAGAACATCGTGCCTTTATTAATAACGTGCCACACAAAACAGGATAAAACTAATAAGCATGCGTTTCGATTCTATGCAGAATCTTGATCACCTCATCAGTACTGATCAGAAATGTAGCAATGAAGCCTCAGAGATGTAGCCAGAGATGAGGCTGATCGCAGAGTATGTCTGGAGGCAAAAGCTGTGCATTGCGAACAGGACTGTAGGAAACTGCAGATGAAAACCCAAGAGTAAAGGCCCATTTAAACGCAATGATTATCGCTCAAAATTTGCTCAAAAGCCATCTTTTGAGCGATAATCGTTGCGTGTAAATGTGCCCATCTTAAAGTTTTCTGGTGAACAATGGATGTGAGTTTGGCTTGAAATCCATTGTTCTGCAGAACAGCTGATAAGACGGACCGCACGCTGTGTTCTGCCCGGGGACCGCTGATTACAGCTGATTGCAGTGTCTCAGCTGTAATCACAGTGGCAGAACAAAGAATTTAGTCAGAGAACAGCAGGTCGTCCTCTGAATAAGTTTAGTTCCTGGCGGCTCACATGCTACTAATTGGTACTAATAGGCATTAGTACCAATTTTTAGATTATACAAAATGATCACTCAAAAGCCGTCATCTTTGTGTCTAAATGCACCTTTAGAGATGACATGTTGGAAGTTAGTAAAGGCTTCTACAGATGCAAATAATAAACTACAGGTTGCAGAGTTGGAAAGGCAGTTAGTAAAGAGTAATGGAGAACTAAAGTTGCAGATAAGTGAGCTCAGAGAAAAACTCGAAATGGAGAAAGCTGCTTGTAGTCAGGCAGAGAAGCAAGCAAAGGTCTTGAAAGACATGCTGGTCTTCAAGGAAGCCGAGGAAGCCCTGCATGAGAGACTGGTGACCCAGGTACAGATAAACTTGGATGAGGAAGCTGAAGTATATGAAGCCCAGATCCAAAAGCTTGAACGGAGTCATGCGCTAGTTGTAGGGGAACTGTCCAAGCAGTTGAAGCAAGCTCAAAATGTGAAAGAAATGTTGGAAAGTAAGTGCACTGAGCTGACCCATGAGGTGAAGGTGTTGTTGGAAGACAAGCATGAGTCTGAATGCAAGATAAATGCAGTAGAGATGTAGCTTCAAGAACTACAAATAAAAATCACTGTGGGTGACAGAGTCCAGAAAGAGCTGTCTGAAAATAAGAACAAACTGCAGGTGGAACTGGAAGCCCAGATTAAAGAGTCTCAGAAGCTGGTGCAAGAAAAGACGCGCCAGAGGATTGGTGCCTTAGTGCACACCTGAACACAATGCAAGAAGGAAGAAATGTGTTCCTCAAGCAGTTAGAGGAAGATGCAAAAACTAAGAGAAACCTGTAAAGCAGATTTCAACACTTCAGGCTCAGGTGTCAGATATGAAAAAGACAATGGAGAAGAACACTGCATGAAGAGCAGTAGAGAGAAATTCAAAGAGAATTAGAATCTACAAAGCAGCGTTATGAAGAAAAAACAGCTGCCTGTGATAAACTTGAGAAGTTCACAATGAGCCTTCAGCAGGAGGTAGAAGATGTTACTGTGGAGCTCAGACACCAACAGCAGCTTCTGTTCAAACTGGAGAAGAAATACAAGCTGTGTGAACAGGGGGTTACTGAGGAGAAAGTCAGATCTACGAGATATGCCACTGAATGTGAGCAGTCTGAAGAAAGGGCGGTGTTTCAAGAAATCGCTAAGAAGTTGCGTGCATAGATTAAACCCTGGGAACCAAACTGTCATGTTGCTGAGAGGAGCATTTGGAGACTAGAGAGGTCTAGGACCCAGTTTAGGCAGAAAAGAAATGAAGATCTTGTTAAAAAAAAATCTTAAAGTAATCCTGATGGCAAAAGCGGTGAAGCATGCCAATTTATTTGTAAAAGGTGACCTGGGCACTACAGGTGAACAGGTTGTGAAGACTGGCAAAGTCTTGAGGGAAGAAATCGCCCCTGTAAATGAGAATAAAGGCACTGAGCAAGAGTTGGAGGCCGCTAAAGTGAGGAAGCCACTGAAGCAGAGACTGGAAAACACACCTCAGAGGTTACAAAGTGTAGCAGAGCAGAGGCAGTAGAGGCAGACTCAATATAAAGACTTAACGAGAGGCCAGTTCATGAGGAAGGGCCAGTTAAGCCACAGACAGAGGGAGATGAGGTGGCAGCCAGGACAGTGCCAGTTAGAGAACATAAAGAAATTGATCCTAAAGACAGGTGCAATGATAACCTGACACATGGAGATTCCCAAGCCTGAAGTTTTGACCCTGTAGGGGAAAAAGCGATGATAAGACCTACGTCCTTCACGAAGTAGGGAGGGGATATGTGGGAATGCAGTCAGCAGAATGGCCTACAGAGGGCTACAGACAGGCATTCTGGACTGACAAGAGGGCTAACACCTGGTAGGCATGGCAGGAACTGGAAAAAAGGAGCAGATCCTGCTACACTCAAGGAGAGAGAGAGTACCAGCACAGCAGAACTGAAGTGCTGCTAGGAGGTGTGTCGTGGACCAGTTGTGGGACCGTCACGCATCTGATGGAGGACGCCCTAGGCGGGGTAGTGACGGTGGGTTAGTGAACTCTAAATTATTAACTTTATGCTGTGTATGCTGTACAAAGTTCGTTGTATGACATGAAAATAAATGCTGGCAGGCACCAGTTTTTAAACAGTCCAAGTCTCCTGGAGCCATTTCCCCACGGGCCGTGTCCATTCCTGATGTTGAGGTCAGTGATCCGCAAGTGAGAGATCGCAGGCAATTAAACCCCATTGCCACAATATATATGGGACCACTTTAATAGAAAGAGATACTTCCAATGTTCCATAGAGAGCAGAGTGATATTGATGTGACAGAACCCGTCAGGAGTTTCAGCACATATATTAGGTTTGGATGGCTAAGTTATAAATCTTTATATCTGAGCCTTTTGGCCATTTGCTTGTTCCTCGGCTGCAGGGCGTCTACCAGAATACCTCCCTCTGCATAACCAACCGGTGCTCTGAACGTTCCGGCAGGCGCTCTCACGATGCTGATGTCATGGAAAGCTGCGGGCGCAGAAACTGCCATCCCAGCTCTATGCCACTACACATATTGTGTGTCCACCTGATTAACCATGGCAGTTCCATGTATTGTTGAAAGTGTCTCTTTAATAGCAACCCACAATAATATATATATGGAGATTGTGCCAATCATAATAACTATAACATGGAATGGAAGAGCTGTCACCCCAGTCATTCACACACAGTCATTCTCATGCCGTACATTTCTCCCCTGAAATTCTCACCCCATCATTCCCCCCTCTGTCAGTCTAACCTCAGTCATTCTTACCTCCTTCTCCTCAACATTCTTACCTCAGTCATTCTCCTTTTAGTAATTCTCATCCCAATCATTCTCCCCTTAATCATTCACCCCCCTGTAATTCTCACCCCAGTGATTCTGCAGTCTGATACTGTAGACTATTTTGTGAAGAGGTGGATGATCTGCAGGCTGTAGATGATGCCCACATTACAGAACAGAGTAGTGGAATAACATGCAGTGGAATAGCTGTCACCCCAGTGATTCTCACCCCAACCATTCTTCCCCCTTGTCATTCTTACCTCAGTCATGCTGCTTTCAGTCATTCTCCTCCTGTCATTCTCTTTTCATTTATTTCTCCCCTGTAATTATCATCTCAATCATTCTCCCCCCCAGTCATTCTCCCCCCCAGTCATTCTCCCCCCCCAGTCATTCTCCCCCCCCCCAGTCATTCTCCCCCCCAGTCATTCTCCCCCCCTGTCATTCTCCCCCCCTGTCATTCTCCCCCCCAGTCATTCTCCCCCCCTGTCATTTCCCCCCCTTGTCATTCTCACCCCAGTAATTTTCCCAGCAGTCGTTCTTCCCCCAGTCAGTCTCATCTCCTTCGTTAGAAACAGTACTTCTTGAATGGCTGTCATTCCAGGATCGGTACTTCCTTCCGCCCAGGTTCTAGAGGGGGCGGGGCTTGTGGCCATCAGCTGCGCCATCACAGCAATACTGCTCGTGTCTTCAGCAAGGAAACAAACAAGCTCCTCGGTTCACTGAGAAGGGCACACTGGGAGTTGTAGTTCCAGAGTGACGAGGCTTCAGACTGATAGGCCGGGCAGACGTATAACTTGTTCATTAGTTTTCTCCCACCTGGAATAATTGAGCAATTTACAGGTTTGACAATCATACAATTAGGATCAGACAGCGTCAGCGCCGTCACACATTATTCACAACTCTTCTCTGCGCTATGTTAATATTGCCTCTTCTATTATTGATATCACACATCGGCGCCCCCGGGGCCCCTGATTATAGCCTCGCAGCCTGTCTCCTTCTATCATATTTAGTGTCGCGCTGCCCTGTAATTACGGGATCTGCCAGGTTAAGCTGAACAAACACTTAATGTCGGACGCGTTTCTATTCAGCTGTTCCATATTACAGTGAAGTGTAAGTTATCGCTATGATGAACGCGGTTAGTGGAGACGGGAAACCTGAAGCTCTGGGGGCCCCATGCAAAACGTGTAATAGGGCCCAGCAGGTGGCGGAGCGGCTTTTGTGTAGCAGCGGTGGGTGGTAATGTGGCGCCAATGACTTACGGAGGCAGAGGCGGCACGTGGCAAAGAAGCGAACTTTACTAATAATAATCTTTATTTGTATGGCGCCAACTTATTCCGCAGCGCTTCAAGGCACGCAGGGAACGCAAACCATACGCAAATGACAAGAGTTACATGTGGGGTTCAATTATTTGGAAACAGCGGGGGGTGATACAAAAGGGGAGGAGGCGGAGCAGAGGAGAACACAGCAAGCGACGATAACATGATATACAGTCTTCAGGACACAAACGGGGTGGGGCAGGAAGGGTACATGATAGGCAGACGTGCACCCAACAACATCAGGGCACCACTTTTACTGCGGCGTTTTCCCACAGCTGCGGTACATGTGAGGGGCAGTAGCGGAGCCACTGCCGAAACACCTGACCTCCCCCCACGGACCCGCCAGCTCGTGGGCACCACACAGAGTTCTTCACCCCAGTGATCCGCTCCCTTCAGCTTCTAGACCATCAGGGTCCTTATTAGTCTCCCCTGTAACCAAGATGGCCACCAGCAACGCATATGAGAGGGGTGGGGCTTAGTTTAAGCGCTAAAAGTATTCACTCAGGTGATTGAACATGGACACATAAGTATTTGCTGATGCCCCCCTTACATTTAGATCTCCTCAGAGCCAGGGCTTGGGGGCGACTGCTCTGCACCCCTCATAGCTGCGCCCCTGTGCCGCGGTAATGCCGCAGTGATAGGATAGGCTCTTACGCCTCTACTTCCATGGAATGCCAGATGCCGGCCTTCCTTGATGCATTATTACGTGTTGTTTGGCGTCTCGTCTTATTGGGATATTTTTATATAATTCTATTTAATAAAATGTATAAGTTCTCCTCGCTGTTTTGTGCGCCGACCTCCTTTCTGTCCATCCGGTATGCAGATGAGCGACCGCTGATGGACCTAATATATGCAACTTTCATTTACTTCATCTCTCCACTTCCTGTAGTTTCCATCCATGTCATCCAGCATTAGTGATGAGGCCCCGAGGGTTCGCGTGGGCGAATGGGCCAACAGCTGTTTCCCTCAGATTTCCAATACATGAACGTTGGTGTTAGTGGAGCTCCCATGTGTTCAGGGAGGTAAACCGCAGCCACAGAGCTCTGCCACCAGCTTATCTCCTGGGGAACAAGAGGAAGGATCGAGCATCAACATTCCCAGACCCTCTTCATCATCTGTCCAGGAAACGTTGAGCTACCCCATGCATATTAGAGGGTCGCCCAGCTCCACCGTTACTGGTGGATTTGGACGATTAAACACTAATGTGTAACGGGGTCTGTATATGATTCAAAAGTCAGAGTCGCCCAGAATGTCTTCCGAACATAAAAAGACACAAGTAGGAAACTATGTAGAACATTTAGATGGGTGGGGGCAAACTTTTTGGCACTGCGGTTGTGTTAGTCGGCCATCTTGGATTCAGCCCAAGAAACTTCAATAAAAAGGGGCTGATGGGATACATGATATGTGGGTAGGATTTCATCAGTCATTTTTTTTCAATACCTGCCGCCATTTTTGAATTTTGGCCAATGTCATGTTGAGTATTAATAAAGTTGTGTTGAGTCTTGTGGCATAGAAAACACTAACCGCGTGACTTCGCCGGTACCAGAAGATGTCGCTAACAATCCGGGACACCCTGGTGGTCGGTAATTGGAGCTCTGATGGGGAGGCTGAGGATTTCAATCCAGAATACCCAGGAAGACGGCCGGTGAGGGCGCGACGCTCAGGTCACTGAGGTCAGCCTTGGTGTCAACAAGTTTTGACCAGATAGTTTTGGAATCTTTTTTTCCTGTTGAGGACGATGATAATCCCCATGGGTCAGGTGATGTGCTCACCACCGGCCCTGTGTTTATACTCGTGGGGATCCCTTTAATTGGAGCCCCAAGGTAAAAAGATATAAACAAAGTAAACAGTTCTTCGCACAACTTGTTCCAACTTCTGTGTATACTTTCCTTCTGGTGGCATCAATGTAACGTTATCAGAGCCTCCCGCATCTTATCTGCTCCCCGACAATCTCCTCTCCGCCGCCTCCTCCCACAGAGGACAATGTAGCGACTCTAAAGAAGGACGTTGTAACGACAGAAGTAATTAATGAGCTGCGTGGCGGGACGGACACCTGTAGTGATAATATGGAAATGTTAGGGGGGCGATAAGGATGAACGTTCTCCATCAGATCGCCGCTGATATCATCAGAGACGACTCTTCATTCTTCTCTCTGCCTAAAAGTTTCCTAACGCACATTTGCATATGAAGTTACCAACGGAGGAAGTCAGCCATGAGCACTAAGTCTATAGACTGTCCGCAATGTCCGCCCCGGCCACATGGGCCCTCCATGATACCTGCAGAGAGACACAAGGGGATGTATCACCTGTATTATCACTTTACTGATTACAACCAGATAGGGAAACATTTTCTGATTGTGGACTCAGTTATTCTGTTGTCTGTGCACGACTACGGGGGCGGCCATCTGGGTTGAGCTGCTCTTACCGGCATGTAGAGGAATTCGTTACAGCAGCCTCATGGGCCATAGACACAATCGACAGGCGGGGACTCAGATTTCTATGGGAGGGTGTTATGGGCATGCCCTGTGCCGGGCGGGGAGGGGGGAGTTGTGTGCACCACCTATTGATTTCTATAATACAAAGTTAGCGGCATGCTATGTGACCTGTGCAGGCAGGAGGAGGAGGTGAGCTGTGACCATCACCTATAACCCTCTATTGTGAATGGTGGGTCCTGTGTTATCTATATATAGGTGTCTCCTCTCAGTGTAATCCTGTCTTTACAGGGAGGGGAGGAGGGCAGCTGTGACTATTGTGAATGGTTGCTCCTGTGTTATCTATATATAGGTGTCTCCTCCCAGTGTAATCCTGTCTGTGAGGGGAGGAGGTGAGCTGTGACTATTGTGAATGGTGGGTCCTGTGTTATCTATATATAGGTGTCTCCTCTCAGTGTAATCCTGTCTGTACAGGGAGGGGAGGAGGGCAGCTGTGACTATTGTGAATGGTGGCTCTTGTGTTATCTATATATAGGTGTCTCCTCTCAGTGTAATCCTGTCTGTGAGGGGAGGAGGTGAGCTGTGACTATTGTGAATGGTGGAGCTTGTGTTATGTATATATAGGTGTCACCTCTCAGTGTAATTCTGTCTGTGCAGGGAGGGGAGGAGGTGAGCTGTGACTATTGTGAATGGTGGATCCTGTGTTATCTATATATAGGTGTCTACTCTCAGTGTAATCCTGCCTGTGCAGTGAGCAGAGGAGGTGAGCTGTGACATCACACTATGTTTAGGCTTGGTCATCAGTGTAAAATGAATTTTAGGAGTTTTCTATAAATAGAGATTATGAGATTGAAAATGTAAAAAATCACCTATAATATATTTTACATGCTCTCTGATGACGCATCTCTTTAACCCCTTAACACCGCAGGACATAAATTTACCTCATGTGGATGGCACAGGATCAGAAGCTGAGCCGGCTGGGTACCTTGGAACAGGAATCCCTGCTGTTAACCCCCTACATGCCACAATGTAATCCCGGAGAGCCGATGGCTTGCCATGGCAGCAGGATGCTAGATACTGGCGTCCTGGCTTGCCATTGCCTTTAGTCGCTGTTGTAACCGATAAGGTATTGCGGAAGTCCTGCAGTGCATTATCATAGCGATCAGAGCTGTTATGGATTAAGTCTCCTACAGGGCACTAAAAACGTAGTGAAAAATAACATGTTAAAAGAATAACAAAAATGCTGTTTTGCGTACTTTCCCCTATTCTATAAAAAAATGTTTCACTTAAAAAGCCCCCCCCCCCCATATTTAGTATCATCGTCTCCATAACCGCCTGTGCAATAAATTCAACGCACTATTTATCCTGCAAAAGCCGTAAAATGAGGTTCAGTTCTCCTCGCCCCGATCTTCAAGGACAACACACTCAGGAAGGTCATGAAAAACAGGAGTGAAGACTTGACTCCCTTCCAGCGTCTTACATCAATCGTGCTGCGAGCGAAGATCCTCCCTGCGTGTTGGCATATGGAGGCGCCGCGTCATTAGCGTTGTATCCGGGATCTATCATGGCAGATCCCAGGGTTATCTCATCATTCCTCCATCGCCCGCCGGTCCAGCAACATCCAAACCAGGGAAAGCGCAGGCCCGGTCTGTTCATGTATTACATGAGGCGGCCGGGGATATATATGGGGCAGATACCGTGGGAACAGCATAACGCTAGTCATATAGCGGATATAACTGCAGCATCGGGGATATATATGGGGCAGATACCGTGAGAACAACATGCCGTGGGTCCCCTCATGTGTGTCCCTCATGCACAGGGGCCCGCTGCAGTCACTATAGGCTCTGCACATCCCTGGTTGCATTAGTCTGTGCAGCATCCCCTCATGTGTGTCCCTCATGCACAGGGGCCCGGCTGCAGTCACTATAGGCTCTGCACATCCCTGGCTGCATCCGTCTTTTTACAGCATCCCCTCATGTGTGTCCCTCATGCACAGGGGCCCGCTGCAGTCACTATAGGCTCTGCACATCCCTGGTTGCAGTAGTCTGTGCAGCGTCTCCTCATGTGGGTCCCTCATGCACAGGGGCCCCGCTGCAGCCACTATAGGCTCTGCACATCTCTGGCTGCATCCATCTTTGCAGCGTCCCCTCATGTGTGTCCCTCATGCACATGGGCCCCGCTGCAGTCACTATAGGCTCTGCACATCCCTGGCTGCATTAGACTGTGCAGCGTCCCCTCATGTGGGTCCCTCATGCACAGGGGCCCGGCTGCAGTCACTATAGGCTCTGCACATCCCTGGCTGCATTAGACTGTGCAGCGTCCCCTCATGTGTGTCCCTCATGCACAGGGGCCCGGCTGCAGTCACTATAGGCTCTGCACATCTCTGGCTGCATCCGTCTTTGCAGCGTCCCCTCATGTGTGTCCCTCATGCACAGGGCCCAACTGCAGTCACTATAGGCTCTGCACATCCCTGGTTGCATTAGTCTGTGCAGCATCCCCTCATGTGGGTCCCTCATGCACAGGGGCCCGGCTGCAGCCACTATAGGCTCTGCACATCCCTGGTTGCATTAGTCTGTGCAGCATCCCCTCATGTGTGTCCCTCATGCACAGGGGCCCCGCTGCAGTCACTATGGGCTCTGCACATCCCTGGCTGCATTAGTCTTTGCAGCATCCCCTCATGTGTGTCCCTCATGCACAGGGGCCCGGCTGCAGTCACTATAGGCTCTGCACATCCCTGGCTGCATTAGTCTTTGCAGCGTCCCCTCACGTGTGTCCCTCATGCACAGGGGCCCGGCTGCAGTCACTATAGGCTCTGCACATCCCTGGCTACATTAGTCTTTGCAGCATCCCCTCATGTGTGTCCCTCATGCACAGGGGCCCGCTGCAGTCACTATAGGCTCTGCACATCCCTGGCTGCATTAGTCTTTGCAGCATCCCCTCATGTGTGTCCCTCATGCACAGGGGCCCGCTGCAGTCACTATAGGCTCTGCACATCCCTGGCTGCATTAGTCTGTGCAGCGTCCCCTCATGTGTGTCCCTCATGCACAGGGGCCCGGCTGCAGTCACTATAGGCTCTGCACATCCCTGGCTACATTAGTCTTTGCAGCATCCCCTCATGTGTGTCCCTCATGCACAGGGGCCCGGCTGCAGTCACTATAGGCTCTGCACATCCCTGGCTGCATTAGTCTTTGCAGCATCCCCTCATGTGGGTCCCTTATGCACAGGGGCCCGCTGCAGTCACTATAGGCTCTGCACATCCCTGGTTGCATTAGTCTGTGCAGCATCCCCTCATGTGTGTCCCTCATGCACAGGGGCCCGGCTGCAGTCACTATAGGCTCTGCACATCTCTGGCTGCATTAGTCTTTGCAGCATCCCCTCATGTGGGTCCCTTATGCACAGGGGCCCCGCTGCAGTCACTATAGGCTCTGCACATCCCTGGCTGCATTAGACTGTGCAGCGTCCCCTCATGTGGGTCCCTCATGCACAGGGGCCCGGCTGCAGTCACTATAGGCTCTGCACATCCGTCTTTGCTTGCTCTGTAGTTGTTATTGTATATACTTGCATTGGATGAGCTTCAGGCTGAAGCATCGGGACGCTGTTTGTGTTTATCCCATTAGTGCCCCGTCAGATGGGCGCAGCAGGAATCCGGCATGTGCTCCATGTTCCCTGCACGCTGCTCTGGACATGTCATGTTCTTGTCACATCGAAGCAGCAGATTGTGCGCACGCTGGAGAAGGAAAACCGAGAATATGAACGCGGCACCTGTAAGCTGTTAGAGAGACACCTGCCTGCTTTAAAGTAAACGCTGCCCCTTTAAGAATGGATACATTGTAGCAGAAGGGAACAACATTGGGAACAGTTTTGCAACTTCAGGAAATGTTTCCACTAAATGTATCTTATGGGAATATTCATAGAAGCAGAAGATTGCGCTGATCTTCAGAATGTGAAGAGGGGTCCACAGCCGTGCGGAGCATTAGAGGAGGGGTATATACTGCTGTAGCATGCAACACAAGGCTGTATGTGACAGGGGACATGTGATGGAATGAGGCCAGGAGATCGTCACCCAGCTTTCTGTGTCAGGCTGCCACCTTTCCAGTCTGGGCAAAGTTGAGTTAACCTAGACAGATGGAAGTGTTTGTTCTGGCGAGCAGAGCTCCTCTATAGCTTCACACCGGCACCAGAGGGGTCTGTAATGTCCCTTCCTGTTTCTGGGTCCGGCACCAGAGGGGTCTGTGACGTCCCTTCCTGTTTCTGGGTCCGGCACCAGAGGGGTCTGTAATGTCCCTTCCTGTTTCTGGATCCGGCACCAGAGGGGTCTGTGATGTCCCTTCCTGTTTCTGGGCCCGGCACCAGAGGGGTCTTGTGATAGACATGATGATTAGTTAGTATAAAATGTCTATCGATTTGTATAAACCAAATGTATTATGCTGTTGTAATGACTCTTAGCTCTGTGGAGTTTAAAGGACACACACAATCTAATCATGGTATTTGCTAGACAATGGGATGGTGAAGGATGTATGATGTAATGTTAGCTAAGTACATAGAAATTGCACAAGAAGCCTCTAAGAGTTAAGGGCCATAGTGTTATGTGTATATCTGTGTTCAACACTGAGTGTTTATCTAGCCCCCTTCCACTCCCCACACAATGTATTTAAACAATGATTCATCAATACACGGAGGTGACTTCAGCTAGGACAAAGTCTGCGCCACATCAGCACTTGGAGAGGGTGGGCAGAGAGGCGGGCGATTCTATATGATCCGACAAATGAGAATCCTATATGTTACTGATGTAACCTGTTGCACGCCCATTGTATGTCTTTACAATAAAAGGCCCTGTCTGGCTGTTTCTGGGCAGAGAGCCATTTTGGATATGAGATTGATCGCTTGTGTCTAATCTGCTCGACGATGTGTGCACACTATACAATTCGGAAGCTACAAAATACCCCGAAACCTGCTGGAGAAAACCATAATCCAGATCAGTCTGTGATGTCCCTTCCTGTTTCTGGGTCCGGCACCAGAGGGGTCTGTAATGTCCCTTCCTGTTTCTGGGTCCGGCACCAGAGGGGTCTGTGACGTCCTTTCCTGTTTCTGGGTCCGGCACCAGAGGGGTCTGTAATGTCCCTTCCTGTTTCTGGGTCCGGCACCAGAGGGGTCTGTAATGTCCCTTCCTTTTTCTGGGTCCGGCACCAGAGGGGTCTGTGATGTCCCTTCCTGTTTCTGGGTCCGGCACCAGAGGGGTCTGTGATGTCCCTTCCTGTTTCTGGGACCGGCACCAGAGGGGTCTGTGACATCCCTTCCTGTTTCTGGGTCCGGCACCAGAGGAGTCTGTGACGTCCCTTCCTGTTTCTGGGTCCGGCACCAGAGGGGTCTGTAATGTCCCTTCCTGTTTCTGGGTCCGGCACCAGAGGGGTCTGTGACATCCCTTCCTGTTGCTGGGTCCGGCACCAGAGGGGTCTGTGATGTCCCTTCCTGTTTCTGGGTCCTGCCCGCATATTAGCCTTTTACTCCCTACTTCTACATGAGCCAACTTAAACAACCAATCACCGGGAATGAGTAAATCCAAACAACCAATCAGGTTGCGAATTGTGCGGATTTGGGGAGTAATATAGATATATGCGTCCAGCCCCAGAGGGGTCTGTGATGTCACTTACTTTTTTTGGGACAAGGAAGCCCCTTGTTGTGATGTTAACCCCTGAGTGACCACACTGTCGTGTTTTTACGTCCTGCCGTTGCAGGACGTGTATGGAGGGAGATCGCGCCACTATCTCCCTCCATATATCGCGGGTGTCAGCTGTTTATTACAGCTCACACCTGCGGGCAACAGCCCCGTTCGGCCGATCAGGACAGCTAACCCTTTAAATGATTGTGGCGCTCTGGCCCTCTCTTGCATGAGTGCAGGATCCGGGGAGCTAGAATGAGTTGCCCCTACGGACGGCCCTCGAGTGTCGCCCCCCCCCCCGTAAACCACCATCATGACCGGACTTATTGAGGTGTCAGGAGGAGAGTTATATAATAGAATGGCCAGTATCCAGCGAGATGGAGGGAAGGGGGTTTATAAGTGCCAGATGGAGGCGCCACAAGTTGAGAACCAAACTCTACTGTTCACCCAGCAGGACCCTCACACTTGTGAAGCCGCACGACCCATGTGCCCAGAGGCAGGAAGTTAGGCAGATTTTGCTGAAGATTCTCATTTGCAGTAAACCGGCACCATTTTTTGCTACATATGAAGGTACCCCAAGGCTGCGGCACTAGGAAGGGGCGGGGCCTAGTGAGGACCTAATCATGTCATAAAAGGGGTGGAGCTTGCAGCTGGGTCAGCTTGTCTTCACTGCCTTGCCCTTCTGGTTAACCCCTGCCTGCCCACCCATGGGATGACGCTAGTGAGGAGGGGAAGGACGGCAGATGGCAGCTACGTCTTATTACTATGGAAGTAGAGCATCTCTATTAAGCTAAACACGGCACTTGTGGAAATACCTGCCAATTCAGCCCTGGGCGATAATGAAAGCAATTCATAAAGACTGCAGAATAAACACCGAATGGGCGCTTCGCGCAGTAAAACAAATAATTAGCATTATGCCCCCACGCGCCGTAAATCTGTAGTACAGAGTGCGGTGGAGCAGACGACGCTGCCGCAGGGCCGCGGCTCTGCATGCACAATACTCCCCAGCGACGGCTCCGCACACAAAGCCCCGTCACCCGCTCTCCACTTAGGGGAATTAATAAGAACATTGATTAAGTTCTCAAAAGAATTCATTTTTGAAGTTCAGGAAAATTTCAGTAATTAGCGGAGTTGAATTCTCTGTCTGGCGCGGCGCGGCTCGCACGCATTAATCTCCTCCATATTTCAGATCCCGCCACCTGCTGCTTCCCTTCTAACAATGTAATTAGTCTATACAATAGTGCCGCCTCCAGATAAATACCGCCTCATAGTGTCCAGGTAAGTGGGGCACGGAGCTGAAAGGGGGAATACTGCAATCCGGGTTTATTCCACGGGACCCCCAATGTGACCCCCCAGAACTCTGGTTAATGAGATGCAGAAATATGATAGAAATGGAAACAGCAACTCAAAACGTTTTATTGTGCATCATCAGAAATGATTCCTCCTTGGAGGTGTCAGCGCAGCCCCCTGGGAGGGGTCAGAGCTGCCACCTGGGAGGTGTTGGATGGCCCCCTGTGAGGTGTCGGAGCGGCCCCCTAGGAGGTTTTGGCTTGGATTCCTGGAGGTGTCGGAGCGGCCCCCTGGGAGGTGTCGGCGTAGCCCCTGAGGAGGTGTCGGAGCGGCCCCCTAGGAGGTTTTGGCTTGGATTCCTGGAGGTGTCGGAGCGGCCCCCTGGGAGGTGTCGGCGTAGCCCCTGAGGAGGTGTCGGAGCGGCCCCCTAGGAGGTTTTGGCTTGGATTCCTGGAGGTGTCGGAGCGGCCCCCTGGGAGGTGTCAGAGCCCCCTGACTAATGTTACATATTTTTGCCTTCCTCCTCTGTCAGGTGGTATACTATAGCTCGGCTGCTGTGCTACACTTTGGTTAGGTCCTATGTGTTCTTGGGTTGTGTCTTGTAAGGCTGGTGGTCGGTAAGGGACACCCCATAGTAAGTATAGCAGCAGTAGAACTAGGGTGGTTCTATAAGGTGAGGGTGGCATAATGTACTGCACGAGAGGCTGCAGAGGTAGAACACGTGTGCCCAAGAACAGTCCCGAGCATCAGCAGTAACCGTGTTCCCAGTGACTGGCCGGCGTACCAGCAGGAGACGAGGACCACGGTGTCGGAAAACCACAAAACCTCCTCTGTGCTGGTGAGATCAGCAAGCCCCCTGCAGTGCCCGCTGCAGTAATAGTGCCTTAGTTAAGAAGGGTTGCCACAAGTCCAAGTTGAGTTGCAGCTACCTGTGCTGGAGAGTTGCATAAAGGTCATCATTACCGCAAGAAGTGTATAGTACTTCCTGATGGAGCCCATTACAGCCCCTCTTCTATATGCAGGATACTCTGCAGCCATGTAATAATACTGTAGCTGCTCAATAGACCCGCCTTTCCATGCTGACCAACATTGCTGTTGTAGTGTCCCAGAAGCCCATCCTGGACCCTCCATATCGTCAGACATGTTTGTCCTATGTGGATGCTCTGTGCTAAGCTGTCATGTCTAATTTTCTATATGTGTGTTGCACAGCTGCAGCATCTGAAGGGTTAACTACATGATAATCATTGCTGTGAGCTCCGCTGCATGCTGCATGTATCTATCTTAGTGTCATGTGACGTGGAGCGCATGAGTCTATAAGTAGGAGTGATTGGGGTCCAGGAGGAGAGTGGAGTCCGTCTTCAGGCTCCCGAGGAGCGCCCCTCTAACACCTGAGGGTTTGCCACCACAGAGGCGCATGAGGGCACCATCAGCCCTTGTGCAGCTGAAGATGGAGGAGACGGAGAGACCGCCGGAGCGTATGTGAAGCGCATGGGAGTGAGTGAGCCTAAATGTCTTCCCCATAAAGTCCCACCACAAGAGGGAGCCGTAGTGAGTAATTACCCTGCCGGTAACAAGAAGTGTGTGCAGTTATATAACAGTGCAGAAGTCTACGGAACCGCTGGAGATAATACTGAGATGTACTGATGATTCCTATGCGGCCGTCTGGAGTACAGATCACCGTATAGTGGTACACCCGTAACTGACACCCACCTGCTGAAGTCTATGACAGCGGGGTGATCATTACTGCCATTCTGTGGCCACTGACTTTCATGTCAAGTATTGCTGACTATGTACTAAGTGTTCCTGCGCTGTAAACTCTGCATTCTGAAGTCTGCTGGATTATAAGGAGAAGTCCCTAGTGAAGTTTTACCGGGCGGCCCACGTTCTGGAGGACACGAGGAACTACGCACTTGTCCAGTGTGATTAATGCACCGAGCGGTGGCGTCACGAACTGACAACTACAACCCCCATCATTGCTGCCGTTACAGGTAACAAGAAGTGTGTATATAGTTCTTCCTCGGCCCGGGTACAAGATTTATTATTTTTATCTGTAACTTGCTCGTTACAGAACTTGGCGTCTTCAACGGGATATTGATTGGTATATATTTATATCACTTGGACAAGCCCAGTTAACCCAGCCATACGCTTCAGATTTGGGGAGGAAACTGGAGGACCAGGAACAAATCCGAACCAACATAGGAGAAGCATACAAGCTGTACGGGCTTCAACCCAGAAGCCTACTGTGGCAAACAGACGGAGCTAACCAATGCTTTAAGGCAGGCTGGACAACCTCCGGCCCATTATGTATTGTCCAGGGCCCGACCTTGTATAGGGGTGAGCACTGTGTGGCTGATGCTACTATGGAGGGAGCTGTAAGGCCGGGTTCACACAGGGTGGATTTGGCGTGGAAATTCCATGCGGAAGTTTGCTGCAAGAAATATCCACCTGCTGCCGCTAAGCCCAGGATTAGCCAGCCATGTGGCGAGATTTGTCAAAAGTCTCGTCCACACGGGATATCCAATCCGTCGCAGCAAAGCCAGCATTCGCTGGCGCTGCAGCACGGATTCTCCGGCCGCAACATGTCTATTTTTTTTTCCGTTGTGGCCGCACTCCTCTCTTCTCAGAAAAGCTAAGTGCCGCAGGGTTTGAAGCTCCGCTTTCCTGACGGAAATCTGGCGTTTTTTCACTGCGGCAAAACCGTGAGATTTCCGCTGGGAATACGTTCCATGGCAACCCAGCCTACGGCCGTATGACTTGCGTAATATAGTGCCCAATTTACCCATAGCGCTGTGTAAAAGGGATATAAAGTTATGAGGCATTCATAGAATATCAGCAGGCGCTCCTGTAGGGGAGAGGCGGCTGTATACATATCTATCCCTATGGGGGCAGCCATGAAGATAGCCCAGTGCGAGTGCAGCCTCCTCAACAGCCAGGAGTCCCAGAAGTAAAACTCCCGCCAAGCAGGCATTTATGTCATATACTGTCCATATACCAGAAATGTCTTAGATGGGACGACCTCTAAGCCTTAGAGGCCGGGCACACCTCTGCACTCCTGAGGTTTCTTTAATCAATGGATTTTTGGAAATGAAGACTTTTCATAATTAGTTTTCATTTACAATTTGTGATTGTTCGGTTTCTATGCTTGTACTTTTTTCCAAGGGACTGCAGACTGGAGGACTGATAGATTACTACAATGTATCAGTCAGAGTAACCTGAGGGCTGCTTCTAAGCCCCTCCCTTAGCCTGCTCTCCTCTCTGTAGAGGGGGGCACATTACACAGCAAGGGATTTGTGAGAAACAACCACAGGCTTTCTGCAGTGACAGGGAGAAATCCGCACATAGACATTTGTAAGATCATGGGAGTCTTTCACAGAGGGAAGTGCAGCCTATGGAAGGCCTATATGTCATTGTTTACTGCAGGGACTCCAAGTTATGAGTAGCAAAAAAGATTTTTAAAAACTGATTTTTTGGAGGGGGGTGTTTGGTTGTCACAATCAATCTTATGGAAATGTGCACATATGATTCAAATGTATAATGCTTGATCCGTAATTGGTTTGTGAGTTTGTTAGCTGTGATCAAGAAAGAATTGCCTTTGGAAACCTCTCTGCACGCAGGCCTGGTGTTACCTAATACGATACCTAGCATTTGTAATTTTATGGATTTTTTGGAATAAAAACAAATAAAAGTAGTGTTTTAAAGGAGTTGGCTTTCCTCCTACATAGTGCAACTAGGCTGTGTTTTAGTGGAGCTTATCTCCCGCCATGCTGTCATTTGATTTAGAGTAGCACTATGCTGTAATCAATTACACTGCGCTTATCTGTCCCACCACAAAGCTGCCTCCCATTAGTAAATAGTAAAAGGAGACATAGCATTCTGTAGCACAAGGCATTGTAAGTGCATGAGAAGGAAAACTCAAAGCAAAAAAACAGATAAGTGGATCAATTTTTTTTCTGCAGGGACTAAAGGCCCATTTACATGCAAATATTGTCATTTGAACAAACAAATCAATGAGCGACTCAATGACTTTTTTACTTTCAAATGCTCAGTTTTTTAAAGATATTTATATGAAATCCTCACCATTTCCCTTGTTAGCTACGTAAACACTGTATATGTTGTTTGCTCAGAAGGACGTGTGTTTATACGGGGAATTTCTGGCTGGGAGGTTTTTAATTAGTGCAAAGAAAAATCCATTGTCTATGCAGTGACCGAGGAGCGGGCCATGGCCTAGGAGACAGCGGGGTAGAGTTTGGGCCTTGTCATGGTGCCTCTACCGTCTCCCACCTGAAGGGTAACCGGTGACACGTCCAAGGGTCGAGGGCAGGTCTACTTAAACAGTGGAAGCCCCACTTGGGGAAATACCTTAGTCATTTTGTCACTTGTGACGCTACCTTTTTTTCTGCTTCCATGGGGGAATACCTTGTTGTCGGAGTAAATCCACACACACACGGGTACTCTTTAAGACACAGCCCCTGGAAACGGACCGGCGACCGGTCGTTTTACTTAACTTGAACAGATTACAACTTAGCAGCAACTGGCTCAATGGTGCGACAGGGAGAATTCAAGGGGATGCAGGAGAAACTACAGTCTAAGTTGTCTGTAGGTCCTGGCCCGGGGTACACTCTTACTTCTCGAGCTCTCTCTCTACCGGTCCACACTCACTGGCTGCTCCACGCTGCATGACTCCCAAAACACTTCAGTTGTTGATGCTGCAGTGCTGTGTGATCCCCTGTGCTGCAGTACTCTGCTCCCTGCTGTCGGCCGCGCTGTGAAGGGGGGTTGTGGGTACAGCGCGCTGTGGGATCCCCTGTCCTGCAGTACTCAGCACGCTGCTAGTGTTTCTCCCCCCGCCGCTCTCTGCTCCCTGCTCCTGCGCGAGGTATCAATGGGGGTTATGGGTACGGCGGCCTTCTGGGGCGACAACGATAAAGGTTCTTTAAGCCGCTGCTGGCTCACTGCTTCCCAGCTCGCTGTGGCCCTCTATACCAAGCAGGGTGCTGGTGCCGGTGATGGCACCCAAGACACTTTCAGCTGGGGCAGTGTGCCTGGGCGGGGGATGCTGTATGTGAGATCCATAGTGGGCTTCCAGGACCTGCTGTCCTTCCACCACTGCAGCCAATCACGTACAGGGTGCGTCACCCCCCTGTCGATCTTAACTCCACCAGCAGTTGCTGGTGGCATCAAGATACACCAGTACCCTCCCTTGCACACACCTTGCAAACACATGTATCTCACAAGGTCATATGACAAACAAACAGATACATTTTCCAGATAGTCAGCTTACATACCAGACAGTTAAACGATGCATGAAAGAATAGTGGACAATGGCTTTGTGTTTACACGTAATGATTATCACTCACTTTCGCTCCTTTGAACGAATTTTGAGCAATAATCTCTGCGCATAAATGGGCCTTAAGATATCTGTGTGTTGGTTTTTCATGCACAAACGTTTCCATAGCCTTTAAAGCATTCCTTGCGAATGGTAACATTTTACAATGTGGCCATCTGACTAGAAAACTATGGGATCACTGGGGCTGAAGGTAATGATAAAACTGACAGTGGAGATTGGAACTGATGGTATGGAACAGAAATAACAACCTACCCCTAATGCTAGCTCTCCCTACATCATTCCCTAATCTCTCCCTGATACTGACCATTACAGCAGACACCACTGCCTCTAAGTAGCCCTTGGTTATTCCTCCTGGTGACCCTATCTGAAATACTGTATTTAAAGGGGTTGTCTCGCGGCAGCAAGTGGGGTTATACACGTCTGTATGGCCATATTAATGCACTTTGTAATGTACATCGTGCATTAAATATGAGCCATACAGAAGTTATTCAGTTACCTGCTCCGTTGCTGGCGTCCCCGTCGCCATGGCTCTGTCTAATTCTGATGTCTTCCTGCTTTTTTAGACGCGCTTGCGCTGTGCGGTCTTCTTCCTGGTGAATGGGGCCGCTTGTGCCGGAGAGCTGGTCATCGTAGCTCCGCCCCGTCATGTGTGCCGATTCCAGCCAATCAGGAGGCTGGAATCGGCAATGGACCGCACAGAGCCCACGGTGCACCATGGGAAAGGACCCGCGGTGCATCGTGGGTGAAGATCCCAGCAGCCATCTTGGTGAAGGAAGAAGAAGGAAGACGTCGCAGAGCGGGGATTCGGGTAAGTAATATGTTTGTTTTTTGTTTTTTTTTAACACATCCCTTGGGGTTGTCCTGCGCCGAACGGGGGGCCTATGGAAAAAAAAAAAACCCTGTTTCAGCGTTTTGTATATACGGTTCCTATGCATAGCTATGCATCTCTATCCAACACATTAGAAAAAAACACTGTGTGGTCTGATTCTGCAGCCATGATTCTCTTCTTTCTCTGACTTCATAAAAGAGGAAGTAGATTCACTGCTGTGATGTTGTATGCAGCTGCTCATCCATGTTAACCCTTCACATGTCGTTTCCTATGGATGGTTATGGTGGTAATGGATGTTTCAATGGCTGGCGAGACCGCCTGAGCGAGGACAGATGATGTGTGTGATGTCTTCACAGCTGAAACAAGGCTTTGTTTTTCACGGTCTTTCGATTTTACAAGGTCTCCCTAAACGTGGCAGCACCGCACACACCGGATGGCTTCCATCTCCCAATAACATGGCAAACAGTAGACTCTGGAAGGTCCAGAATCTGTAATGTCCATACTGATTGGTTGGTGACATCCCACCTCCAGACCCCATTGTCAGCTCTACACCTGGTGACATCCCCCCCCCCATACCCCGTTGTCAGCTCTACACCTGGTGACATCCCCCCCCCCAGACCCCATTGTCAGCTCTACACCTGGTGACATCCCCCCCCCCAAGACCCCGTTGTCAGCTCTACACCTGGTGACATCCCACCACCATACCCCGTTGTCAGCTCTACACCTGGTGACATCCCACCACCAGACCCCGTTGTCAGCTCTACACCTGGTGACATCCCACCACCATACCCCGTTGTCAGCTCTACACCTGGTGACATCCCACCACCAGACCCCGTTGTCAGCTCTACACATGGTGGCATCCCACCACCAGACCCCGTTGTCAGCTCTACACCTGGTGACATCCCCCCCATGTCTGCATGTGGCCGGACATGAGGTGTCTGTACATGTGGCTGTACATGAGGTGTCTGTACATGAGGTGTCTGTACATGAGGTGTCTGTACATGAGGTGTCTGTACATGCGGCTGTACATGAGGTGTCTGTACATGAGGTGTCTGTACATGAGGTGTCTGTACATGAGGTGTCTGTACATGAGGTGTCTGTACATGCGGCTGTACATGAGGTGTCTGTACATGCGGCTGTACATGAGGTGTCTGTACATGCGGCTGTACATGAGGTGTCTGTACATGAGGTGTCTGTACATGCGGCTGTACATGCGGCTGTACATGAGGTGTCTGTGCATGTGGCCGGACATGAGGTGTCTGTGCATGTGGCTGGACATAAGTTATTTGTACATGTGGCTGGACACGAGGTGTCTGTTAGCATTCAGGATATTCAGTGTCATGCTCCTGCGTGTCTGGGCAGCTCTTGGTACATGTGGTGTAAACTGTGTCTTGCTATGGGTCCTTTATCATCTAGAACAAGGTAGGTTCCTAGGTTACAGTGCAGGGTCATCCCTATCGGGACGATAGCCCCGCATTGCAGACAGGTTTCCTGTGGTTAGTTGTGATGTTAGTGTAGGGACCCTCAAGACAATGAGGACCCTTGAAATGGGCTCGCGGGCTTAAGTATCTTGGTGAAAATGCGAACTGACATGTTGTGTTTTATCTATCCCATCTGTTTATACATGTGGGTGTGCTTGGTGCGTGTTAGAGCGCTTATCAGTTGTTGGTTTCTGTCTGTCCGAAAGAATGAAGTCCGTCTTGCAGTTCTGCTGTTCGTTCTGATTTCGCGAGTTCGTGAGTATGAATGGCGTAGCGTTTGTGTCTGTTTCTCAGTCATGTCTGTGAGTTTTGTGTCCAGTTCGCGGTTCTGCAGTTCCCGTGTCGGTAAGACTCTGCAGAGTGTTCATGTCCCAGTCTAAGGTTACACCTTGTGCTCACTCATCACCGGACCGCACAGGACTGCTGGGGGGGTCAATACTTTTGTCAACATAGTTTACAGACATCAGCAAAAAGCTATAGATTGTTATTGTCACTATGGTGATTTGCAAAATGGATTCTTCTTTTTCTCGGTGTATCGGCTGCAAAAGTAATCATACCCCTAAAAATACATTTAAATCCACGAACCAAGATCCATTCTGTGAAATGTTTGTTAGTTCCCATCTTTTCCCGCAGCGTTCCAATGAATCTGATCCCAGGACGTCTCCTTTTCATTCGCTGGGCGTTAATCATCCTCTTGCTATTACTCTCTCAGTGGCATGAAGTGCGAGCGGAGAGACGCGTCGCCGATATTTCCGAGCCATCCGCACGGTAGCCTACTTAGTTAATGAGTCTCCGATGCCGCTGTGATAATGATACACTGTGCATCTGACCTTTCTGCATCTAGAAGAGGCACAAACATAACAAGTGTGACTGAATCGCCGACTTTGTGCTTGTGAGGATTATTCACTTTTCTGTATTAAGATAGATGATGTGATTAACATAATTAAGTCTCGGGCCCCGGGGCCTTCTTTTGTGCGGCAGCAATTACTAATGGCTTTGAGTTCTTATCTGTCTTTGAAGTGCCTATCTGCTCTGGAGACCGGAGGTGGCATTGTCATGTCTCCAGATGCTCACAGAGATGTCATTTGCAATTTCTTTTTTTGTTTGTTCCGAATATCCTATGTAGAAACACAATTATTTGTCAACTGAGAGCAAGTAAACAGCCGAGAGCAGAAGCCCCGCCGTACAGCGGCATATCTACCGTAAGGCGAGCGTTGGTGAGCGGGAGCCGGGCCTGACCTGCACACCGATGGAGGTAATCAGAGACGACCCTCTCAGAATGCAGCACCCAGGGCCAACAGCGGGTTTTGGTGGTGGTGGTGGGGGGGGGGGGGGGGATATGGCATTAGTGTAACTGTAGTCATGTATTAGACAGGCGCCTCAATGTGCCGGAGTGGGAGCCGCACCGTTCCAGCTCATGGAGGAGAGACCCGGGAGGAGACCCCGCTCCATGCTGCTCATACCCCTTAATAGACACAGGAGAAGGTCTGTTTCATATCTCAGATTTTGCTATAGGACTTTCTTAGTATTCATTTTCTGCAATATGAGACCTTATTGGAGTAAATTGTGTCTTGTTTCTGGATATCTGGTGTACAAAAGCCACAAATTGGACGCAAGTGCCCAAATCATTAGAGGGTGTAGCCAGACACCCTGCCAGATTTACTATAATGTGTGCATAGACTCTAGTTGACGCTTCTGGCAGCCTGCAGCCGCGGCGGCACATAGAGGTATCGCCAGATGGGACAAATGTATGAAATGTAAATGTCTGCACCTCTTATTCCATGGACCACACTAACGCCGGAGTCTGACCTATACCAAACAGTAACTGGATATTTAATGCGTTAGCATACCTTTACTTGATTTACAGCATTCTAGAATATTGCAGTTATCACGGTGCGCCGGTCATGTCATTGATGCTCTATGGCCGCCTGCAGATGGGCGGAAATTCCGCGTCAGGATTCCCTGCACAATTTCCGCCCCTGGAAGCTGCCATAGGATTGCATTACAACACGCAATCCTATGCAGACGGCTGCAGTTTGTCTGCGCGAAATCCCGCGTAGCAAACAACCCGTGGCATGCTCTAATTGCCCCGCACAGAAACATCACTCACCAGCCGCCGGCTCTGCTCTGCGCATGCACTGGCTGCGAGAGAGGTGAGCTCCGCGCTGCTCTCTGCAGGCGCTCGGGTCGGGTCCCGCTGCGAGAATTCTCGCAACCGGACCTGACCCAGCCGTCTGCAGGCGGCCTATGTCAGATACGGGATGAGGTCCATGATGCCAGGACACTGCTGATTTCCAGAATGAAGGGGCTTTTCACCCCCTTGAATGTAAGCAAAAATGTTTCAATTCGCTGAAAGCAAGCAGAGATCTTAAAAATAATGAGGAATTGAAGCACAAAAGCTATTCAAAGATTGTCAGAAGCTTTCATTATAGAGCGATTAACACGAGGGAGCCGGCCCTTTAATGAAATATCTTTCCATTTCCTCTAGCTCCAGTAATCTCCATTCCTCCTGATTCGTTGATACCATAATTTTCAGGTTCATTTACTTCACCGCTCATCATTTTTAATCTATATCTGATTTAGCAGAACAAACAAATGGCAAATGAATTGCGCCTCACATGAGGTCAGCGCCGGGCGGAATCAACCAGGTGTTTTAAGACCTTGCCGTTAATTTCCAGTGTAACGATATTAAAGTTTTCACATTCCATTAGAGCAGCAGGTAGACGGAGAATGTAAAATGGAACGGTAAATTGAATTAAACTTTTACACTGTGCCGCATCTAGAACTTTCCATCTGTGCAATTTATTAGCATGCCAAAAAAATTAACAACTTCTAACTGCTCTTTGAGAAGCGTCGCGCCCCCCCGCAGAGCTCACTCAGATGATGCAAGCCAGAAAATTAAAATGGCAAGATTACATTTCCAAGGCGATGCCGGCAACGAGGCCTTTGCATCTCCCTGAAATGATGCATGAAAGTTTGAAGATGCTGAGTGGGAGGCCGCGCCACGGAGGCGCTAATTATTACTTAACTGTCCTAAATATAGACACCTTGTATCAGAACCCCCACCGCTGGGTCATACGCAGAATACGGAGAGGAAGACAACCTCAAGGAGGGGTTGAGGGAAAACCATGGAAATAAGAAGACTGACTGGTTACACAATGGCAACAAACTGCTACAATGTATCTTACGAGGGGCCGCTGATAAGTATTTGGCTTTACCCAGAAAGAAACGAGATAGGGAGATGAAACTTTCCATTTCTCCCACATCCTCTCCACTGATGCCAACACACGTCTTACATCGGGATTCCAAGTTCTGTAAGCCTTGCAAAAAGGTGAATAAGGTTGGTGGTCAACCAGTTGGAAGCCTAGCTCCACCAGTCTTGCTGCGGTCGCTTGTCCAGTGTGAGCAGAGGTGTTGTCTTGCAGGAACAAGATTCCTTTGGACAGCTTGCTGCACCTTTTGGCCTTCAGAGTTGCCTTCAATTGGGCCAAAAGTTCAATGTAATCCCTTGCATTGATGGTGGAACCATTGTGAAGGTCGTCCACTAGCAGCAGGCCCTCCTTATCCCAGAACACAGACGCCATCACCTTAGTGGCTGAGAACCACTGGGCCTCCACTCTCTGACTGCTCCCCCTAGTGGTGGCTGTATATAGCTGTACACAGACACCATCACCTTAGGGCTGACAACCACTGGGCCTCCACTCTCTGACTGCTCCCCCTAGTGGTGGCTGTATATATCTGTATGTAGTGAGCTCCCCCTAGTGGTGGCTGTATATATCTGTACACAGACGCCATCACCTTAGTGGCTGAGAACCACTGGGCCTCCACTCTGACTGCTCCCCCTAGTGGTGGCTGTATATATCTGTACACAGACGCCATCACCTTAGTGGCTGAGAACCACTGGGCCTCCACTCTGACTGCTCCCCCTAGTGGTGACTGTACATATCTGTACACAGACGCCATCACCTAAGTGGCTGAGAACCACTGGGCCTCCACTATCTGACTGCTCCTTGGCTTCAGGGTCATACATATAAATCCAGGTCTCATCCATAGTTATAGGATATGAAGGGCATTGATCCCCCGATGTCTGCCACATATCACCAGGCATATCCTGCGCCGACTTTATCCATCCTCTGCTCTCATTGGCTGTGAATATCACCTTAGACTCCGCCATATTGTTTTCCTGCGTGCCGAGATCACTGTGGCCATAAGCTGTAAACACATATATTAGACACATAAGGCTTTCATGTGATGTAACATCCGTTACCATAGAAACAAAAAAAGAACACAAAGCCAAAGACTAATCAGCAGCCCCTCCTATAAGGAGTGTCTAGATACACCTTCAGTTTCCAGAACAAATGATTCTTTTTTAAAGGAAAGAGGGAAGAAGAAAAAGGAAGAAAAGAAGGAAAAGAAGGGGAAGGAAGCAAAAGAAGAAGGAAAGCAAGGGGTAGGAAGAAGACAAAAAAGGAAGTGAAAGAAAGTAAGGAAGAATGAAGAGAATAAAGGAAAGGAAGGGAAGAAAAGGGAACAAGAGAAGGATGGAAAGGAAGGTGAAGCAAGAGGATGACGAAGGAAGAGAAGAAAGCGGGAGAAGAGAGGGAAGTAAGGAAAGGGAAAAAGGAATGGGAAGAAAGAATGGAGGGACAGAATTGAAGAGATGGAAGGGAATGAAGGAAAGCTGTACAATGAGGTCCCTGTAGTATAAGCAATGACCAGCTATGTATAATGTTGGCTCCATAGTTTCCCGTTCCTGATATCTACACTGTGTTTTCCTCTTATCTAATAATAAAAGCCCCATATCTTCCCTGCTGGCCTATGGCATACCAACACCTCCTGAATATGTAGCCACCATAGACATCCCCTCTGCTGCCTCCGTCTCTGATCTGTGAGCTTCCATTGGGGCCGTATGAGGCTTGATCTCTCCTTTGTAAATGGTTCATCCCAGACATCCTGGAGCTCACCCGCCATACTGTACACAGATAGTACGCTAATGTGTCCACATCACATGAGGGCTTGATAAATGGTTCTTTCCTACAAGTAATTAACGACAATTATTGCAAGTGTTCATTACCAAGGTCGTGATTACACATATTATACAGATGCGGCCCCGGGATCTTGCTTGAGGCATCTCCAGCACCCGGTTAATTAGTCATTTACATTACGAGGACTTGGAGGAGTGAAATCTATCCTACAGATGGAAATGATTTGTCTTCTGCATACGGGGTAGTCGGTTCGGGCCGAGGAGGAACCGCCTTGTTTGTCCTCTCAATGGTTGGAAATTAACGAGAGTCTTCTATGCACAGAATGGGAATTAGCGCCGAGCGGCCGGCTGAATGTAATCTGACACGGGAACGGATTGGACATATCGACATACACGGACGCTCCGATCCACGGTGACAACTTCCACCGCCGCGACCTTCAGCGCTAACAAGACTTTGTTTAGCATTTATTTAGTATTTGATTTATTTATGATTTCACTTTATTTTGTTGACTATTTTATTTATTGTTTTTATTAGTTTTTATTTATGTTATACTAGCTTACCCGTCGTGTGTTGCTGCGAAGACAGACAGACATACATTAATTCGTTTTTATATATCTAGATAACAACCAATCACAGCGCAGCTTTCATGTTACCTCAGTGGTATAATATATAACAACCAATCACAGCGCAGCTTTCATGTTACCTCAGCAGTAAGAGAAATAACAACCAATCACAGCGCAACTTTTATTCTGCCTCAGCAATATAAAAAATAGCAACCAATCACAGCGCAGCTTTCATGTTACCTCTGCGGTATTATATATAACAACGAATCGCAGCACAGCTTTCATGCAACCTCAGTAGTATAAGAAGTAGCCACCAATCACAGCACAGCTTTCATGTTACCTCAGCAGTATAAGAAATAGCAACCAATCACAGCACAGCTTTCATGTTACCTCAGTATAATATATAACAACCAATCACAGCGCAGCTTTCATGTTACCTCAGTATAATATATAACAACCAATCACAGCACAGCTTTCATGTTACCTCAGCAGTATAATATATAACAACCAATCACAGCGCAGCTTTCATGTTACCTCAGCAGTATAATATATAACAACCAATCACAGCACAGCTTTCATTTTACCTCAGCATTCTCAATATCCAGGAATTGTCTTGTGATACGTTCGGCGGATGCATCATCTTGTAGTTGAACACGCATCCCGTTGCTCGCAATGCCCTTTGCTTTTGTGCTCGAGATGGAAATCAAACGATCTTTGTCTGGGGGGCATAACTGTCGACGACGCTCGTACGTGCGCCACCTATCGTAGGATAGTTGTACTATGCCAGTAATCTTCCCAGGAGTGTACTCAACAACTTCCCAAAGTTTCATGGCGATCGGATGAATGGTGTAGTAATGCATAAAGGACAAACAGACAGACAGACATTCATTTATATATATCAGGAAGTGAGAGAATTAGATTCCGTACGTAAAATTTGGACGCTAATTCTTTTGCGCTAGAATTGAATAATCAAGTTGGGACCCATTAGCTTTTTCTATTTATGACATAATCAATGCTGGTGCCAAATTTCAAGTTTCTATGTGAGAAAGTTACATTCTGTACGTAAAATTTGGACGCTAATTCTTTGGCGCATAGAATTGAATAATCGACTTGGGAGCCATTAGCTTTTCCTATTTATGACATAATCAATGCTCATGCCAAATTTCAAGTTTCTATGACATTGGGAAGCGAGAAAATTAGATTCCGTACGTAAAATTTGGACGCTAATTCTTTGGCACTTGGAATTGAATAATCGGGTTGGGACCCATTAGCTTTTCCTATTTATGACATAATCAATGCTCATGCCAAATTTCAAGTTTCTATGACATTGGGAAGCGAGAAAATTAGATTCCGTACGTAAAATTTGGACGCTAATTCTTTGGCGCTTAGAATTGAATAATCGACTTGGGACCCATTAGTTTTTCCTATTTATGACATAATCAATGCCTGTGCCAAATTTCATGTTTCTACAACATCGGGAAGTGAGAGAATTAGTGGCAATGATGGAAATCGAACGATCTACGTGGGGGGGTCGTAACTGTCGACGACGCTTGCGCACGCGCCATTTATCATAGAATATTTGTACTATGCCTATAATCTTCCCAGCAGTGTACTCAACAACTTCCCAAAGTTTCATGGCGATCGGATGAATGGTGTAGTAGCGCCTAAAGGACAAACAGACACGCACACAGACACACAGACAGACAGACAGACACGCATACATTCAATTTTATATATATAGATATTAGATTATTACTTCCTCTATAATGGATGCAATGTAATTATTGAAGCCAAAGATGAACCACAGGAAGTAGCAGTTTTAACCTCTTCATGGCTCATGCCTACAACCATACTATGGCTGCATACACCTGGAGTTGTCGTCTGCACATCTACCTAGATAGGGGCTCCTATTATACCTGCCGAAGGTTTCATACAAATGTGACAGAAGAAACAACTGTAACATTAAAGAACAAATGTCGCCTCCCTTTAGCTACTCCACTGGTAGCATGATAGAGAATGGCAGGTCCCGGAGCTCTAACCTGGCGCACCGGTCAGGAAGGTAAGTATCCAACAGTGATTGGACATCAGAGGCAGATACAATGTATCTCTAGGGCAGACCGGCCTCTTCGTCAGGTAAGTGATATTTCAGTGGTGTTTCTGCGGTGGAATAAAAGTTATATCCTTACCTCGCTGACAGGTTGGAGCTCTGTGACCTGTCCTTCTTCATTGTGTCTAGTGCTTGGCTTTATGTAGAGGAGCGGGCAGCACCCCTGGGTCACAGCTCAGGAGGGTAAGCAGCTCATATCTAACTTAAAGGGATATTCCAGTTGTCCAGTTAATTTTCAAAAATTCCAGATATGAAAGATGTTTACACACGGCTGGTTATGGGTATACATCGTGCAGCCCTTACCTTCTTATCCTGTCCCCATTTCTGATGTTTCCCCTAATCATTTGCCACAGTTCCACACTCTCTACTTCCTGAGTGTTGCCCCACTGAGCGCCACCACTGAGCATCCCCACTGAGTACCGCCTCTGAGCACCCCCACTGAGCATCCCCACTGAGCGTCCCCACTGAGCATCCCCACTGAGCATCCTCACTGAGTACCGCCTCTGAGCACCCCCACTGAGCGTCCCCACTGAGCTCCACCACTGAGCACCCCCACTGAGCGCCCCACTGAGCGCCCCTACAGCCAGACACATCCACCCTGTTTTCAGACAGATATTGCACGGATTGATACAATCTATTGTAGTAAAATTGAAGAATTCCATGCCGATCTCCAGCAAGCGATCAATCAGACCCCCGCCGAGGACATCACTTTTATGCAAAAATCAGCTCTGGAGAAGACCCACCAGTCGCTGGCAAATTCGGTTGAGTGGAATAATGCAGGGGGGCAGCTCCTCTGACGCTGCAGTAGTAAGCAGCCGAAATGCCGTTGACAGGCTTTGGAAATGTCTGAAGTAAATGGGCGTCCCAGAACATACTAAACAGCTTATAAGGTCACTTTACAACAACCGAGAAGCAACAGTCAGGACGGCTTATGGAAACACGGATTGGTTCGGAATAGAGAAAGGCGTACGGCGAGGCTACGTTCTATCACCAGTCCTCTTCAATCTGTGCGCAGAAACAATCATGAGGCGACACACTCTGGACCAATCAGAAATCAGAGTCAAAGTAAGTGGCAGAAATGTCAACAACCTCCAATATGCCGATGACACTATCCTGCTTGCCGAAAGTGAAAGGGACCAAGAATACCTCATCCAACGAGTGCAAAAGGAAAGTGGGGCTGTACCGCAACAGCAAGAAAACCAAAGTCATGACCGCGATAGGCAACCGTACAGCGAACATAAAGATTACCAACGAAGAAGTTGAGTCGGTCCAAGATTTCATCTTCCTTGGATCCAAAATCAATTGCAACGGGTAACCTGGACCCGAGCTCAGGAGACGGATTACACTGGGTAGGAATGCAATGCAAGGAATGGAAAAGATCTGGGAAAGCAAGGATATTAGCATTGCAACAAAAACCAGACTGGTCGATGCAATCGGCTTTCCCATAACGACTGATGGCTGTGGAAGTTGGACGTTTAGTAAGACAGACAGAAGAAAGTTGATGTGTTTGAACTATGGAGAATGCCACGGATACCTTGGACTGCCATGACAACAAACATGGTAGTGTTAGAGTGTATCAAACCAGTGCCAGATTAACCATTCAGCAAATAAGGCGCTTGCGTTAGGGCAGCCAAAAATCCTGACCACAACAAAAAAAAAGTTACAAATATTTGCTAATGATCATGTGATGAGATGTCTCGCTCTGCCCGTGCCCCTCTCTCTCCCTCTCTCTCTCCCTCTGCCCGTGCCCCTCTCTCTCTCCCTCTGCTCGTGCCCCTCTCTCTCTCCCGCTCTCTCTCTCCCTCTGCCCGTGCCCCCCCTCTCTCTCTCTCTCTTTCTCCGCCCGTGCCCCTCTCTCTCCCTCTCCCCCTCTCTCTCCCTCTGCCCGTGCCCCTCACTCTCTCTCCCTCTGCCCGTGCCCCTCACTCTCTCCCCCTCTCTCTCTCCCTCTGCCCGTGCCCCTCGCTCTCTCTCCCTCTGCCCATGCCCCTCTCTCTCTCCCTCTCTCTCTCCCTCTGCCCATGCCCCTCTCTCTCTCTCCCTCTCTCTCCCTCTGCCCGTGCCCCTCTCTCTCCCTCTCCCACTCTCTCTCCCTCTGCCCGTGCCCCTCACTCTCTCTCCCTCTGCCCGTGCCCCTCACTCTCTCCCCCTCTCTCTCTCCCTCTGCCCGTGCCCCTTGCTCTCTCTCCCTCTGCCCATGCCCCTCTCTCTCTCTCCCTCTCTCTCTCTCCCTCTGCCCGTGCCCCTCACTCTCTCTCCCTCTGCCCGTGCCCCTCACTCTCTCCCCCTCTCTCTCTCGCTCTGCCCGTGCCCCTCTCTCTCCCTCTCTCTCTCCCTCTGCCCGTGCCCCCCTCTCTCTCTCTCTCTCTCTCTCTTTCTCCGCCCGTGCCCCTCTCTCTCCCTCTCCCCCTCTCTCTCCTTCGGCCCGTGCCCCTCTCTCTCCCTCTCCCCCTCTCTCTCCTTCTGCCCGTGCCCCTCACTCTCTCTCCCTCTCTCTCTCCCTCTGCCCGTGCCCCTCGCTCTCTCTCCCTCTGCCCATGCCCCTCTCTCTCTCTCCCCCTCTCTCTCTCCCTCTCTCTCTCTCCCTCTGCCCGTGCCCCTCTCTCTCCCTCTCCCACTCGTCAGTAAATACAGAAAGAATAGTCACTTAACCCGAAGTATAACTGACGATGACACTTTTGTCCTATAACATCATTTAGTTCTTCCTGTTTAGTTCTTGTGTTTTCTTTGCATTTGGTTTTAAAACAAATCTAAGTCAGTTTCCACAATAACTGATGTTGTTGATTCACTGAAAAAATTGGATGTTCTGAATTTGTTTGTAACAAATGTTCTGTTGTTACATTAAACTTCCTTCCTTCTATCAGTGATCCCAAAATATCTGTATTTTCAGGCCACCTGAAGGCCCAAAATGTGCCTTAAAGGGGTTTTGTCATAAAAAAAAATCTATATTTCCCTACCTGCCTAGCAGGAAGTGTCGGATGCTATGGCAAGTTAATGCCTGGCGGCGTTAGTATAGGAACTCTTGGGACGAGACTGCAGGCATGTGCAGCCTTAGCATTAGCCCGACATATCATATATGAACGCTGTATCACTAGGAGGTAGCCTACAATGACCACCCGGAAGACGACTGCAGAGAACGGACGCTTCGTCACCAGAAGATGAAGAATCTGCCGGCTGGAGGTGAGGACACCCAGGGGACTGCAGGAGAAGATCGCCGGGAGAAGGGGCGGTGAGTGAACGGTCTGGGGAGGAGTAGGTAAGTATTGACTTTCTTTTTTTTAATGACTGAACCCCTTTAAGGCCAGCGGGGCTTTAATCTGGCTCTGCGTCAAACCAAACATATCACTAGAGGGCAAAATCATCAAACAGGGACTCTCATTTTTTGGCCATGTGATGCGCGAACTCACTGGAAACAGGACTGATGCTCAATTAGGTCAGTGGGAAGAGAAGATCAGGACGACAAAGAACAAGATGGCCAGATACAATCAAGGCCACCATGAACATGACAGTCACCAAACTGAAAGAGGCCGTGAAAGACAGGAATGAAGGGAGAACATTGATCCATAGAGCGACCGAAGGCCGGATGCCACTGAACGGATCATCATCACTATTATAGTAAAATGTTTTGGTTGGTTTAAGCTCTACTGAACGGCTCATATACATATATTGATATATACATATACATGTGATGTAAACACATCTAGTGTGAACACTCCTCTATGAGGCTTAGCTGTATATATACTCCAATGAGTGGGTAATGAGGTGTCTGACACCCCCACCCCCCACCCCTCCCCCAGTATATGGAAATTACACATAAGTGGGAGAGGAAATTAAAAGAAAGAGAAAAAAATACCACTACATTGTGTCAGACGTCCCATTTGACCCGTCCGGTGGCAGATTTGCTCCTGGAAGCTCCAATCCTCTCTGTGCTGCCGGAGGTCTCAGATCTGTTGTCACCTTCTCAGAAATAGAGTCAATTGGCCCGAATAGAGATACAATTACCAGCAGTTAATTTGTGACATTTACAATAATGTTGGCATAAACTTTGTTCCTATAAGGTTTTTCAATGTTGTAGTTGTGTGGACTTAACCTGCGACCAAGTTCTTGGGGCTTCTTACTATATACTGTGTACAGCAGTATATTGTTGAAGTAGAACACAGGCTGCTGGATGGAGAATGTTCTTCCAGGACTCCAGGATTGGGACCGATGACTCCATGCTGGATGTCAGGACCACATTGACACCTGGGCCTGTTGGGGACTTGTTTCCTTGGGGGCTCTTCTATATCTGCAGCTCGGTTTAGATCTCTTTTTAGAATGTGCCATGGTCGATGGATAGCTGATGTGGAATTTAATTTGTGGTACAAACATATTTCGGAGAACACATTGGCGCATTTTTGTGCATCATTACAGTTTTGAGTGCAGCACAAAGTCTGTGCGCCACTTTTGGAAATTTGTTGCAATTTAAGAGTGCCGAGTTCTAAAAAGAATTCATAAATAAGGGCCATCGACTTCCCTTTAGCGCGGACAAACTTAAGTGTGCAGCCAGTGTCCTGCCAAAAGCGGAGGGGCCTGTTGGCATGCCCTTTGCACCCAACACCTATGGCACGTGCCATGCCAACCCTTTCCCTGAGCTGCACTCCTGGCAGTAAGACCAAGGCATTTTGGGGACTTTGTGATTTGAGAATCTACGACTTATGAGCGCAGTTGTTTGCGTTCTTGCTTTTGGTGGAACATCTTAGACTTTCTGTTTTTACCATTTTGGGGTTTGTTTATATTAGGAAACAATTTTAATGGATTTAGTTTTGGAGGACAAGAAAATGTCTGTCTAACGACAGTAATCGACAGTTTAGTTGGCGGGGCTCCAGGGATCTCTCCCCAGGGTTTTGATTTCTGTTGGGTTAGAATTGTTATTTATGTTTGATGTTATGTTTGTAAATAAATCTGGCTACTGTGGCCAAACTTAATCCAAAGTACGGTGTTTGTGGTTATTTAGGGGAAAACAGAGGGCTGGAGAAGGGGTAGGTCACAGTAGCTAGCGACTCCGTGATACCAAAGTAATGTATGCAAGTACTTGGATAAGAATGGAGTAATTAACCAGAGCCAGCATGGGTTTGTAACAAACAAGTCATGGCAGACAAATCTAATGTCCTTCTATGACAGAATCACCGACTCGATTGATCAGGGAAATGCGGTGGATATAGTATATCTTGGCTTTAGTAAAGCATCTGACAAAGTATCTCATACCATACTTATTGAAGAAATGACCAAATCTGGGATTGACAAGACAACTGTTAGGTGGATTCACAACTGGCTGAGTGATCGTACTCAAAGAGGGGTCATAAATGGCTGCACATCCAAGTGGAAGAATGTATCAAGTGGGGTACCACAAGGCTCTGTCCTGGGCCCAGTGTTGGCCAACATTGTTATAAATGATCTGGAGGAGGGAATTGTTGGGAAACTGATCAAATTTGTAGACGACACAAAGCTAGGAGGAATAGCTAACACTAGGGAAGAGAGGGAGAGGATTCAATAAGATCTAGAAAAGCTTGAACAGTGGTCGGCGACTAAGAGAATGGTATTTAACAAGGAGAAATTCAAAGTTCAATATTTGGGTAAGAAAAATCAAGCACATACAGAATGGGAGGAATTGGGCTAAGCAGCAGCACATGTGAAAAAGACTTGGGTATACTAATAGATCATAGACTGAACATGAGTCAACAATGTGATGCAGCAGCCAAAAAAGCAAACACAATTCTGGGATGTATTAAGAGAAGCATAGAGTCTAGATCACGTGAGGTCATTATCCCCTCTACTCTTCCTTAGTCAGACCTCATCTGGAATACTGGGTCCAGTTCTGGGCACCCCACTTTAAAAAAGACACCGACAAACTGGAGCAAGTTCAGAGAAGTTACCAAGATGGTGAGCGGTCTGTAAATCATATCCTATGAGGAACGGGTAAAGGACCTGGGAATGTTTAGCTTGCAGAAGAGAAGGCTGAGAGGAGACTTAATGGGGTCTACAAATATCTGAAGGGCTGTCACAGTGCAGAGGGATCAGCCCTATTCTCATCTGCACAAGGAAAGACTAGAAGTAATGGGATGAAACTGAAAGGGAGGAGACACAGATAAGGTATTAGACAGTGAGGGGATCCATGAGTGGAACAGGTTGCCATGGGAGGAGGGGAGTTCTTCTTCAATGGAAGTATTCAGAGGCCGGACAGATATCTGTCTAGGATGATTTAGTGATCCTGCACTGAGCAGGGGGTTGGACTTGATCACCCCGGAGGTCCCTTCCAAGTCTACCAGTCTAAGAGTCTATGAATTGGTAATAAATTCAATACAGTCCAAGCTTACATCCTCCAGCAGGACAGCAGTGCAGAGGAACACGTGGTGACAGGGACGAAACACGGGAGAACAGAGTGACTTGCACAGGCCAAGTAACCTGTGTTTCTCTGGTCCCGGACACCGACTCACGAACACTCTGACTCTCTGCCGGCACACACTCATGGCGTAGTAGACTTGCACTTCACACGCTCGGCGGGAACTCGCACTGCTTGTGGCTTGTCATACTTCTAGCTCTCCATACAGGGATTAAGAAGGGGGTCCACAGCACACGACTCCTATCCTCTCGGCCTCTTCCATATCCACCACACGCAGACTGAGGGTGCCTGTGAGCAGAGCGACTCCTCGCAGGACGGACCAAGAGGCCATAATACCAAGCAAAAACACAAAAGTAAAAGCCCCACTCATGCACCTTGCATCCATATATATACACACATACATATAAAACAAGGTCACATGACATACAAATAGATACTTTTCCAGACATAACCCAGACTGTAACCCATTCAGTGCTGCAGCTATGCAATACACATTATATTCACTCATATGGAACACATTGACAATACACAGAAGCACAAGACAACACAGATCATTCAGAAACATCCAGGAACTTCCACACATTGACTTCTGTCCACTGCACTACTAATGCACTTTGATAGCCGAAAATGGAACCTGAAACTAGCAGATCAGAGTGGCATCAGCTCAGACCAACAGCAGAAAATCCACCGTCCCCCTCCCATTCCAGGACAAACATGTGTCCCCGAAAGCAGAGGGTTGCTTTATCAGGATAAGAGTCCAGTTAAACTTTGCTACATTTGTACATCTTCTTAGCGGACACCATAGCAGAGCTCCCATGTCTTACCGCGGTGTCATTGGCCTCCTTATCCCCCTGGTATATAGAAAGACGGCAAAGCTCCTCTCACCAAGCTTAATTACAGTGGGGATTGGCGGATTCCCCAGTGGCTGCGCACGAGCGCTCAGCTGCTGCCAAATACCAAGTGCTTTTATTTCATATCTTTTGACACAAATCATGTTAGTTCTTGTTTGTTCTCTATTAAACCGTTACGCGCTTCATTAATGGTCTTATCGGAGAATAGAATAACATTCTTACAGATGGAGCTTGGCGAGAAGCGTCATTAGCAGAATAATCTATGCAGATGTCAGAGGAAACAGATGATTTCACTTTGTGCAGCAGCGTAAGGGCTTGTTCTACTATAAGGGTGTTAGCACGCCGGGCGCCGTCCGTGTCGCTTCTCTTGGTTACTCAGGTGCCCTTGTCTTGACCTTGGCATAGATAATATAAACTTATAAGATAATCCTAAAAACAGGATTGCGCTAATTGCAGATGTAACACCCCTGCCGCACCTCCTGTTAGAGGGTTTCTGCTGCAATAGAGTCGTGGCTCAGCGTGAATTGTATGGCTGCACAATTTGCATAGCCTGGCTGCTGTTTGAAGTGAATGGCAGCAGCTGTGCTACCCAATGAGCATGGTGCAGCTGGCAGGCACCTGGCGGTCTGTGCTGTAAATGTGGCCTGAATCAGGGCTGCTACATGGGTATTTGGTGCCCGGATGTCAGCTGAGAATTTTCATGGCCCCTGAGTAATAGGGACCTTAGACCTCTAACAACTCAGGTTACAGGAGTAAAGGGCTATAACAAAGGGGTATAACAAAGGGGTATAACAAAGGGCTATAACAAAGGGATATAACAAAGGGGTATAACAAAGAGGTATAACAAAGGGGCATAACAAAGGGGTATAACAAAGGGGTATAACAAAGGGGTATAACAAAGGGGTATAACAAAGGGATATAACAAAGGGGTATAACAAAGGGGTATAACAAAGGGATATAACAAAGGGATATAACAAAGGGATATAACAAAGGGGTATAACAAAGAGGTATAACAAAGGGGCATAACAAAGGGGTATAACAAAGGGGTATAACAAAGGGGCATAACAAAGGGGTATAACAAAGGGGCATAACAAAGGGGTATAACAAAGGGGTATAACAAAGGGGTATAACACAGGGGTATAACACAGGGGTATAACAAAGGGGTATAACAAAGGGGTATAACAAAGGGGTATAACAAAGGGCTATAACAAAGAGGTATAACAAAGGGGCATAACAAAGGGGCATAACAAAGGGGCATAACAAAGGGGCATAACAAAGGGGTATAACAAAGGGGTATAACAAAGGGGTATAACAAAGGGGTATAACAAAGGGGTATAACAAAGGGGTATAACACAGGGGTATAACACAGGGGTATAACGAAGGGGTATAACGAAGGGGTATAACGAAGGGGTATAATGAAGGGATATAACAAAGGGGTATAACAACGGAGTATAACAAAGGGGTATAATGAAGGGATATAACAAAGGGGTATAACAAAGGGGTATAATGAAGGGATATAACAAAGGGGTATAACAAAGGAGTATAACAGAGGGGTATAATAAAGGGATATAATAAAGGGATATAACAAAGGGGTATAACAAAGGGGTATAACGAAGGGATATAACAAAGGGATATAACAAAGGGATATAACAAAGGGGTATAACAAAGAGGTATAACAAAGGGGCATAACAAAGGGGTATAACAAAGGGGTATAACAAAGGGGCATAACAAAGGGGTATAACAAAGGGGTATAACAAAGGGGTATAACAAAGGGGTATAACAAAGGGGTATAACACAGGGGTATAACACAGGGGTATAACAAAGGGGTATAACAAAGGGGTATAACAAAGGGGTATAACAAAGGGCTATAACAAAGGGGTATAACAAAGAGGTATAACAAAGGGGCATAACAAAGGGGCATAACAAAGGGGTATAACAAAGGGGCATAACAAAGGGGCATAACAAATGGGTATAACAAAGGGGTATAACAAAGGGGTATAACAAAGGGGTATAACAAAGGGGTATAACACAGGGGTATAACACAGGGGTATAACGAAGGGGTATAACGAAGGGGTATAACGAAGGGGTATAATGAAGGGATATAACAAAGGGGTATAACAACGGAGTATAACAAAGGGGTATAATGAAGGGATATAACAAAGGGGTATAACAAAGGGGTATAATGAAGGGATATAACAAAGGGGTATAACAAAGGAGTATAACAGAGGGGTATAATAAAGGGATATAATAAAGGGATATAACAAAGGGGTATAACAAAGGGGTATAACGAAGGGATATAACAAAGGGATATAACAAAGGGATATAACAAAGGGATATAACAAAGGGATATAACAAAGGGGTATAACAAAGGGGTATAACAAAGGGTTATAACAAAGGGATATAACAAAGGGATATAACAAAGGGATATAACAAAGGGGTATAACAAAGGGGTATAACACAGGGGTATAACACAGGGGTATAACAAAGGGGTATAACGAAGGGGTATAACGAAGGGATATAACGAAGGGATATAACAAAGGGATATAACAAAGGGATATAACAAAGGGATATAACAAAGGGATATAACAAAGGGATATAACAAAGGGGTATAACAAAGGGGTATAACAAAGGGGTATAACAAAGGGATATAACAAAGGGATATAACAAAGGGATATAACAAAGGGATATAACAAAGGGGTATAATAAAGGGATATAATAAAGGGATATAACAAAGGGGTATAACAAAGGGGTATAATAAAGGGGTATAACACAGGGGTATAATAAAGGGGTATAATAAAGGGATATAATAAAGGGATATAACAAAGGGGTATAACAAAGGGGTATAACAAAGGGGTATGATAAAGGGGTATAACAGAGGAATGCATACTGATGATACTGAGATGTTGATGATGGCATTGTTATACATTGTATTCACTGTCCCCTCTGTCTGGGCAGAGTGTCAGCTGCCTTGCTCTATGTGAAGGGAGAAGTGAATGTAGAGCATCTAAGGGTCCCTTTACACTAAATGATACATTGTTTACACGAACGAACAATGCCAGCGTTTGCTCATTCGTTCAGCAGCCTCTTTATATCAGCAGATACATCGTTGGCTCGCTGAAACAAGAAATCGATCAGATGTCCGTATTCACTGTATGAGTGAATGAGAACGACTGAACAATCAGTATGTAAATCGAGCGATTAGTGAATGAGCCAATGATGGGCTTGCATTTACATTCTTTATTTATAATTTTAACTTGGGCACAGAAAGGAAAGGGAGGGGGTGGGGGAGGGGGGGGGGGCAAAAGTACAAAGCCCTGAAATGTGCCCTACCCTGCAGCTGGAAATGGTTAATTATACAAATAATGAAAAGGAGAGAAGACAATTGTGGAAGTGATGTAACTGGAGAGAGGGGGAATGAAGAAGGGAGAGCAGGGTCAGAGGTATTTATGCCTGCATAAGACGAACAATGACTGAGGATGATTTATCGCCTGTCGTTCGATTGTTGGCTGTTTTTATTCTGAACGATTGTCATTTCTTTTTGCTCGTTTACATGATTTTCTGGAGAGCCGGGATTTCCTTGACGAGTTACCCCTGGGACTCGCTCACCGGTCTCTTAGCACCGCACCAATGCAGCCGGTTGAACACTAGTCGGAGAGCGGACAGGACAGTCTCAATGACAAGATGGATGTATGGAGGTAGGCCCTTGTCCCCAAGCCCAACTAGACGTATCACCCACCAATCCTGAACCTGTTGACAGCAGCTCCAGCCGCTCGGCTTTACACAGAGCATTGACCTGCCCAGAAAGATGCCACTTCTAGATAAGGGAACTGGTTGTCAGGCAGGTGGATTAGCAGAAGGGAGCTGTCAATCATGAAGCAAGGGGAGGGGCTGAGGAAGATCGAGGGTAGAACCAGACGATGAGTCTGAGCCCAGCAGCCTGCCCATCGGACGATCTGGGGCTCATATACATGCAGCAATGGGGCAGAAGAATTAAGATTTGTCCATGATGGAAGCCCTGACAGAAGAAATCATGGCACGATGCCCCTCCCTGATCTGCCAGCACTAATGGTTGGTAGGGTGCGCATCACCTGACAGACAGACCTAACCTTGGGCAGTGCTGCTCAGCTTTGGTGAGACTGATGCCTCAGCCGCTACCTCTGCCCGGTGTCGGAGGGTTGCTGCTTGGAGGATTAGCGCAGAGGTAGCTACCTACACCTTCATGTTAACAAATCTTTATTTGGGGAAAGGGAAAGTGGGAGAAAACGGTTACATCATCATTACCTCTGTAACAATCATGGCCTAAAAAATGTCAATTAATAAAACAGTAAGAAATAAGAGCTTCTGCCACCTTCAATACACCTTCTATAGAACATGATAATTAGTATCTCCTTCCAGCTGAGCAAATTATCCTTAAACTTTCAATCCGTTTGGAAGAATGGAAATTATAAAACAGCGTAACTTCATCATAAATTACCAACAACTATGTACATAGTGCGGTCGCTACCGCTGCGTCCGGAGTTACTGTAAGGCTAAACCTCGCACCCAGATTTTAAAAGGCAAAAGTTCTCTGGTCCAAGTCAGTGAGAGACCCCAGCGAGCCGAGTGTCCCCCTGAGTAGGTGCCATGCTTAGTATTGGATGCCGGGTCCATCGCCCCTCTCTCAGGTAGGCCTTGTGTTCTGCAGGATGGGGCTGTCTCTGTGCTACCTCTGCTAATTCTCTCAGACTAAGGAGGTGCGTTCGTCCTATAGCCAGTCGGGAGGAATCTATTCTTCTGGTAAGACAGCCGGGTGACCAGACCTGCAGGTATTTGGCGTGTTCTCTGCTCTGCGAAGCAGCTAGTTCCTCCATCCTGCAGATTGTGCCTCTCCATCCATTCCCTATAGTGGGAGGTTCCTGATCCCTCCAGTCTGCTGGGATACTTAGTTTTGCTGCCACTATCATCTGAGTGATAATATCGTGATGTTTGGGGCAAAAGAAACCTGAAGGTGCCCAGATAAGGATAAGCTCCTCTGTAAGGGGAACAGATTTTATAAGATCTGTAATCCTCAATCTTAGGGCGATCCACCCATATATGTGTAAGTGTTCCCGTGTGGGTGGCACAGCGCCAGCATTTATCTGAAGGGCTCAGTTTTATTCTGTGTAGGACGTCTGGAGTCCGGTACCATCTTGTTAAGGTTTTGTACGAGTTTTAATGTATTTGGACACACCTTGAGAAGCCATGGGAATGTGATAGAATCGGATATATTGTTGTCAGTGAATGTAGTCTCCAGGTCTCTTGGTTTACTCGGGCGAGTGTGATGTAACAGACCAGCATATATCTTTGAGGTCAAACCGAGAGGTAGAGAGGGAAGCAGGGAAGTCTCGAGCCAAGATGGCTCATAAAATGGGCCAAATCTGGCCCAGAAGGAATGTCCCATTCTCCTAAGGGAGAGTGCCTGCAAGAAATGTGCCTGTTGGGCCACCTCTGCTGATTCCCTGGGCCTGACATCAAAGTGTTCAGCTGGGGTGATATCTAGCCAGTATTTCCAATCAGCCAGATATGACTGCTGAGAGTTTAAGTAGAATGGTAGAAAACTCATTGGCCCCAGGGCTGAAATACTTCTGCTGGGTGTCAGGGATGTGAAGTGTTAATTACAGACTTTTAATGTGCCTCTGGTCTATACTCTGTTGCTGGAGAGATTTGCTGGTCGGGCCCCAGAGGCTCCCCAGGAGTTGAGGTCCCAGTAGGTCCCTTCCTAGTGCAGTATGTAAGGGGTTATCTTTTAGTCTAGCCAGCTGTAGCCATCTGTTCAGGTGTATCGCCCTATAATAAAGCGAGAGGTCCGGAAGGCCTACACCACCGTGTCTGGGTCTTTGAATCAGTAATCTGTGGGGCAGTCGTGGTTTACTTCTCTCCCATAGAAAACGTGTAACACATTGTTTGATTTTAGTAAGGAAGGCTTGTGGGATGTTCATGGGGATTGTCTGTAATACATACAATATTTTAGGCATCACATAAGCCCTCAGGTAATTCTGCCCATCCACGATACAAAGGGGATTTTGGTTGTCTCCAGTTGGCCATGGATCTTAATGAGTAGTGGTTCGAGGTTGGCGGTGTACAGGTCCTGCAGGGATCTTGGGAGCATAATGCCCAGATATCTTAAACATTTATCTGGCCACTTAAAGGGGTCTAGTTTTGGGAGGTCCACCAACTCCGACCTCACAGCGGAAATGTTCAGGATCTCAGATTTAGCATAGTTTATTTTAAAAATTGAGGCAATACCAAATTGGTTGAATGTTCCCAGTATCTGGGGCAGAGACAATTGTGGATTAGAGATTATTAGTAAAAGGTCATCGGCGAATGCTGCGGTCTTCTGCATATAGCCCCCCGCCTCTGTACCTCTTATCTCCTTGGGCTGTCTTACTTTTTGTATTAATGTCTCCATAACAAGGATGAATAGCTACCTACACCTTCCATCATGGATGTGCGCAAGGCCATTATAAAGATCGGATGATCCCGCTCTATTTCACTAGAGGAAGCAGCTATTGCGTGGTGCATGAACACTAAACCCCACAGCTGCAGTGCCCTTCTGGTCTCAAAAGTGGCACCACGCTTCCTAGGCACATCGGGGGGGCCAGTTGTGATTGCGAAAAAGAGGTGACGAGGTCCAGGTTATAAGCAGTAGCCGTGCTATGAAAGCCGTAAATTAAAGACCACTGAGGCATAATGCCGGGCTGGAAGGTGACATTTCCCCTATGCCACGCTTGTAAATGACCAGTGGTTACATTGCTCTACCATCTCTACTGATAACTATACCCAGACCGCATGCGGGAACAGTCCTTACAATGTGACCCCACTTCTGTTCATTTCAGTGGATTCCAATAGTATTTCTATTCCTCCTCTTTGCAGTCATGACATTTTTTGCAAACTGAAAATCCTTCCAAAAATGTCATTTGTTTCTTTCCGCGACCGTTTCTCTAGACTGCGGCAGGAAGTTTCTCTGTGATGAGCAGCATTTCCTACAATGCAGAAGCACGAGGCTCACGCAGGTGTATAATGTTGTCTTAGCGGCAAATAAATGTCAAGGTAATTCCACACAATAATCAGTAATCGGCTCATCTGTGTGTCCGGCCGCGTTATTACTTGTAGGAAGTCAAGGTGGTGGAAAATAATTACAGAAGCGGTCCCAGATGAGCGCCGCAGCCGCACTCAGCAAAACAGCAGCGCTGGCATTTCAGACACCTGGGTCTCAGATTTCATGTTGGAGGGTCTAAACCCTCTCGTTGGCAGCGGCCTGTATGGAGGAAGTGAAAGAGTGAAGGAACCTGGCAGCTCAGCGCACTCCTTGTATGCAGGAAGGACGACATGCAAATCGCCAAAAATGTCATATTTAAAGACTGGAGAAAATCTGCAATGAATTTCTTCTAGGGATATAAGAGCAAGCGGAGGCACGCTGCAGCGTCCTGGGGGGAGGGGGGGTCCAGCTGTAGACCAATGATGGCCTTTCCTGTGGACAGTGGATCAGGTGGGGTCTGCAGCCTGGTCCCACCAATCAGCAGTTGGCCGGGATGGTGCTCTGGTGCACTGAGAGGATTACAGAAGACTAACTTCACCTGACAGAGGTGTAAACTTGTGTCTCTACTGGAGGAAAAGCCGCAGAGTCTTCAGGAGAGAATAGCTACAATGTAACTCATTAAGGACTCCTTCACCCGGGCAACAAAGTTGCGTTCCTACAAATCACATGTATGTGAAGCTCATGTTTTCCTATGGGTTAATTCAAATGTGCGATGTTTTGTAGCCTGCGACATCCAAACACAAAGACCTTGCGGGTCCCGCTATACACACGCGACTCACGAGGTTTTGTAGCCCATGTTTCCCTGTGGAACCTTCCTCTCTGTTGCATCGCACGAAAATGCAATTTTTGTGCGGTGCGATACAACTTTGACAGTAGGAAATCCTACCATCAAAGCCTTAAGCTAAGCCCTGGCTGCAGGAAAATTACTTTTTTTTTAAAGTATACATCCCATTAGAAGCGCTGTCAGCCCGGCCACGTCTTCGCCTTAGTCCCAGCACTATTCTCCTTCATCTCTTCTGGCTGGGATTGAAAAATCCCCGTCTCCTGGAAATGCTGCCATTGATTAGCTGACACTTAGCCGATCACAGCCAGCGCTCAATGAATCAATCACAGCCATTCATGGAGTGCTGGCTCTGATTGGCTAAACATCAGCCAATCACAGACCGTGCTTCCAGGAGACAGGGATTTTTCAACCCTCAGCCCGAAGAAATGAAGAAGAACAGTGCCGAGGACCAAAAAAAAGCTGCAGCAGAGCCAGACAGCACTTCTAGATGAAGTATACTTATTGTTTTTCTGCAGCTAAAGGTTATATTTCAAACCCCCCCCCCCAAAAAAAAATAAAATAAAATAAAAGTCCTCGCATGTGCTGCTACAAAGTTGCACAATGTCGTAGCACCACAAGTGACTTTCTGGTGCTACAAAATCATGATATCACTGCGAGAAACTGCAGCAATATGGCACAGACCAGCGATGTGATATCGCTGCGATTTTCTCACGGTGCCGTGTCACCCATGTGAACAAGACCTAAGGAAGATGAAGATTTCCTTGATAGGAGAAGAAAGTCTTCAGAATGTAAAAGGAGTAGAAATGTCCAGTGTACCTGCAGAAGCTGAGGAATGTAAGCATGTGACCCAAAGAAGCCGGCGAATCAGGAGTCAGTCAGCACCCATATTGATCGGGAACCGCTACCAGGAGAACAATGAGGAGGTGAAGCAGGAGATGACTCTACCCACAAAGACCAGAGCAGAGGAGAAAGAGGTACAGCGAGAAATGACTCTACCCACAAAGTACAGAGGAGAAAGAGGTCCAGCAAGAAATGACTCTACCTACAAAGAACAGGAGAAAGAGGTCCAGCAAGAAATGACTGTACCCACAAAGAACAGAGGAGAAAGAGGTACAGCAAGAAATGACTCTACCCACAAAGAGCGGAGGAGAAAGAGGTACAGCAAGAAATGACTCTACCCACAAAGAGCAGAGCAGAGGAGAAGGAGGTACAGCGAGAAATGACTCTACCCATACAGAACAGAGGAGAAAGAGGTACAGCGAGAAATGACTCTACCCACAAAGAGCAGAGGAGAAAGAGGTACAGCAAGAAATGACTCCATCCACAAAGAACAGAGCAGAGGAGAAAGAGGTCCAGCCAGAAATGACTCTACCCACAAAGAACAGAGCAGAGAAGAAAGAGGTACAGCAAGAAATGACTCTACCCGCAAAGAGCAGAGGAGAAAGAGGTACAGCAAGAAATGACTCTTCCCACAAAGAGCAGAGGAGAAAGAGGTACAGCAAGAAATGACTCTACCCACAAAGAGCAGAGGAGAAAGAGGTACAGCAAGAAATGACTCTACCCACAAAGAGCAGAGGAGAAAGAGGTGCAGCAAGAAATGACTCTACCCACAAAGAACAGAGCAGAGAAGAAAGAGGTACAGCAAGAAAAGACTCTACCCGCAAAGAGCAGAGGAGAAAGAGGTACAGCAAGAAATGACTCTTCCCACAAAGAGCAGAGGAGAAAGAGGTACAGCAAGAAATAACTCTACCCACAAAGAGCAGAGGAGAAAGAGGTGCAGCAAGAAATGACTCTACCCACAAAGAGCAGAGCAGAGAAGAAAGAGGTACAGCAAAAAATGACTCTACCCACAAAGAGCAGAGGAGAAAGAGGTACAGCGGAAAATGACTCTACCCACAAAGAGGAGAGGAGAAAGAGGTACAGCAAGAAATGACTCTACCCACAAAGAACAGAGGAGAAAGAGGTCCAGCAAGAAATGACTCTACCCACAAAGAACAGAGCAGAGAAGAAAGAGGTACAGCAAGAAATGACTCTACCCGCAAAGAGCAGAGGAGAAAGAGGTACAGCAAGAAATGACTCTACCCACAAAGAGCAGAGGAGAAAGAGGTACAGCAAGAAATGACTCTACCCACAAAGAGCAGAGGAGAAAGAGGTACAGCAAGAAATGACTCTACCCACAAAGAGCAGAGGAGAAAGAGGTACAGCAAGAAATGACTCTACCCACAAAGAACAGAGCAGAGGAGAAAGAGGTACAGCAAGAAATGACTCTACCCACAAAGAGCAGAGGAGAAAGAGGTACAGCAAGAAATGACTCTACCCACAAAGAACAGAGCAGAGGAGAAAGAGGTACAGCAAGAAATGACTCTACCCACAAAGAACAGAGGAGAGGAGAAAGAGGTACAGCAAGAAATGACTCTACCCACAAAGAGAAGAGGAGAAAGAGGTACAGCAAGAAATGACTCTACCCACAAAGAACAGAGGAGAGGAGAAAGAGGTCCAGCAAGAAATGACTCTACCCACAAAGAACAGAGGAGAAAGAGGTACAGCAAGAAATGACTCTACCCACAAAGAACAGAGGAGAAAGAGGTACAGCAAGAAATGACTCTACCCACAAAGAACAGAGGAGAAAGAGGTACAGCAAGAAATGACTCTACCCACAAAGAGCAGAGGAGAAAGAGGTACAGCAAGAAATGACTCTACCCACAAAGAACAGAGGAGAAAGAGTTCCAGCAAGAAATGACTCTACCCACAAAGAACAGAGCAGAGGAGAAAGAGGTACAGCAAGAAATGACTCTACCCACAAAGAACAGAGGAGAGGAGAAAGAGGTACAGCAAGAAATGACTCTACCCACAAAGAACAGAGGAGAAAGAGGTCCAGCAAGAAATGACTCTACCCACAAAGAGCAGAGGAGAAAGAGGTACAGCAAGAAATGACTCTACCCACAAAGAGCAGAGGAGAAAGAGGTACAGCAAGAAATGACTCTACCCGCAAAGACCAGAGGAGAAAGAGGTACAGCGAGAAATGACTCTACCCACAAAGTACAGAGGAGAAAGAGGTCCAGCAAGAAATGACTCTACCCACAAAGAGCAGAGGAGAAAGAGGTACAGCAAGAAATGACTCTACCCACAAAGAGCAGAGGAGAAAGAGGTACAGCAAGAAATGACTCCACCCACAAAGAACAGAGCAGAGGAGAAAGAGGTACAGCAAGAAATGACTCTACCCACAAAGAACAGAGGAGAGGAGAAAGAGGTACAGCAAGAAATGACTCTACCCACAAAGAGAAGAGGAGAAAGAGGTACAGCAAGAAATGACTCTACCCACAAAGAACAGAGGAGAGGAGAAAGAGGTCCAGCAAGAAATGACTCTACCCACAAAGAACAGAGGAGAAAGAGGTACAGCAAGAAATGACTCTACCCACAAAGAACAGAGGAGAAAGAGGTACAGCAAGAAATGACTCTACCCACAAAGAACAGAGGAGAAAGAGGTCCAGCAAGAAATGACTCTACCCACAAAGAACAGAGGAGAAAGAGGTACAGCAAGAAATGACTCTACCCACAAAGAACACAGGAGAAAGTGGTACAGCAAGAAATGACTCTACCCACAAAGAGCAGAGGAGAAAGAGGTCCAGCAAGAAATGACTCTACCCACAAAGAGCAGAGAAGAAAGAGGTACAGCAAGAAATGACTCTACCCACAAAGAGCAGAGGGAAAAAAAGGTACAGGAAGAAATGACTCTACCCACAAAGAACAGAGGGAAAAAAAGGTACAGGAAGAAATGACTCTACCCACAAAGAACAGAGGAGAAAGAGGTACAGCAAGAAATGACTCTACTCACAAAGAGCAGAGGAGAAAGAGGCACAGCAAGAAATGACTCTACCCACAAAGAGCAGAGGAGAAAGAGGTACAGCAAGAAATGACTCTACCCACAAAGAGCAGAGAAGAAAGAGGTACAGCAAGAAATGACTCTACCCACAAAGAACAGAGGAGGAAGAGGTACAGCAAGAAATGACTCTACCCACAAAGAGGAGAGGAGAAAGAGGTACAGCACGAAATGACTCTACCCACAAAGAGCAGAGGAGAAAGAGGTACAGCAAGAAATGACTCTACCCACAAAGAACAGAGGAGAAAGTGGTACAACAAGAAATGACTCTACCCACAAAGAACAGAGCAGAGGAGAAAGAGGTACAGCAAGAAATGACTCTACCCACAAAGAGCAGAGGAGTGAGACGTACAGCAAGAAATGACTCTACCCACAAAGAACAGAGCAGAAAGAGGTACAGCAAGAAATGACTCTACCCACAAAGAGCAGAGCAGAGGAGAAAGAGGTACAGCAAGAAATGACTCTACCCACAAAGAGCAGAGGAGAGGAGAAAGAGGTGCAGCAAGAAATGACACTACCCACAACGAGCAGAGGAGAGGAGAAAGAGGTGCAGCAAGAAATGACTCTACCCACAACGAGCAGAGGAGAGGAGAAAGAGGTGCAGCAAGAAATGACTCTACCCACAAAGAGCAGAGGAGAAAGAGGTGCAGCAAGAAATGACTCTACCCACAAAGAACAGAACAGAGGAGAAAGAGGTACAGCAAGAAATGACTCTACCCACAAAGAGGAGAGGAGAAAGAGGTACAGCAAGAAATGACTCTACCCACAAGGAGCAGAGAAGTAAGAGGTACAGCAAGAAATGACTCTACCCACAAAGAGCAGAGGAGAAAGAGGTACAGCAAGAAATGACTCTACCCACAAAGAGCAGAGGAGAGGAGAAAGAGGTACAGCAAGAAATGACTCTACCCACAATGAACAGAGGAGAAAGAGGTACAGCAAGAAATGACTCTACCCACAAAGAACAGAGGAGAAAGAGGTACAGCAAGAAATGACTCTACCCACAAAGAGCAGAGGGGAAAGAGGTCCAGCAAAAAATTACTCTACCTACAAAGAACAGAGGAGAAAGAGGTGCAGCAAGAAATGACTCTACCCACAAAGAGCAGAGGAGAAAGAGGTCCAGCAAAAAATTACTCTACCTACAAAGAACAGAGGAGAAAGAGGTGCAGCAAGAAATGACTCTACCCACAAAGAACAGAGCAGAGGAGAAAGAGGTACAGCAAGAATTGACTCTACCCACAAAGAACAGAGCAGAGGAGAAAGAGGTACAGCAAGAAATGACTCTACCCACAAAGAACAGAGCAGAGGAGAAAGAGGTACAGCAAGAATTGACTCTACCCACAAAGAACAGAGCAGAGGAGAAAGAGGTACAGCAAGAAATGACTCTACCCACAAAGAACAGAGTAGAGGAGAAAGAATTACAGCAAGAAATGACTCTACCCACAAAGAACAGAGTAGAGGAGAACGAATTACAGCAAGAATTGACTCTACCCACAAAGAACAGAGTAGAGGAGAAAGAATTACAGCCAGAAATGACTCTACCCACAAAGAATAGAGGAGAAAGAGGTACAGCAAGAAATGACTCTACCCACAAAGAACAGAGGAGAAAGAGGTACAGCAAGAAATGACTCTACCCACAAAGAGCAGAGGAGAAAGAGGTACAGCAAGAAATGACTCTACCCACAAAGAGCAGAGGAGAAAGAGGTACAGCAAGAAATGACTCTACCCACAAACAACAGAGGAGAAACAGGTACAGCAAGAAATGACTCTACCCACAAAGAACAGAGGAGAAAGAGGAACAGCAAGAAATGACTCTACCCGCAAAGAGGAGAGGAGAAAGAGGTACAGCAAGAAATGACTCTACCCACAAACAACAGAGGAGAAAGAGGTACAGCAAGAAGTGACTCTACCCACAAAGAACAGAGGAGAAAGAGGAACAGCAAGAAATGACTCTACCCGCAAAGAGGAGAGGAGAAAGAGGTACAGCACGAAATGACTCTACCCACAAAGAGCAGAGGAGAAAGAGGTACAGCAAGAAATGACTCTACCCACAAAGAGCAGAGGAGAGGAGAAAGAGGTACAGCAAGAAATGACTCTACCCACAAAGAGCAGAGGAGAAAGAGGTCCAGCAAGAAATGACTCTACCCACAAAGAGCAGAGGAGAGGAGAAAGAGGTACAGCAAGAAATGACTCTACCCACAAAGAACAGAGGAGAAAGAGGTACAGCAAGAAATGACTCTACCCACAAAGAGCAGAGGAGAAAGAGGTCCAGCAAGAAATGACTCTACCCACAAAGAGCAGAGGAGAAAGAGGTACAACAAGAAATGACTCTACTCACAAAGAACAGAGCAGAGGAGAAAGAGGTACAGCAAGAAATGACTCTACCCACAAAGAGGAGAGGAGAAAGAGGTACAGCAAGAAATGACTCCACCCACAAACAACAGAAGAGAAAGAGGTACAACAAGAAATGACTCTACCCACAAAGAGCAGAGGAGAAAGAGGTCAAGCAAAAAATTACTCTACCTACAAAGAACAGAGGAGAAAGAGGTACAGCAAGAAATGACTCTACCCACAAAGAACAGAGGAGAAAGAGGTACAACAAGAAATGACTCTACCCACAAAGAGCGGAGGAGAAAGAGGTACAGCAAGAAATGACTCTACCCACAAAGAGCGGAGGAGAAAGAGGTACAGCAAGAAATGACTCTACCCACAAAGAACTCTGTAGTAAGTGCAGAGAGTCCTCTTGGATGGAGAAAAAGAAGAGCTGTTGTGAAGAAAAGGAGAGCGCTGGTTGTTGGGGATGCCCTACTGAAAGGAACAGAGGCCGCTGTCAACAGACCTGACATAACCTCATGAGAGGTCTGCTGTCTTCCAGGGGCACAAATCAAAGATGTGTCTGATAGGCTGTCAAGAACACCACCCATTCCTACTAATACATGTAGGACAAATGACACCGCAGAAAAAGTACCTTGTAACTATCTGCAGAGACTTTGAAGACCTCAGAAAGAAGGTGAAGGAACTAGGAGCTCAGGTGGTCTTCTCATCCATCCTCCCAGTGGATGGCCATGGAATAAGAAGATGGAAAAGGATTCTAGAGGTGAACAACTGGCTTAGTCGATGGTGCCGTCAGCAAAGATTTGGGTTTCTAGACCATGGAGTGAATTACCTATAATATGGAGTCATTGCTAGAGACGGGTTAAAGCAGCCACAAGGTTATGTTATCAAGCAAACACAGCATTCGTAACACATCTATATGCCAGTCACAAGCCTGGAAAAATGGGGATGGGTGGAGAAAGATGTGGTGGCCTACTATACTATACGTCACCATAATACTTCATGGATTCGGTTGAAGACATGTTTGAATACATGCAGGAAGGAGGCGCTCATGAGCTGGAAAGAACTTACAATGTTAGTGAGGTAATGTTACCAGCCTGCTGATGTGATAGCGTCGAAAGAGATCGCCCGCGCTTTACTAAAATGTATACAATTAGGACATGGAACATATGTGGAGCGAACATCAGCAAATTAGACATTATAAAGAATGCAGCAATAAAGCATTGCCTTTCTGGGGATCAGTGAACTCCATTGGACGGGGAACGGATACTTTACCAGCCGTGATTTCAGTTTACTTCTCAGAAAATGGAGACATCTGAAGGGATATTGTTGTCTTCATTGTGAACAAAAAGATAAGTAAAGCTGCCCATGGTTTCTGTGCCATCAGCAATAGAGCCATGCCCATCCGCATCCATTGAAGACCTTGTATCTGCCATACAAACGTCTGCCCGTACCGCTGACATAACAGATGAGCAAATCAAACAAGTTAATGCTGACGGACAAAACATTGTGCAGCAAATTCTAAAAAAGGACATTGTCTACATCATTGGCTGATTCAATTCAAAAATTGGAGCAGAAGAAGTAACACCAACAGTAGGGAAATTCAGCTTAGGAAACGAAATGCTGCTGTTGACCAACTTTTTCTATTTTGCCAAGAAAAACAATTAACGACTATCAACACATTGTTCGCACAACCAGAAGGTCGCTCGTCCACCTGAACATCTGCCAACGGAGCTCCACGCAATCAAGTCTTTTCTCAAAAGGGGAAAAGTTCAGTTCTAACGGCAAAAGCGTCCCCAGGTGCAGATTGTGGCTCAGACCACCAACTGCTTGTTGCCAAAACCAAACTACATTTCTACAATCAGAGAAGAACATCAGCAGTGAAGTTCCACACCGACTCCGCGCCTCTCAACAGCCAATGTAATATACCAAGTAAAAAAGCAACCTGGCTATCAACAGACATCATCCAATTCACCGACGTGTGACGAGAAGCAAAGCTACTGGAAACAGAGACACGTTCTAGCGGCTAAATGCCCAGTTTCAGCGCAAAGCGAGGAAAGACAAAGAACAGTTTTGGAATGGAACTGGGAGAAGCAAGCAAAAAAGGTCACAGAGGCTCTTCACTCATGTTAACAAGGCTTGTTCTCCGTTTAGATTGCGCAACGCAACCTCAATTTTTGATCAGAATGGCAAGAAATTCCACGATCCTGAAGAAATCAAGCATAGATGGTGGGAACATACAGAAGAACTGGCAAATGATCGCGGAGACGATCAACCACAAACAGAAGAACTAACGGAATTAGACCCCTATATCCTGGAAGCTACTAAATCGGAAAGCCCCTAGAATCTATGGCATACCCGCTGAGCTGCTGAAGCCCCGGCCAGTCCAGATGCTAAGAGAACTCTGTCGCAAGATTTGGGAAGCCAAATAATGGACAAAATATTAGGCAAGGTCAGTTTTCATGTCGTTTCCCAAAAAAGGTGATCCAAGAGAACACTCAAAGTACCGCACGATAGCCCAAAATCCTGCTGAAGATTATACAAAAATGCATGGCAGCAATAGTGCAACAGGAACTCCCTGATGGTTTTCGTTAAGGAAGAGGAACAAAGACCAAATTGCAGATCTCTGCTGGATCATGGAAAATGCCCAAGAATACCAGAAGGAGGAGGACATATGCTTCATCTATACAGCAAGGCCTTTATTGCATTGAACACAACAAGCTGTGGCCATGCCTAAGACAAATAGGAGTCCTGGGACATCAGAGGCAACTCATGCAGTCCTTATATGCAAACCAAGAGGCTACGGTCAGGACCTCCAACAGTGACATGGAATAGTTAAGATTCAGAAAACACATATGCCACGGCTGCATCTGATTCCCTGCAGTGTTAAACCTGTGTGCAGAGGCCATCTTGAGGCAATGCAATTTAGATGTTTCCAACATCAGAGTCCAGATCGGTGGAAGAAACATCAACAATCTCAGATCTGCAGTGGATGCCACCTCGCTGGCAGAGAGTCAGGAAGATCTTGAACAACTGATACCAAAAGTTAAAGAAGGAAGTGAAGAATCGGCCTATACTTGAATATGAAGGAAACTAAGATCATGACAACAGCCGTAACGGTGCAGGAAAGATCTAAATCAATGATGAAGAAATCAAAGCAATTTAAGACTTCATTTTCCTCAGATCAAAAATCAACCTCAATGGACCCAAAATGAAATGATGAATTGCACTAGGTTGCAGCGCAATCTTAAGTGTGGATAAGATCTGGAAAAGCAAAAACATAAGCATTGCACCTGAATCCGGATAGTCAATGCAATTATCTCCCCAATCATAACTTATGACTGCAAAAGATGGACACTGAAGAACACGGACTGGAGGAAGATTGATGTCTTCAGACTTTGGTGCTGGAGAAAAGTCCTACAAATTCCATGGACCACCGAGATCACGAAGGATCCAATGGTTGCATGCTCTAATAAGAGAGATTCTCAAAGTATAATCGTTACCAATCCCTAAAAGAAGGAAGAATGGGAAGCATTTAAAGAGACCAGGATGGATGAGCACAAAACTTGTACACATGTTAAAGAGGAGGAAACATATGTTTATCAAATAGAAAGAGGGGGAATATCTAAAGAAGAATATAATGGGGTCTGCAGAAACTGTAGGGCAAGTGTCAGAAAAGCTAATAATGAATTGAGGCTTGTGAGAGGGACCAAAAGCAATACAAAAGGATTTGGGGGGTCAAAAGCAAAAGAAAAGCTAAAGATACTATTGGATGTTTACAGGATGAAAATGGCAAATTGGTTAAGAATGATGTTGAGAAGGACGAACATTTAAATTCCTATTTTGTATCTGTTTTCTCTCAGAAAGTTGATGTAAAATCAGCTGATCTTCCCTGTGCTATTGGTATAAGCTGGTGAGGGAACACTTGGCTAACTTGCATGAATTCAAGTCTCAAGGTCCAGATGAATTATATCCTAGGATACTAAAGGAAGCAGCAGAGGTAATTGCTGAACCACTCGTCATAATTTGTGAAAATTTCTGGAGAACAGGAGAAGTCCCAGAAGATTGGAGAAGGGCAAATGTTGTCTCTATCTTCAAAAAAGTGAAGAAGGTGGATCCAGGAAACTACAGGCCCGTGAGCCTGACTTCTATACCAAGAAAGATTTTTGAACAAATTATTAAACAGCATGTATGCAAGTACTTGGATGAGAATGGAGTAATTAACCAGAGCCAGCATGGGTTTGTAACAAGTAAAGGTGCATTTACACACAGATGATCGCTCAAAATTCATCAGAAGCTGACAGATTTGAGCGATCATTTTGCATAGGTAATAATGGGCTAATCAGCCCTTTAGTACCTCATTGAATGTATTTAGGGAACAGCGGGTGGTCTGTTCTCAAAATACATCATTAGTGTCCTCCAGAGGTAAAACTGTTGTTAACAGCTGTTAAAGAATGTTATCAGCTGTTATCTGCGCTGCCCGTGGAGAACTGGACAGTCCACCTTATCTTATCATCCTGAGGATCAAGGATTTCATGTGGACCTGAAGTCAGCGATGGACGAAAAGTGTGCGACAAGTGCACGATGGGCGCACATTTACACACCACGATTATTGCTCAAAAGATAGCTTTTGAGTGATAATCATTGCGTATAAAAGGGACTTTAGGTGAATTCCAAAACTGGCTGAGTGATCGTACTCAAAGAGTGGTCATAGAATGTATCAAGTGGGGCACCACAAGGCTCTGTCCTGGGCCCAGTGTTGGTCAACATTGTTATAAATGATCTGGAGGAGGGAATTGATAGAAAACTGATCAAGTTTGCTGATGACACAAGGCTAGGAGGGATCACTAACACTAGGGAAGAGAGAGGATTCAAAAAGATCTAGAGAAGCTTGAGCAGTGGTCGGCGACTAACAGAATGGTATTTAACAAGGAGAAATGCAAAGTCCTACATCTGGGCAAGCAGCACATGTGAAAAAGACCTGGGTATACTAATAGATCATAGACTGAACATGAGTCAACAATGTAATGCAGCAGCCAAAAAGGCAAACACAATTCTGGGCTGTATTAAGAGAAGCATAGAGTCTAGATCACATGAGGTCATTATCCCCTCTACTCTTCCTTAGTCAGACCTCATCTGGAATACTGGGTCCAGTTCTGGGATGTATTAAGAGAAGCATAGAGCCTAGATCATGTGAGGTCATTATCTCCTCTACTCTTTCTTAGTCAGACCTCATCTGGAATACTGGGTCCAGTTCTGGGATGTATTAAGAGAAGCATAGAGTCTAGATCACATGAGGTCATTATCCGCCTCTACTCTTCCTTAGTCAGACCTCATCTGGAATACTGGGTCCAATTCTGGGATGTATTAAGAGAAGCATAGAGCCTAGATCATGTGAGGTCATTATCTCCTCTACTCTTTCTTAGTCAGACCTCATCTGGAATACTGGGTCCAGTTCTGGGATGTATTAAGAGAAGCATAGAGTCTAGATCACATGAGGTCATTATCCGCCTCTACTCTTCCTTAGTCAGACCTCATCTGGAATACTGGGTCCAGTTCTGGGATGTATTAAGAGAAGCATAGAGTCTAGATCACGTGAGGTCATTATCCCCTCTAACCTTCCTTAGTCAGAGCTCATCTGGAATACTGTGTCCAGTTCTGGGATGTATTAAGAGAAGCATAGAGTCTAGATCACGTGAGGTCATTATCCCCCTCTACTCTTCCTTAGTCAGACCTCATCTGGAATACTGGGTCCAGTTCTGGTGTGTAAGAGAAGCATAGAGTCTAGATCACGTGAGGTCATTATCCCCTCTACTCTTCCTTAGTCAGACCTCATCTGGAATATTGGGTCCAGTTCTGAGCTCTCCGATTATTTTTTGTAAACTTGTTTAATTGAGCAATAAGAGAACATATGAAATTATATTACTCAGTGACAAACCTGAGTATAATATAGTTCAGATATACAACTCGGTTTCAATTACTTAGTTTCAGTTACTGTGTAACATAACATACATGATGAGGTGTCTTGTTGAATTCAGAAATCCCCATACCTATGAAGAACTATAAGGCACTTGGGAAGGTCGAAGGCCTCATTTGGTCCACCAATTGCTGAAATGTGTTTTGTGTGAGGGTTGTGGTTGATGAGCCACAATGAACTTCCCATTGTGGAATTGATCCGGGCATTTTCTATTTTTATGTACTTTTTTTTTCATATGGGAGAATATAATTGGCTGATTGCTCCATTGGGGGGCGTCGGGGGCTCCTATCCATCCAGCGCAATGCCACACCCTTACGGGCCAGAAACAGCAGCTCACTAAGATACGGATATGGACTTGCCACTGATCTTCATCCAGTATACCCAGTAAACATACAGCAGGGTTTGGTGGCAGTGGTGCCCAAATAGTTGCCCCAGGTAGTCTGTGACCTCTGTCCAGAAGGAGTATACCACCGCCAGCTCCACATCAGATGGTTATAGTTAGCGTTGGGTGTCTGACAGCGATGACATTGTGTGTTGGGGTTCTGCTGGGTGTCAAATAACATTAATGTACAATGTTTTGGATCAGTTTGTTGTTAGCTGCTGGCCAGACTGAAGTGTAGGAGTACATTGCGGTACTCCACTCTTCTTCAGAGAGTGAGGCGGTTATTTCTCGCCATTTGTCAAAGACACCCAGCTCCACGTGTGAAATTTTAGCTTGAATTGGGTGTGTATATATCTGCAAGATTAACCCCCCAGGCCCTTGTGTACGCAAAACTCCTATCAAGAGGTCGATGGAAAGGGACCAATGTGGCTCTGGGAACTGAGCATTGAGTGCATGTCTTAGGCACAATGTCCATGGGTGGATTTGAATTGCAGAATCCTTGTGGTGCACCAGAGCGGATGAGTGGGACAGGTTGCCATGGGAGGTGGGGAGTTCTCATTCAATGGAAGTCTTCAATAACCCTGGAAGTCCCTTCCAACTCTACCATTCTGTGATTTTTCTGTAAGCAGACAGCTCTATTCCCTCTACAGTGGCCAGGCTCAGGACTACAGGCAAATTTCCCATTGTAAGTGAATAGGTGTAATACCATGACTGACCACTACAATGAGAATGGAGCTGTTTGATTCCTGCAGAAATCAGCTCAGAGCATGAGCGCACCAGCCTAGTGAACAGCTCATCAGGTGGTGGACCCCGGCTGATTTACTATTTATGTCCCGAAGGATAAGACAATAATAGTTGACTCTTGCTCAGGTGTCCATTACTTTGGGTAGTATTGTATACATGCACGCTTGTGCTCCCAGTAGGGACTGGTCAGTAAGTTGCAGCTCTGTTCTCTGTTGGCTTAATTCTGTGTCGTGTTTTGCATCCCCCATTTCTCCATCTCCGGCTTACTATCTGCTCCCGGTGGTCTTTGATGCATGCTTGTGTATCGGTGTGTATACCATTATGTTTTGGTTACTAGAGCAATATATAGGCCTGATATTATTCATGCAGATGGATTTTCCTTCCCGTATAACTCGGCATATCATATGGGATCATGACGGAATATAAGATAGCAGTAGGGGGGGGGATTCTCATCCTTTGTAGCCGCTTCCCATTGGTTGTCTCCAGAGTATACATTGTATCTTTATACTGTACTCACATATCTGAGGGCATTGTGCATATATTGTTCACTTGTTTTCTTTTTCCTTATAGTTTGATGATGAAGGACGCTGTTGGCTGGATCGCGGCTGCACTTATCCTGAGAGATTTTGTATCTGATCATTTATGGAACCTTTTTATTGTGGATTTTAGGTGCATCTTAAGTCCGGAAGTCTGTAATGCGATTGTTTTGTGTGATGTGTGAATACGTGAGACCCCGGGGCAGGAGCCGTCTACTGTCGCACAAGCATTGGCGGTCCTACCTGCATTACATAGGAGTAAGTCGCGGTCAGACACCCTTGGCTTATCCCCCTAGAGGACTAGTGAGGTTGGGCGTGTCGAAGTTCAAGAGCCTGATCCTTCTTTGTCTGACATTGGGGAGTGTTGGGCCGTCTCATGTACATTAATGGCTGGTCGCTCCTTCCAGGATCAGCACGTTCGGCTGACATCCATCAAATGTCCACAAGCAGCTTTAATCTCAGCGAGTTTCAGAAGGACAATGAAGGATCCATCACTGCCAGAAAGTGGCTGCGGATGTGTCCACGCTTCCCCCGATCGATCGCAGCGGAAAGACAAACCTCTGCATTATTTAAAGCAAAGCGCTTCACTAACGAATTGTTGGTCGGGGCTCTAATGAATGATATTTTAATTGCGCCGGTTTGTTAATTTTTTATTCTTCTCCTCTGTTTTACATTGGCGGGCCCGTCGTGTAATTGATTTCTGGGTTATTACTCCTATAATTGAATGTCTTGCAGATTTCGCCTGCCTGCAGATTCCAGCTAACATTAATAAATCTGATTAAATAAATTCACTGTCTTTGACCGGACCAGGTAACAGCTAAGCAGTTTGGGTTATTAATTAACAAAGCAGAAAATCATGTCAATGAACTGTGAGGAGCAGCAAAAGTGCTGCTGCAGAGCCCTAAATCACAGCACCTGTCCTTGTCTCGCAGCAGCGCCTTCAGGTTTTACTGCCTCGGGTAAAAGTATCCGACGCCACGAAGGAAAGCGCAAAATACTGCATGGCTGTTTACGGTAATGAAGCTTGAGAACAATGCACCTCGGGGGAGCTGATCAATGCATTTGGCTGCAGCGCATTCACAATATGGGGCTGAAGCTACCGTAGTTATTACGCCCCTCAAAACTTTTTCCAACACCGTCAACATTTTTGCAATTGATATTTTCTGCTGCTTGTGCCAAAAAGTGGCGACAAGATATAAAAGGTGCAACCTAGCATAGAGCAGTAGCTGTCCCGTATCCGGCAGCCAACATACATCATCTGGGGAGAGCAGCGGCCCCTGGATAGAGGAAAAACGGTGTATATAGCGCCATAAAATATGTATCTATTAGAATATATCCATAGAAAAGTAAAAACGTTTCAGCAAAAACCAAGCCTTAGGTCGACTTCATATGGGCGAGAAAATTGCAAGAGAATTGTGTGTTGTTTAGTAACCCAGAGGGTCCTACAGGGGAGCTTAGGGTTAATAAGTCCTAGGGACCTCACTGTAAGCTCTTATGGAGACATAGGAGGCATAAGTGAGATCTGCCTAGCAACAGTGCTGTTTGTGACTGGCTGCCTGAAGCTACTTTTCTGGTTGGTCAGCCCCTTCTCACGTTAGGATTAATGTTACTGGGGAAAGCTGACCAGCTGATCTGGTAAAGAAGAATGATTGGTGGAATGGGAGGAGTCAAGAAAGACCGGGAGTTGGAGCTGGTGGAGGAAAGGAAGTGAGTCAGCAGAGCAGAGAAGCAGAGAGAGAAGCATGGATAGAAGAGTGCAGGAGCCCTGCGCTGGGAGAGGGCAGAGCCTGGAGTGGGAGAAGGGTCTATTCCACCCCTGCCAACAGGAACCTGGGCCAGAGAAGATCCTCGCGTGAGCCAGAAAGACACCGCAACTGTGAGTTTGAGTTGCCACACATGGTCAAGAGTGTGCCCTCAGGAAAGCCTGCACTGTTCCCTCTATGGTTCCCCAAATAACCTTAGAATCTAGCAATTGTATTTCTCAGCTTGGCAGCCACATCTGCTTCTAAAGGGGAGTGTGAAGGAATCAAAGGTTGCTTTCAATATGTTGGATATGTTGTGAAAGTTACTGATTGCTGTAAGAAGAGTGTGTGCATGTACTCTATCAACCAGTCTAAATAAACTGCGTGCCTTCAGTCTTACTGTTACATCAATGGACTTGTCTCTTCATTTCACTGAAGAACTCACACTAAGGCACTGGCGTCACGAAGAATCTACACTAATTGCTTTAGCCACAAAACACTTTCCAGGCCTACTTGCAGCTTGAGCTATCCATTGGGGCAGAGTAGCCACAACCGTAACAAGCCAGAGGTGCTGCACCCACTCGAGTTACTCCCCGACAACTCCTGCTTGCTGCAGTTGCGGGAGGCACAGATCTTGCAAAAATACAAACCCCATTCTTTTGAACGGGGTCATACAAATGAGCGATTTTTTTCCGGCATTGGATGGATGATGCAGGCATCAAATAGTAGCATGTCCTATCTTGTGCATGCTCTTTCATTGCACCATCCATTGTTCTCATTTGGTCCGGCAGCACCATCGCAGCATGTGCTAGGTGCATGCGATACGATGCGAGGTCTCCCATTGGAGGCTGCCATGGAGGAGGTTCCCTGCATCCCCCAAGTGATGCCAGGCTGTTTTTACAGGAAAACGCCTCATATCCTCGGGGCTCTCACATGGATGGCGAAGGCGATACTGGGCTGGGAATCTCTGCCCGCTCTCCCCTGCCACGTGAAGTTAGCCTTAATCATAACATTACAGCAAATCAAAGCTGCATATTAAAACCATCAACAGACGCTCGGCTGCATAATGGATGGACAGAAAGGGGGTCGGCGCGCAAAAGAGCAAAAAGAAGAACTCCTACTATTGATTAAATAGAATAATTTTAAACTATCACATTGCCCCCCCCCTCCCCCCCTCCGGGTGAGACGCATCGGGTGCCGGTGATACGGTTGTCACTGTGTTCTTATTGTCGTCCTGTACATGTGAATATATAGTATGTAACATGTGTGTTTAATGATTGTCATTATTGTGAACATGACTGTGATAACATTGGGCATTCCTTGTAGATCCGGGACTCGCTGGACGCCTCCCGGACTTTATGCATTATTTCGCGTCTCTTCTCTTATGTGATATTTTATTATTATGCTATTTAATTATATGTAAAAGTTCTTTCTGTTGAGGCTTTTCTGTGCCGACCTCTTAGTCATGGCACGTAGCCGGTACAAGAAGCAAGCAATTTACAGGTAAGAAGACGTGACAGGACAACCGCTTGGCCACGCCCACTAATGAATAAATAATGAGGAGATGAAGCGCATTAAAAACAATGGAAACATCAGTATATAAAGATCAGATCTCCGGTGACGGCCGCGCGGGAATCCGGTTTGTAGCCGCATTATCCAATGAGCCTTTCTGGAAAGCAGTCTTGTAACCCAATCTCCGCCTCTGGCCGAACACCCTTTCAGTGCCAGTGACTCTATATGAGGATCTCCCCTTGGGGGATTTCTATAAAATGTCTGGATGCTGCAGACGGGGAACGTCTCAATATACGGAGGAGGGATTAGAGCCGGATCTACGGGGTTATAATCTGCGTGATGTCCGCCCGCTGTATTACCGCCCACAGACACAGATGACGGCAGCGGTGTTACAATGTATCAAGGCGTTCATATGAAACGTCTGGGATGTGTGATAAAGAGCAGATCTGATTGGCCCGCGCCAATTCTGAGAAGTCACCGTGGTATTGTACAAGCTGCAGCTATCGCGTTGCCTATTCTACGCGTCTTCCTGGTGACATATATGATCCCTGGATGGAGGATTTGCGCGGGGATCATCCTGCGTGAGAACGGCGAGATATTTTACTCTCATTTGTTTAATCTATATATATATTAATACACAAAAGCCCTCACTGACTCACTGACTGACCGACTGACTGACTGACCGACCGATTGACCGACTCACTGACCGACTCACTGACCGACTCACTGACCAACTCACTGACCGACTCACTGACCAACTCACTGACCGACTCACTGACTGACTGACTGACTGACTGACTGACTCACTGACTGACTGACTGACTGACTCACTGACTGACTCGCTGACTGACTGACTCACTGACTGACTCGCTGACTGACTGACTCACTGACTGACTGACTGACTGACTGACTAACTTACTGATTTACTGACTGACTGACTGACTCGCCACTAATTCTCCAACTTCCCAATGTCATAGAAACATGAAATTTGGCACAAGCATAGATTATATCCAAAATAGGTTCCAACTCGATTATTCAATTCTAAACGCAAAATAATTAGTGTCCAAATTTTACGTGCGGAATCTAATTCTCTCACTTCCTGATGTCATTTTATATAAAGGACACGTTGCATGGTTACCTCCACGTGGTGTTTCCTGGGTAACACAGAGAACTATGCAAAATGGTGAACATATGTTTTTCCTCGGTATCTCTAAAGTAACCACGACTTCATAAGATTTACCGTGTGAACAGCAGATAAACACCAGTACCAAATTAACTCGGGCGAAGCCGGGTATATCAGCTAGTGTAACATAAAATCTGCACTAAACCCAGTAAAAAAGACGAAGGAGCAGCGGCATCAGGTGCGTCCGGCGGAGTCTGAAGGCGCCAGTTAGATTATGCCAAATGGTCTTATCTGGTGTCTGATGCTGCTACATTCTTGGCCTCATATATGATCCTGCTGCGGTAACCGCGAGGGCACAACCAGAAATAACACGGCACTCCGGATTCTGAGGCCATCAAGAATAGAGTCAGAATGTGGCTGAAAAGTAAAAGAGACCAAAACTGTTATTACTGAGAGAGGAAAGGAAACGGGGGAATCCTGGCGGAGAAGAAGGAGGAGCCTAGATATCTCCCGTACCGACGGAGCTTCTGCCGAAACGGGTTATAAGAGGCGTATAGATAAGACTCCTCCCACAGAGACATACAGACTAGTGAGGGCCGAAGGGGCAGGGAGGATGAAGAGCCCACGGGGTGACCACAACCCTGGGGGAAAAGGGTAAAAAAGATGCAACAAGTGACGTCTAGTCTTCTAGATCATCGAAGTAGTTACTATAAGCTTCCAGGTGACGTATGAGGGCAATAATGGCTGCATTGTGGGGTAACTGAGGCCAATTATGGCTGCACTATGGAGTAGCTGAGGGCAATAACGGCTGCATTGTGCGGTAACTGAGGGCAGTAATGGCTACATTGTGGGGTAACTGAGGGCAGTAATGGCTGCACTCAGGGTAACTGTTCTCATGAGTCTACAACCTGGAAAGGGTCTGTTTGGTGGCCAAGAGTTCTGTTGCCGATGGATCTGGTTGTAGGAGATTATGAGGTGTGCAGTCAGCCATTAGTAGCTAGAATTGGGTGTAAAGGAGGAGGAGATACGTAATCCTGTAGCTCTTGGCCTCTTATCCCTGAGGACAAACTTTCCCGCAGTCATTCGGATAAAGCAGCCTTAAATGTTTCTGCTGGATGAATATCAGGACAGTGATAAGCGGAGGCGGGGGGGGGGGAGGGGGGGGACAATACAAGCACTTCACCTTCAGTTACAGCTTTGTCAGGTATCACAATAGCAGGGCCCTTATCTGCAGGACGGATGGAGAGCCGTGTCCGCGGGGGCCGGTGTGGGGATTTATCGTGTCCGCGGGGGCCGGTGTAGGGATTTATCATCTTCATCTTGTTACGTGTGGAAGAGAATACGGGAAGGTTTTTTCCACTTGAATGTGAAAGAATCCAAAACTGAAGTTCTTGCCTGGAGAGGATACAAGTCTGGATTGGATATCTATAATGTATTAATCCCTTCATGACACGGCCCCTTTTTTTTTCCATTTTCGTTTTTTTCTTCCCCCTTTAAAAAAATCGTAACACCTTTATTTATGAGGGCTTGTTGTTTCTTGCGGGACGAGTTGTAGTTTTTAATGGTCCTATTTACTTTACCATATAATGTACTAAAAAACTTTTAAAAAATTCTAAGTGGAGTAAAATTGAAAAAACAAAAGACATTTCGCCTTCTTTCGGTGCGTCAAAAACTGCAACAAAAACGACATGATCACTGTATTCTACGGGTCGGTACAGAAACGACGAGACCAAACTTGTAGAGTTTTTCTTTACTATACTACTCTTTTTTTCCGAAGACTTTTCATTTTTTCAATTATTTTCTGCCGCCATCTTGTGCGCGCAATAACTGTTTTATTTTTCTGTCGACATAGTTCAGCGATGGCTCATTTTTTGCGGAATGTCCTGTAGTTTCCATTAGTACTAGTGATGAGCGAGTATACTCGCTAAAGGCAATTGCTTGAGCGTGCATTGCCTTTAGCGAGTACCTGCCCGCTCAAGACTGAAGATTTGGGTGCCGGCGGCAGACAGGGAGCTGCGGGGGAGAGCGGGGAGGAATGGAGGGGAGATCTCTCTCTCCTTCTCTCTGCCCCGCTCCCTCCTGCTGACTGCTGCTACTCACTGCTCCCCCGTGCCGAATCTTCTGTCTTGAGCGGGCAGGTACTCGCTAAAGGCAATGCACGCTCGAGCTATTGCCTTTAGCGAGTATACTCGCTCATCACTAGTTAGTACCAATTTGGAATACATACAACTTTTTGATCACTTTTTATTGCGTTTTTTTCAGGGAGACAGGGTGACTAAAAAAGTGCATTTCCGGTGTTCTTTATTTTTTTTTTCGGACGACGTTCACCATGCGGGGTAAATAATGTGCTACTTTAATAGATCAGACTTTTACAGACGTGGCGATACCAGATATGTATTTTATTTTATTATTTACATTTTTTAATTACAGATATGGCAAAACGGGGGTGATTTAAACTTTCATAACTTTTTTTTTTACAACTAAAATAACTTTATTGCTCTTTTTTTCACTTTACTTTTAAGTCCCTCTGGGGGACTACAATATGTGATGCTTTGATCACTCCTGCAGTATGACGTAATGCTATAGCATTACGACATACTGCAATTTGACAGGCAGTCTATCAAGCCACCCCACGGGGATGACTTAATAGGCAGTCTCCTGAGGCTGCCCTGGGGCCTTCTTAGAAAGCCCCCGGCTGCCATGATACCTGCATGGCTCCCCCGATCTCACCATGGGAGATGGGCAGTATGGGACCCCCGAATATCGTTTGGGGGATTTAAATGCTGCTGTCAGAACTGACAGCGGCATTTAAAGGGTTAATAGCCGCGATCGGCCAAACATCTGATCGCGACTATTGCCTGCGGGTGTCAGCTGTAATAAACAGCTGACACCCGCGCTGTATGAAGAGAGGTCACCCCGCAACCTCTCTGCATACATACCCCGACACTCCAGGACATAAATGTGCGTAATGGAGCAGGAAGGGGTTAATGGTTGTAGAAAACACATTGATAGGAGAAACGAGCTCTCCCTGTAAAGTGGTGGGAGCGAGAAGAGTTACTGTGTCCTTCATCCCCACAGGAACAGCTTGGTGTCAGCACAATTCAAAGAACCGAAGTAACAGGAAGAAGCGGAGTATATTGTACAGTAGATACATTGGAGAGATGTTACTTCATAGCTAATAGTTGTAGAAATGTATTGGCACCTTTGGTGGTCCGATACGGGACAGAGGGGCGAAGATCTAATAAAAGGACGGGGGCCCTAATAAAGGGGCCGTAGAGCTAATCTAATACAGGATGGAGGGGCGAAGATCTAATAAAAGGACGGGGGCCCTATTAAAGGGGCCGAAGAGCTAATCTAATACAGGATGGAGGGGCGAAGATCTAATAAAAGGACGGGGGCCCTAATAAAGGGGCCGAAGAGCTAATCAAATACAGGATGGAGGGGCGAAGACTTGGTGGATTGTATCCCGCAGGCTGGCTATACGCATTACACGCTTGTCCGTTGAACCCCTCACACATGAATATTTGGTTTAGGGAAAGAACATGAGTTTTGACCTCCCATCAGCACGGTGCAGCAGAAATCTGGGTCCATCTGGTTGTTTTAATGATACAAGTTTTGCGCTCTTTTGCCCGCTGGACTCTTTCTGTTTCTTTTAGACACAATGGCACCTGAACTGGTCGCCCGCTGTTATACCATCCGTGCGGAGGAACGGCGAGTTGTGCGTTCGGACACGTTAGTTGGAGCTCCAGCGTTGTATTGAGCTGACTGTGCAGCCTGTTGGTCAGAACGATTCCTGACATCCTCCTCCGACCCCTAATGAGTTGTTTCCGTCCGCAGGATTCCCTTCCGCTGGATGTTTTCCTCGATCGCGCCATTCTCAGTATACTCTCCGCAATGTTACATGAGAACACACACCCCCCCCCCCCCCCGCGCGCGCGGTTGGCAGTGAGGCCCCCGGCTAGTCTAGCACCGACGACCGGCCTCGTTGGAAGTCGCTCCGATCGCTGGGTTTTCCCACCCATTTTCCCGTAGGTTTCTTCCTCTACACCTGAACGTCGTGATACGTTTTCTTTAGGTAAAAATATTTCTTACATTTTAGCCAACTGGTCCGGGGAGTCGATCCCACAACGTTGCAAGACATAATCATAGCTAGAAATAAGTCCAGAAGCTCCTATGAACGGACGCCCCTGATCGAGTATCTACTTACAAATATGGAACTGATTCGGGCTGAAGTAACCCTTTACATGACGGCTTCTAGGGGGTTCTTCCCACTTGGCTGGTTTTGCAGTTTTGTCCATGAAATCAGCGGAGACCCCAGATGACCCCCGATGTCCCCAGATGACCCCCGATGACATCAGATGACATCACATCCACCCCTGTTGGGACATCAGAGTTTAGTATCATTATCCCCACCTATCATCATGGCCCGAGCTAACTGTCTGCAGCCCCTCTGCTAATGACTACTGCAGGTTGCGCTGACAGAAGGAACAGCTTGGCAACAAAGTATTAATTGCATAACGGTAATGAAGCTGATGACATATTAATGGCAGGTTTTGCATCTGTTTACGAGGAGCCGCGCTCATTTTCCTGTTGCATTCTAAGATTCGAAGTGACAGGAATAAAGGAGGGGAGATGATTGCGAGGGAGACCATCGGAACGCTGCGCACTTCAAGTAAATGCATCATTACCGGGACCTCGCCAGGAAGCATTGTATCCGAACAATGCTCCGCGCAAATGTTTATCATTCAGATTTCCAAATTGGATTCACGATTTTAAATAATAATCTGCAATGAAAGTCGGTTGTGCTTGTATGAAAACAGAGGAATGCGAGCGCGAGACAGCGCACCGACCCGCTGACCCCCCAACGCTCACCGCACTCTGAGCTGCTGAAATAGGCATCATTTATCATTGGCGCTATGTGGGCGTCTCCGCTAAGTGCAGCTCAGCCTATTCCTGATGCTATTTTTCTTTTTCTAATGCTGACCATAGAAATTATGAAGACGACACACTTAAGGCCCACAATGTGCAGAAGCGCGGCTGCCGACTGCCACTTTCGAGAATCACTGTGAGATCGAACACAATATCATCAAGCCGAGGTTGTAGTAAGCTGCCCCCTTCCTGAAGTGTCAGCAGAACTGCAGAGGTGCACTGAGCACCCTCATCCAGAATACCCACTGACCGCCCCGTTATTACCTCCATCTGGTCGCGTTGGACTCCTTTATCCTTCAGACTCGCAGTGATTCGCCGTTTTATAGATTCCCCTAGATGATGAAATGGTTCTGCAGGAATACTGGCCCCCGTGGACAGGAAGCTGCTTCTAGTTGCAGATTAGATGGCGGTGCTGACATGTTCTGACCGGCTGACAGGAAGGGGTCAGCGATTCATGCTGCTTGTGCCAAATTCTGACCTCCCATCAGCAACAGAAATCTGGACCCATCTGACCAGGAGATGTTTCTCCGCTGCTCAGTGATACAAGTTTTGCGCTCTTTTGCCCGCTGGAGTCTTTCTGTTTCTCTAAGACACAATGGCGCTGGAAATGGTTATCTGCTGACAAGGAAAACCTGTCATGTGACTTTATGCTGCACTCTTGGGTTACAGGGAGAATTTCCGTACAGGGACAAGCCAATCGTGCGAGCGCCGGGGGTCTAATAAAAGGGCCGTAGATCTGATAAAGGGGCGGGGCTCTAATAAAGGGGCCGTACATCTAATAAAGGGACGGGGATCTAAAAAAGGGGCCACAGATTTAATAAAGGGATGGGGGCTCTAATAAATGGGCCGTAGATCTAATAAAGGGGTGAGACTCTAATAAAGGAATGGGGCTCTAATAAAGGCGCCGTAGATCTAATAAAGGGATGGGACTCTAATAGTGATATACTGGGCTAACCCAGGAAGTGTATTATTGGAAGACAAGCGTAACTCTAAATGCAAGAGAGACACAGTAGAGATGCAGCTTCAAGAGCTACAAATCACAGAAGGTGACAGAGTCCAGGCAGAGCTGTCTGGGAAAGCAAACAGACTGCAGGTGGAATTAGAAGTTCAGATTAAAGAGTCTCAAAATCTGGTGCGAGAAGAGATGTACCAGAGGCTTGGCCTTAGTGCACACCTGAAGAGAACAGAAGATAAGAGAAGTGTGTTCTTCAAGCAGTTAGAGGAAGATGCAGAAACTAAAGCAAAGCAGATTTTAACACTTTAGGCTCAGGTGTCAGATCTGGAAAAGACAGTGGAAAAGAACACTGCGTGCTTGGATTCTGCTGAAGAGCAAAAAAGAGAAATTCAAAGAGAATTAGAAGCTATAAGTCACCAGTATGAAGAAAAAGCAGCTGCTAATGATAAACTTGAGAAGTTTAGCGTCTTCAGCAGGAATTAGAAGATATGTTTTATTCCCCCTGTTTTTGAAGCTCTGCGGGATATGTTGGCGCCTTACAAATAAAGAATATTATTATAACTGTGAGCTTGGTCACCAATGTCAGACTGTGTCCAAACAAGAGAAGATGTGTGAACAGGGGATTACTGAAGAGAAAATTGGGCCTAAGAGAGAGATGCCATTCAACATGAATATGCTGAAGAAAGAGCTCGTAAGAAAGTGAAGGAACAGTTGGTCCAACAGAAAGTAATGGTAGAAGCCTATCACAGGGATGCTCCAAAGACCAACCCATCAGTGAACTGAAAGCTACCCAGAAAAAGTTAGATTCCGAGGTAAAAGAACTTAGAAGAGAGCTAATGAGGATTCAAGGTGAGAAGTCAACAGCAGACATGGAAAAAGCCCAGGTTATAAGGGAAACATCTAAACCGCAACAGCAGATGGATGAACTTTAATCCCCTCTTCAAGCTGCAGAAAATGACAGAGATGAAATGGAAATCCATTTACAGTCAATACAGTTTGACCAAATCAGCTAATAGCTCTAAACAACGACAATACTGTACTAAAAGAACAAACAAAACTGTTACAGAATGAGGCTAGAAAAAGCAATTACAGAACCGAAGCAGAGAATCTAGCGACTGGGTTCAGACTTCACAAGTGCTCAGAAGGAGATGAAAGTCAAACACAAAGCATATGAGGATGCGGTTGGGATCCTGAGCCGATGTCTTCAGGAAGCATGGACTACAAAAAAAAAAAATGGAATTTGAGCTCTAACCTCAAAGTGCAAATTTCTGAAGGAGGCAGCAGTCAAGCTTTTCAGGAAAAGTTGAATGGATTAAAAAGTGAATACACAGTAACATAGTATGTTAGGCCAAATGAAGACAATGTCCATCTAGTTCAGCCTGTTTCAACCCCCTCCCCCCACCACCACACTTGTTGGTCCAGAGGAAGGCAAAATAAACCAATGAGCCAATTTAGCTCATATGGAAGGAAAAAAATCCTTCCTCACTCCACAACGGCAGCCAGAGTAATCCCTGGATCAACATTTCGAGATCAACAACCCCACTGGTCACCTATTGTCTATATCCTGTAATATCATAGCGCTCTAGAAAGACATCTAGTCCCTCTCCCCTACACCTCTTTTAATGCACCCTAAAACTTTATTTGCTTTTGCAGCAGCTGACTGGCATTGGTTACTCCAGTTTAGTCTACAGCCCACTAGTACCCCCAGGTCTTTTCCCTAGCAGTACCCCATTTAGTGTATATTGGTGACATCCGTTTCTCCTGCCCATGTGCAGAACCTTACATTTATCAACACTGAACTTCATTCACCCCCCCCCCCCCCCCAGCCCCTGGTTTATCTCGGTCCGTTTGTAGCCGCACATTGTCCTCCGTTGCATTTATTATATTGTATAATTTTGTATCATCTGCAGATATAAGAAACTGTAACCCGGAGCAAGATGATGCAGGAGCGTGAGCTACAAGAAGTCACCAGCCAGGAACTTGAAGAATATAGAGAGGAGGTTCTTGAGCTGAAAGATGAGCTGCAGGAATCCTATGGCTTTAAAGGAAAAATTAAAGAAGAACAAGAAACTGACACTGGAATTAGAGTATGAATGAGGGAAGCTGACTGGACCTGGACGATCCAATGTTACTCTACGTGAACACAACAGTAGACTGGGAGCTGCTCTGGCAAAGAGAGAGGCCGATTTAGGTAAAATGAACTTACGGGTTGAGGCAGTCCTGAGACATGAAGAAGAAGACATGCAAATGGGAGAGCCAATACAGAGTCCACAGGATGCTCTGGAGAAAGAGAAAGCAAAGGTCACCAATTGGGTGAAACACGGTCCCAGTTAGTATTTGAAGAAAGGGCTCCTATATAAAGACCGAAGTGCTAGCCATTACAAGTTGGTGTCCGAAGAAAAGGCAGTGTTTGCCAAGAAGTTATGTGTAAAGATGAAATACTGGGAACCGAATAGTCATGTTGCTGAAAGGAAGGTTCGGAGACTAGAGAGGTCCAAGAGCTGGTTCAGACACCAAGTAAAAGAAAAGATCTTGTTGAAGAATCTTATAAATAAGATACAAGCAGTGAAGTATGCCGAATTATGCTAAGAAGGTGAACTGGGTGCTGCCTGTCAACAGCTTGTGGAAGCTGGGAAAGTTGTAGATTTCTTCATATAAAAACAGAATACCTGCTAATTGAAAGTTACCACTTGTCTGCCAGTGTATGTAAATCTAGATAGGCTGGAAACCGGCAATCTATGAGACTTAAGGGCCATGTAAATGTACTGATTATCACCCAAAACAAATGTGCTTGATAATCCTTACATGTAAACGCGGGCAGTCGTAAGCTATTCCTAGTGATAAGGGTGCGCAGCATTCGTTCCATTTGAATGGGCATTGTTCAGGCTTTTGGGCGCCTAGAGGACTAGAGGGGAGTAAACAATGTACTCATTGTGTTTGCCCTGCATACATAATGAGTACACTGCTTACTCATGTGTGGGGGAAGACAATGGAATCCTGACAGACAGATAATCCCTCTCATAAACACACATCAACGTGAGCAAACAACTCATTCTGAGTTTACCTTAGCTAATGAAGGAAACAGAGACGACTTCAAGGCATTATCTGTACATGTAATTGTATGGAAAACAATTGTCAATGTGCTCAGTCGTTCAGCCCTTTGACCGATAATCATTGCATGTAAAAGGGCCTTTGGGGCTCGTTCACAGCAGCATTTGTTTTTTATTCAGCTGTTTCATCAGAGGAGCAAAATAGAAGAAACAACAGTTCCATCCAAACAGCGTTCAGGGGACTCTCTGAGCTTCAGTTCCGTTCTGTTCTCTTTTGTCCGCTTTCCTTTTTTTCTAACAAAAGAAAATAGCGCAGACCGCAGCACTTATTAACACTAAATAAAGGCAAGCGAATGGAACAGACCCTGCCTTACCCATTATAGTCAGGGGTGACAGAAATAAAAGGAAAGATTTCCATCGGATTCCATTTTTGTGTCTGTTTAACCCCTTAAGGACCCGGCGTATTTTGGCCATGATGAGGCAACAATCTGCTTTGGATTTTCATCTCCACTTTTTCATTTCTTCGTCCGCACGGCCGCGTGAGGGCTTGGCTTTGCATGGCAAACTGTCGTTCTTATTGCTACCTTCTGTGGGTGCAGGGGATGTATTGTAAAACTGGGAGAGAAAACATCAATTCTGTCATTGCTTTTTTTTGACAGCATTAATCCAGCAGCGTAAGTGACATGATGCATTTTTCTGCAGGTCGGTGCGATTATGGCAATACCGAAAATACTATAAGGTTTTTGTACCTTTGCACAATAAAAATCCCTTTGGCAGGGAATTATTATTGCTATTATTTTACAACCCTGCATTCACAGCCACATAACCTATTATATAGAGCTGAAGCCACTCACTGAGGCATGAAGGATGGCTGGAGGTAAGGCTGCATTCCCACGAACGTATATCGGCTCGGTTTTCACGCTGAGCCGATATACGTCGTCCTCATCTGCAGGAGGGGGGAGGATGGAAGAGCCAGGAGCAGGAACTGAGCTCCCGCCCCCTCTCCGCCCCTCTGCACTATTTGCAATGAAAGGAGGTGGGACGGGGGCGAGGCTAAGTTCTGCAAATTAGCCCCGCCCCCATCCCGCCTCTCCTCATTGCAAATAGTGGAGAGGAGGCAGAGAGGGGGCGGGAGCTCAGTTCCTGCTCCTGGCTCTTCCATCCTCCCCCCCTTACTGCAGATGAGGACGACGTATATCGGCTCGGCGTGAAAACCAAGCCGATATACGTTCGTGTGAATGCAGCCTGAGTCTGTAAGCTGCATGCAAGTTCCAGGTACTCATTACGAATCACCCACAATAACGGGCCCATTGGTGTAGTAGAAGCTTCATGGGGTCCTCCAGCGAGCCAATCAGAAATGCAGAAGCAATATCAGACTTGTTGTTGACACTAAGGCCTCCTTCACACGGGCGACAAAGTGGCGTGATTTTGTCGCATTGCTACGATGCTACAAATCGCATGTATGTGAAGCCCATGGTTTCCTATGGGTTCCTTCACACATGAGAGGTTTTGCAGCATGCTACAAAACGACACACAAACCTCGCAGGTCCGGCGATATGCCTGCGGCACACGAGGTTTTGTAGCCCATGTTTCTCTATGGAGCCTTCCTCCCTGTTGCATCGCATTGCACAAAAATGCTGTTTGCATGCGATGCGATGCAACGTTGACAGTAGCAGATGATACAAAGTTGCGTGATTTTGTCGCGTCACATGCAACTTTGTAGCGCTACAAAATCACAGTATTGCTGCGGGAAAATCACAGTGATATCATACGGTGCAGCGATGCGGTGTCACCCGTGTGAAGGAGGCCTTACTCTACTCAAACAGGTAGCAATCATCAAATCCAGGCTCACACCAAAGGGACCGCTCCAGAGGAGAGAGGAAGCAGGAGGGCAGATGAAGCTGCAGCCTCTAAGTAAGGTAATGGTGACTGCACCAACGCCCCTCTGTCTTGCATGCACAAGCACCACAAAGTGAGGAAATCAAAATGAGCTGAACAGGGAGATGATGGTACCTGGTGCAGAGGTAAGCTGAGCAGCCTCCCACAAAACGTTTATACCCCATGATGACACATCAGTCAAAGCAGGTAATGTGTGGCGTCTTCGGCTCGGATTGCTGCATGGTTCAACAGGGTCGCAACAAAGGTTTGTACAGGCCGGTATTGTCTGTGCCTGTCATAGCCCAGGTAAAATAGGAAAGGTACCTACACAACATGCAGTGTGACCATCTTACCTGTTTCAGAGACTGCAAGTGGGCTTCATCCAACTGCCAGACGTGGGCTGATGTGAATGTGCTTGTCTGTTTTGATCTATTATCCCTGTCCCTGTCCTACTGATAGCAATCCCCGCTAACTGCAATCAACCCCCCCCCCTACAGTCACAATTTGACCATTGTCTATGTGCATAGCATCCCACACTCTCCACCTCGCCATCCCATGCACATCTTCACTCCATCATATCATGAACATCTCCACCCCGCCGTACTGTGCCCATCTCCAGCCCACCATACCGCGCACATCTCCAGCCCACCATACCATGCACATCTCCAGCCCTGCCATACCGCGCACATCTCCAGCCCTGCCATACCGCGCACATCTCCACCCCCCATACCGTGCCCATCTCCAGCCTGCCATACCGTGCCCATCTCCAGCCTGCCATACCGTGCCCATCTCCACCCCGCCATACTGTGCCCATCTCCAGTCCACCATACCGCGCACAACTCCAGCCCACCATACCGTACACATCTCCAGCCCTGCCATACCGCACACATCTCCACCCCCCATACCGTGCCCATCTCCAGCCTGCCATACCGTGCCCATCTCCAGCCTGCCATACCGTGCCCATCTCCACCCCGCCATACTGTGCGCATCTCCACCCCACCATACCATGTACATCTCCAGCCCCTTTACCTTCTGTATCCCCCCATTATCTGTAGTATGTAAGCTCGTTGGAGCCCCGCACCCCTACTGTCTCCATCAGCTGATTACTACATGGAATGAGGGTTTTTTGACCCCCTATCTTGTAAGCGCTGCTGAATATGTTGGTGCAATATAAATAACGATTATTATTATTATTATAGGTTGTGACCACAGCTACAGGAAAGAATATGGCTAAAAGGGCATATCTGAGATGGTATGTCAGTATGGAGTCCCCGGAGCTAAGAGAGAGTGATGGAGAGGGTGATGGGGACCACATCTTGTTAATGGAGGTCTTCAGAGAATGATTGTACAAGTGTCTCACACTTCACAAAGTAGTGGCAAGGAAGATAGACCCAATGGGAGCCTCAGCCTTTAAGATTGGCGAGACCAAAGAGAAGAAATGGAGATAAAGTCTACTCATTACTTTACAGCAACACCCAGTGGAAAGATGTCACTTCATCCTTGGAAATCTTGTTTGGCCCCTGTTATAGAACTGGGCCCCCCACAATAGACACAAGCCAAGCACAGAAGATTGGTACGAACCCCTGCTCCTGATGGGGACTTATACCCCATAAAGCTGGGTTGGGGGCACTGTAAGATGATTCCATATATTGCAGGCATTGATAAGAGACGGCTTCACGGTTATTGGTAAACTGTCTATCAGATGTACGCTGAATATATGTACACCCTGCTTTGCTTTTCATGGCAGTAGATCTGTCAATGATGCCAGTCTGATACTTACAAGAACCTCTTCTCTTTGTAAGATGACTCATCTCCGACATCCAGCCAAGTGTACATTATGTCTTAAGAAGGAACCCCAAGAAGGTCTAAGAGAGCGTCCGGTATGACAGTCTTATGGAACAAAGCAGTCTTTTCCAATGGACAACCATAAGCCCTTCATATAATGGAGAATGGGAATCATTGGGATACACCTAATTTGGGATAAAAGTGGGGAGAAGATGTGAAGGTAAGATGATCTGTTACACTAGTCATTCATGGGTTAATATAGCCCTGAGTGAACTATCCTTGTGGTGGGGATTTGGACCTCCTGTAGGGACTGTATGTAGCCATTGTACCATCATCAGTATAAGTGATGTTAGCAGCAAGGCACATCATTCATGTATTCATGTGTTGGACTTTGCAATGATTGGCCACTTATTACAGCAATAAGGTGTAACTCGGGGTGGTGGTCCGCTGTGATTGGACACTATATGTGACGAGAGGACGGCGGAGAGCGCACACCAGTGAAGAGAGGTCAGCGGAGACCGCACACCGGTGACGAGAGGACAGCGGAGAGCGCACACCAGTGACAAGAGGACGGCGGAGACCGCACACCGGTGACGAGAGGACGGCGGAGAGCGCACACCAGTGAAGAGAGGTCAGCGGAGACCGCACACCGGTGACGAGAGGACAGCGGAGAGCGCACACCAGTGACAAGAGGACGGCGGAGACCGCACACCGGTGACGAGAGGACGGCGGAGAGCGCACACCGGTGACGAGAGGACAGCGGAGACTGCACACCACTGATGAGAGGACAGCGGAGACCGCACACCAGTGACGAGAGGACGGCGGAGACCGCACACCAGTGAGGAGAGGACAGCGGAGACCGCACACCAGTGACGAGAGGACGGCGGAGACCGCACACCGGTGACGAGAGGACAGCGGAGACCGCACACCGGTGACGAGAGGACAGTGGAGACCGCACACCAGTGACGAGAGGACAATGGAGACCGCACACCGGTGACGAGAGGACAGCGGAGAGCGCACACTGGTGACGAGAGGACGGTGGAGACCGCACACCAGTGACGAGAGGACAGCGGAGAGCGCACACCAGTGACGAGAGGACGGCGGAGACCGCACACTGCTGACAAGAGGACGGCGGAGACCGCACACCAGTGAAGAGAGGTCAGCGGAGACCGCACACCGGTGACGAGAGGACAGCGGAGAGCGCACACCAGTGACAAGAGGACGGCGGAGACCGCACACCGGTGACGAGAGGACGGCGGAGAGCGCACACCAGTGAAGAGAGGTCAGCGGAGACCGCACACCGGTGACGAGAGGACAGCGGAGAGCGCACACCAGTGACAAGAGGACGGCGGAGACCGCACACCGGTGACGAGAGGACGGCGGAGAGCGCACACCGGTGACGAGAGGACAGCGGAGACTGCACACCACTGATGAGAGGACAGCGGAGACCGCACACCAGTGACGAGAGGACGGCGGAGACCGCACACCAGTGAGGAGAGGACAGCGGAGACCGCACACCAGTGACGAGAGGACGGCGGAGACCGCACACCGGTGACGAGAGGACAGCGGAGACCGCACACCGGTGACGAGAGGACAGCGGAGACCGCACACCAGTGACGAGAGGACAATGGAGACCGCACACCGGTGACGAGAGGACAGCGGAGAGCGCACACTGGTGACGAGAGGACGGTGGAGACCGCACACCAGTGACGAGAGGACAGCGGAGAGCGCACACCAGTGACGAGAGGACGGCGGAGACCGCACACCGGTGACGAGAGGACGGCGGAGACCGCACACCAGTGACGAGAGGACAGCGGAGAGCGCACACCAGTGACGAGAGGACGGCGGAGACCGCACACCGGTGACGAGAGGACGGCGGAGACCGCACACCAGTGACGAGAGGACAGCGGAGAGCGCACACTGGTAACGAGAGGACGGTGGAGACCGCACACCGGTGACGAGAGGACGGCGGAGACCGCACAGCGGTGACAAGAGGACAGCGGAGAGCGCACACCGGTGAGGAGAGGACAGCAGAGACCGCACACCGGTGACGAGAGGACGGCGGAGACCGCACACCAGTGACGAGAGGACAGCGGAGAGCGCACACCAGTGACGAGAGGACGGCGGAGACCGCACACCGGTGACGAGAGGACGGCGGAGACCGCACACCAGTGACGAGAGGACAGCGGAGAGCGCACACTGGTAACGAGAGGACGGTGGAGACCGCACACCGGTGACGAGAGGACAGCGGAGACCGCACAGCGGTGACAAGAGGACAGCGGAGAGCGCACACCGGTGACGAGAGGACAGCAGAGACCGCACACCGGTGAGGAGAGGACAGCAGAGACCGCACACCGGTGACGAGAGGACAGCGGAGACCGCACACCGGTGACGAGAGGACAGCGGAGACCGCACACCGGTGACGAGAGGACGGCAGAGAACGCACACCGGTGATGAGAGGACAGCGGAGACCGCACACCGGTGACAAGAGGACAGCGGAGAGCGCACACCGGTGACGAGAGGACAGCGGAGACCGCACACCGCTGATGAGAGGACAGCGGAGACCGCACACCGGTGACGAGAGGACGGCGGAGACCGCACACCGGTGACGAGAGGACGGCAGAGAACGCACACCGGTGACGAGAGGACAGCGGAGACCGCACACCGGTGACAAGAGGACAGCGGAGAGCGCACACCGGTGACGAGAGGACAGCGGAGAGCGCACACCGGTGACAAGAGGACAGCGGAGAGCGCACACCGGTGACGAGAGGACGGCGGAGACCGCACACTGGTGACGAGAAGACGGCGGAGAGCGCACACCGGTGACGAGAGGACAGCAGAGACCGCACACTGCTGACGAGAGGACAGCGGAGACCGCACACCGGTGTGACGAGAGGACAGCGGAGACTGCACACTGCTGACGAGAGGACAGCGGAGACCGCACACCGGTGACGAGAGGACAGCGGAGACCACACACCAATGGCGAGAGGACAGCGGAGACCGCACACCGGTGACGATAGGATAGCGGAGACCGCACACCGGTGACGAGAGGACAGCGGAGAGCGCACACAGGTGACGAGAGGACAGCGGAGACCGCACACCGGTGACGAGAGGACAGCGGAGACCGCACACCGGTGACGAGAGGACAGCGGAGACCACACACCGGTGACGAGAGGACGGCGGATACCGCACACCGGTGACGAGAGGACGGAGGAGAGCGCACACCGGTGACGAGAGGACAGTGGAGAGCGCACACCGGTGACGAGAGGACGGCGGAGAGCGCATACCGGTGACGAGAGGACAGCGGAGACCGCACACCAGTGACGAGAGCACGGCGGAGAGCGCACACCGGTGACGAGAGGAGAGCGGAGAGCGCATACCGGTGACGAGAGGACAGCGGAGAGCGCATACCGGTGACGAGAGCACGGCAGAGAGAGCACACCGGTGACGAGAGGACAGCGGAGACTGCACACCGGTGATGAGAGAAAAGCGGAGAGCGCACACCGGTGACGAGAGGACAGCGGAGACCGCACACCGCTGACGAGAGGACAGAGGAGACCGCAGACCGGTGATGAGAGGACAGCGGAGAGCGCACACCGGTGACGAGATGATGGCGGAGAGCGCACACCGGTGAGGAGAGGACGGCGGAGAGCGCACACCGGTGACGAGAGGACGGCAGAGACCGCACACCGGTGACGAGAGGACAGTGGAGAGCGCACACCAGTGACGAGAGGACGGCGGAGAGCGCATACCGGTGACGAGAGGACGGCGGAGACCGCACAGCAGTGACGAGAGGACAGCGGAGACCGCACACCAGTGACGAGAGCACGGCGGAGAGCGCACACCGGTGACGAGAGGAGAGCGGAGAGCGCATACCGGTGACGAGAGGACAGCGGAGAGCGCATACCGGTGACGAGAGCACGGCGGAGAGCGCACACCGGTGACGAGAGGACAGCGGAGACTGCACACCGGTGATGAGAGAAAAGCGGAGAGCGCACACCGGTGATGAGAGAAAAGCGGAGAGCGCACACCGGTGACGAGAGGACAGCGGAGAGCGCATACCGGTGACGAGAGGACGTCGGAGAGCGCATACCGGTGACGAGAGGACGGCGGAGACCGCACAGCAGTGACGAGAGGACAGCGGAGTCCGCACACCGGTGACGAGAGGACGGCGGAGAACGCACACCGGTGATGAGAGGACAGCGGAGACCGCACACCGGTGCCGAGAGGACGGCGGAGACCGCACAGCACTGACGAGAGGACAGCGGAGACTGCACAGCGGTGACGAGAGGACGGCGGAGAGCGCACACCGGTGACGAGAGGAGAGCGGAGAGCGCACACCGCTGACGAGAGGACGGCGGAGACCGCACAGCAGTGACGAGAGGACAGCGGAGACTGCACAGCGGTGATGAGAGGACAGCAGAGCCGCACACCGGTGACGAGAGGACAGCGGAGACCGCACACCGCTGACGAGAGGACAGCGGAGAGCGCACACGAGAGGACAGCGGAGACCGCACACCGGTGACGAGAGGACAGCGGAGACCGCACACCGGTGACAAGAGGACAGCGGAGACCGCACACCGGTGACGAGAGGACAGCGGAGAATGCACACCGGTGACGAGAGGACGGCGGAGAGCACACACCGGTGACGAGAGGACGGCGGAGAGCGCACACCAGTGACGAGAGGACAGCGGAGAGTGCACACCGGCGACGAGAGGACGGCGGAGACCGCACACCGCTGACGAGAGGACGGGGGAGACCGCACACCGCTGACGAGAGGACAGCGGAGAGCGCACACCGGTGACGAGAGGACGGCGGAGAGCGCACACCGGTGACGAGAGGACGGCGGAGAGCGCACACCGGTGACAGGAGGACAGTGGAGAGCGCACACCGGTGACGAGAGGACAGCAGAGAGCGCACACCGGTGACGAGAGGACAGCGGAGAGCGCACACCGGTGACGAGAGGACAGCGGAGACCGCACACCGGTGACGAGAGGACAGCGGAGACCGCACACCAGTGACGAGAGGACAGCGGAGACCGCACACTGGTGACGAGAGGACAGCGGAGACCGCATACAGGTGACGAGAGGACAGCGGAGAGCGTACACCGGTGACGAGAGGACAGCGGAGACCGCACACCGGTGATGAGAGGACAGTGGAGACCGCACACCGGTGATGAGAGGACAGCGGAGAGCGCACACCAGTGACGAGAGGACAGCGGAGAGGGCACACCGGTGACGAGAGGACGGCGGAGAGCGCACACCGGTGACAAGAGGACAGCGGAGAGGGCACACCGGTGACGAGAGGACGGCGGAGAGCGCACACCGGTGACGAGAGGACAGCGGAGAGCGCACACCGGTGACGAGAGGACAGAGGAGACCGCACACCGGTGACGAGAGGACAGCGGAGAGCGCACACCGCTGATGAGGCGACAGCGGAGACCGCACACCGGTGACAAGAGGACAGAGGAGACCGCAGGCCGGTGACGAGAGGACAGTGAAGAGCGCACACCGGTGACGAGAGGACGGCGGAGAGCGCACACCGCTGACGAGAGGACAGAGGAGACCGCAGACCGGTGATGAGAGGACAGCGGAGAGCGCACACCGGTGACGAGAGGACGGCGGAGAGCGCACACCGCTGACGAGAGGACAGAGGAGACCGCAGACCGGTGACGAGAGGACAGAGGAGACCGCAGACCGGTGACGAGAGGACAGAGGAGAGCGCACACTGGTGACGAGAGGACAGTGGAGAGCGCACACCGGTGACGAGAGGACAGTGGAGAGCGCACACCGGTGACGAGAGGACCGCGGAGAGCGCACACCGGTGACGAGAGGACCGCGGAGACCGCACACCGGTGACGAGAGGACAGTGGAGAGCGCACACCGGTGAGGAGAGGACAGCGGAGAGCGCACACCGGTGACGAGAGGACAGCGGAGACCGCACACCGGTGATGAGAGGACAGTGGAGACCGCACACTGGTGACGAGAGGACAGCGGAGAGCGCACACCGGTGACGAGAGGACAGCGGAGAGGGCACACCGGTGACGAGAGGACGGCGGAGAGCGCACACCGGTGACAAGAGGACAGCGGAGAGGGCACACCGGTGACGAGAGGACGGCGGAGAGCGCACACCGGTGACGAGAGGACAGCGGAGAGCGCACACCGGTGACGAGAGGACAGAGGAGACCGCACACCGGTGACGAGAGGACAGCGGAGAGCGCACACCGGTGACGAGAGGACAGCGGAGAGGGCACACTGGTGACGAGAGGACAGCGGAGAGCGCACACCGCTGATGAGACGACAGCGGAGACCGCACACCGGTGACAAGAGGACAGAGGAGACCGCAGGCCGGTGACGAGAGGACAGTGAAGAGCGCACACCGGTGACGAGAGGACGGCGGAGAGCGCACACCGCTGACGAGAGGACAGAGGAGACCGCAGACCGGTGATGAGAGGACAGCGGAGAGCGCACACCGGTGACGAGAGGACGGCGGAGAGCGCACACCGCTGACGAGAGGACAGAGGAGACCGCAGACCGGTGACGAGAGGACAGCGGAGAGCGCACACTGGTGACGAGAGGACAGTGGAGACCGCACACCGGTGACGAGAGGACAGTGGAGAGCGCACACCGGTGACGAGAGGACCGCGGAGACCGCACACCGGTGACGAGAGGACAGTGGAGAGCGCACACCGGTGAGGAGAGGACAGTGGAGAGGGCACACCGGTGACAAGAGCACAGCGGAGACCGCACACCGGTGACGAGAGGACGGCGGAGAGGGCACACTGGTGACGAGAGGACAGCGGAGAGCGCACACCGCTGATGAGACGACAGCGGAGACCGCACACCGGTGACAAGAGGACAGAGGAGACCGCAGGCCGGTGACGAGAGGACAGTGAAGAGCGCACACCGGTGACGAGAGGACGGCGGAGAGCGCACACCGCTGACGAGAGGACAGCGGAGACCGCACACCGGTGACAAGAGGACAGTGGAGACCGCACACCGGTGACGAGAGGACAGTGGAGAGCGCACACCGGTGACGAGAGGACAGTGGAGAGCGCACACCGGTGACGAGAGGACAGTGGAGACCGCACACCGGTGACAAGAGGACAGAGGAGACCGCAGGCCGGTGACGAGAGGACAGTGAAGAGCGCACACCGGTGACGAGAGGACGGCGGAGAGCGCACACCGCTGACGAGAGGACAGCGGAGACCGCACACCGGTGACAAGAGGACAGTGGAGACCGCACACCGGTGACGAGAGGACAGTGGAGAGCGCACACCGGTGACGAGAGGACAGTGGAGAGCGCACACCGGTGACGTCTCTGGTTCTTTCTCCAATGATCATCATTAATTAATTTGGACAGATGATAGAACTCCGATCCCGGGAGCCTGGTGGCCGATTGTAGAGTAAAGGAGTCCTCCAGCTGTTAATAAGGGGACTTCACATCGGCATATTTGCACGTGCAATAGGCAAAGAATAGAACCCATTGATGTAAATGGCAGCATCCTCTACTTTTGTCTGCAAAGATCCCCATAGACGTCTATGGAGCTGCGCAATTCCTCTGGAAAAGGAGCCCATCTGGAACCTATTAGACACATTATAAATATTCGGATACCTAGTTTGTAGCCCAAATATGTTGTGCTGAACTGTATGCAATTAGCATACACCCATGTGCCCTAAGGCGCAAGATAGTCCGGTCACTAAGGGGTTAGGCGCGGCTGCTTGTGCCTATGACATACTAGGATTTCTTCCTGCTGACATCCTTACAGGTTTTATGGATATTTGATACAAAGTAATTTACTAATTGAAAGCTTTTTGTGCTCCAGTTTTGTTTCAGTATATTTTGGGTTTATTCGGATCATTGCGTCACATCTCGCCGTAATAACCGCGGGCTGCACACCGTATCGCACTGCGGCGCCCAGAGGTATGTGTGAGGCCGATGGTAATCATAACGCATTTGTGGGGCCGAACTGCTGTTTTTGTCCCTCTCACAAATCCAATAATAGAGTCTTTCTATGCAGTAAATGTGCCCAAAAGTGACGCAATAAAAAGTGATGCAGGAATACCAAGTGGAGCAAAAGTGAAAAACAGAGGACTGTGTCCTTAAGACTCAAAATAGTCACATCCTGAAGAGGTGAAGACAAGGAAGCCAAGCCGTTCCTAGGCAACCTAAAACTAAAACAGCCGGCAGAATATTCTGAAGTGCAAAAGGAGAAACGCATCTGCGGGAGCCAAGATGTAGCAGAGCTCAATGTGGAGCCAAGATGTAGCAGAGCTCAATGTGGAGCCAAGATGTAGCAGTGCTCAATGTGGAGCCATGATGTAGCAGAGCTCAATGTGGAGCCATGATGTAGCAGTGCTCAATGTGGAGCCAAGATGTAGCAGAGCTCAATGTGGAGCCAAGATGTAGCAGTGCTCAATGTGGAGCCAAGATGTAGCAGAGCTCAATGTGGAGCCAAGATGTAGCAGAGCTCAATGTGGAGCCAAGATGTAGCAGTGCTCAATGTGGAGCCAAGATGTAGCAGTGCTCAATGTGGAGCCAAGATGTAGCAGAGCTCAATGTGGAGCCAAGATGTAGCAGTGCTCAATGTGGAGCCAAGATGTAGCAGAGCTCAATGTGGAGCCATGATGTAGCAGAGCTCAATGTGGAGCCATGATGTAGCAGTGCTCAATGTGGAGCTAAGATGTAGCAGTGCTCAATGTGTGGTTGAATGTATTTCTATTTGTGCTGTGATAACGTGCGGGTTATTTGTATAGCAGCAACTTATTCCACAGCACTTTCAGGTAATTCATTTATTAACACCCCCCCCCCCCCCCCCCCCAAACTGGGGACTCATTTCACTGACCTTGGATCCGGTTACCTGAAGTATGGGGGGATTGAATCTGCAACACTCAGGTTGTGAGTGAGAGCTTAGGACTGCATACTGCTGCACACTCTGCACTGCACTCATTCCACATTGTTATACATCTGCTTAGCTTCTCAGGTTATTAACTGAATGAGGTTGGGCATTCAAAACCAAAATGGCCTTTCAGTCTTTGTAACCCCCCCCCCCCCCCCCCCCCCTTCATGTAAAGCTGTTACAACGTATCCTTTATATATAAGGCAGGGTGTATTGACATCAAATCACTTCTTAAATGTAGCCCTCCGCCCCCAAAAGTATATGTCCCACCCAAAAAGGATGCACTGCTCTGAGAAGTGTTCTCTCCAAATAGCATGTGCTCCCTGGATAGTATATGACCCCCAAAAGTGGGTGCCCCTAAAACTATGTGATCTTCGGAAATGATGATTCCCTCCGACAAGCATCAACCTCCTCCCAAAAGGTATGTATCACCCGAAAAGTATCTGCCCTCCTTGAAAACTATAGGCCTCCTGAAAGGTATGTCCATCCCCAAAAAGTATGTGTCCCCCAAAGGGTTTGTCCCAAAAGTGTAGGCGACCTAAAAAGTATGCGTCTTTCTTCCTTCCTGGAAAGTATGTGCCCATCCAAAAAACAGAAGGTACCTGCCTGATATACAGAGGAGCGGTTCAACATCGATGATGGATCTGTGAATATTTGTACAGAATTGATATGAAAAACATAAAAGAAGCAAAAAGTAAAAGACAAAAATACTGTAAGAACAGAGGGGTGAGACGCAGAGGGGGCGGCATGTGCTGCCCGGGAGGGCCCTCACCCTGCAGACCCTTCTGGATATTTGTACGTTATGTTGTGGGTTCTGGGGGCGCGGGGGTATTTTCCAGTTTTACAGCTGATTAAGATCCGGCCGAACGCTAAAACGGCGTTTATCTCATTGAGGGGGCTGTGAGCGCCGGCCGCCATCTGCACTCCGTCCCTCCGATGCTTTTTGCACCTTTGACTGCTGGATAGTAAATAAAAAATACATTGTTTCCAAATTATTCTAAGAAACAGAATATATTCTCAGGGTAGAAAATTTACCTCGGCAGTTACCATGGCGACGGCTCTAACGCGCCGCGAACATCTATAAATTCCATCGTCCCGGTTTCTTTTATTAGTCTGTTTTTTTTCCATCGTGAAATCTGATGATTTGTTTGGCTTGTTGTTCTCCTGTAGACAAGAATCACAAGTTCCCAGAGTCTGTTATTTACAGAGAGGAGGGACTCCCGGCGCTCGTTATCTTCTTACACATCGTAAAGTAAGAATTAGTTCATAAAGTTTTCTGATTTCGGAGGATCCTGAGATGGAATTAATAATGATGAGAGGCTCGGATCTTCCAGTCTTCGCTGCCCCATCTCGATGCGCCGGGGTGACTCCGAGGCCGGCATGGAATGCTCTGCTGGATGCAAGCTGTAGCTCTACTTAGCATTGGTGGACCATCACTGAGGCTTTTCATGGTCTTCTGCCTGAGGCTCTCCAGTTACAGGCCGCGTCTGTTCCATCGCCATCAACAAACTAATCATCTTTACATACAATATTTGGAACTTTAAATATTGTTGCCTAACAGTAAATGGGGGTCTGGACCCCGCTGGTGACCAAACGTGATCCACTCTGATGGTCCACAGCTGAATGTCAAGCACTGTGAGCTCTGTGTAAGGCATGTGTAACAATCCATTTACTGCGATGCCTAGGCAAAAATCAACCAGAGGGCTCCATTCCTTCAGACCCCATCCCATACTCCAACCAGATGCCTCGATAAGACTCCGCAATCCAGCCAGACGGCTTAATTGCTATAGGCCCCTCTGCTGATATCACAACTTTTATAAATACCCCTGCAACTCTGTGTTCCAACCAGGCGGCTTAAATCTTGTATACCCCCGCATACTCCAATGAGACAGCATGATTCATATAGACACCCCCCACCTATATTCCAGCTAGCTGGGTCAATTCCTACAGACACCCCAATTCCCATTACTTGAATTTAGACCGAGGTGCTCAGCTGACACTAGACCTCCAGTCTGGGTATTGATAATCTGGATACATGTTAAATGGAGGTAGAACTAGAATATACAGAAATGGGTTGGTGGTATGATTGCTGGAGGCAACAACAACGATAGAAATGGGGGTTAGGCAGGACCATGGGTAACATGACAAGCGGTCAGGGACACCTTTATGACAAGAGGTCCTGTTCTAGAAAACTAGTACATATAACAGACACTAGTAAGTAGTGATTTACACAGAGTTCCTTTTGCTTTCTGTGGTAGATCCACGTAACAGCATCACACAGACTTAGAAACTGACTAAAATCTGATCACATAACACCAAGTAGATCTGAGCGGGTCAGAATTGAAATCACATGACCATCTGAGTAAACAAGAGGCCAGGAGGCTCCGATACGGAGAAACTAAAGAAGGTAACTCTAGACGAATTATATATACAGGGGGATAGCTACAGGCACCGAGGATGTGTCTTACCACCATCTATACCTGACTTACTGAAATGGTGGCCGGGAGGAGAAAGGCACTGGAGCTCCGAGCAGCAAATTCATGGCAACATGGCTGCTACAGGGATCCCTCAAGTCACAGCCGCCTCAAGATACAATATTTTCATTATGCGATGGTCTTTCCCAAAACCTTAAAACTTGAAACAAGGTCCATCATACCGTCCAGATTTGTGGGGATATCACTGGTTCAACCCCCACATTACTGCCTGCAGATTCTATTAACGCCTCTCTAGAGTGCAGTGCGCTGCTACATGTCCTGCACCGCTTCTGTGGATGCCAGCTGACGGCAGCTTCATGTTATGTTTCTGGTGCCGGAGAATCTGCTGTTCTCACATAGAAAGTGATTTCCACCATCCAGCAGATCTTTCTGACTTCTGCATATAAGGACTTGTTTAACCTGCATTCAATATCACATTAAAGGGATTGCCCAATTTTTAACTATTGATAGCCTATCCTCAGGCTGAGCCTTTAATAGCAGAACAGTAGGGTTGGTCGCCTAGGACCGCCACTGTTAGCTGGACTGGTGCACTTATGCACTGAGCTGATTTCTGTAGGAAGCAGACAGCACTGTTCTCACTGCAGTGGCTTCACTTGGTATGGCAGGCAAAGTTCCCATTGAAATGAATGGAAACTTATTCTGCAATTCCAATCAAGACCACTGCAGTGAGAACGGATGACATTTTAGGACTTTAGAACCAATTACCCTCATTCCATAGAGTTCTGCTTTCAACATACACAATTCTCACCACAAAGTGCTTGTGCCAGAACCAATTAATATTATAACTTAAGGACTGCTCTACTTACAACATCTAACACCAGGGATGGGTGACTACCAGAGTACGTCACTACTCTGACTCAATAATGGCCCAACAGGTCTAGAGGAAGACATCCCCATTTGGAGGAGACTTTTAGAGCAATGACTGGTCACTTGGGACTATTTGTAATGTTGTAACTAATAGTGTGTACAATGATAACACAGCTTGTGATACAATTAAACATGGATGTGAACATGCTCTGTCCAATGGTGGATGGACCATAGAATCAAGAAACCCTTGTCTGATAGTGTCCACCACTAGGACCAATCATGGAGGAGTGGTTGAAAGATCCATTAGCTGCCAACTCCGGAGAACTACCTAAACCCTTTCAGTTGGTCTTCGGCACACAGTATATCCGATGTCATTTATGGAGCGCATGGGATTTACGTTGTGCTCACACTGTATAGTTGTCTGATGCTAGTAGACTGCAGATGCTGATGACATCAGAGAGGATGAGGAGACACGTTGGACATTGTTTGTACAGATCAATAAGTCGGTATAACCTGAGCATGTGATGTGTTGTCACACTACAGGAAATGAAACACTTTGCCTATCAAATATTACCATCAGTCAGAGCCACATGAGCAATGAGAACAGAATGTGCCTGGAGTCTAGGAACAGCGCCGGTGGTAATGTCACTAACAATACAATACAAACAAGGTCATTGTGTGCATATATCCTTTATGTTTTATGTATCTATGAAAAGGGTTTACATATCAAACAATGTCCAACCAGTACGAAGGCCAATGATCATACAAAATGTATGAAACACTAGAACATAATAGAAAAGGCCCTGAACAGCAAGAAAGAAGAGAAATCTGTAGCCCACTCTACAACGGGCAAAGTGGTGATGGTGGTGGGGGTGATTGATCACCAATGGTGAGAAATTACTGTTTGTGCCATCCCCAGAAAGTAACAGAGGGCACTTTTCTTAAGAGACGATAGAGGCCTTAACTAACTGAAAGCAGCACCAACGTGGCAAGGTGGCAATCCTTCTTGTGACCCACAACATTGGCTTGTTCCTGTCTTTACCTCCGCTCACATGTAACCAATAATCCTGGTGTTTTTCCCGACTCTGTTATTTCCCCTGAATCTCTATTTCTTATTCCGGAAATCCTCCAGAGACGATTGTCTCTGTTTTTGGAGTAATCAATTGATCGGCCAATGTCCGCAGCTGGAGAAATCAGTTGACACCAACCCATGTCTTACAGCCTTGGTACCTCGGTATAATCAGCTCTCCTCTCAGGAAGCATTCTGGAGGTTTATATCCATGGATCGTAGCTGAGGCCATAGTTCCTTGCTAGTATCCTCATTCATTAAAACCAGCAAGCTGTCATTGTCCAATGGACAATGTTCTTTGTTCTCATCATACCCAACTAGAACAATCAGTTGACCAACCCATCTCACAGTTGGTTGGGTTAATCAGTTGACCAACCCATCTCACAGTTGGTTGGGTTAATTAGTTGACCAACCCATCTCACAGTTGGAGTAATCAGTTAACCAATCCATGTGCTACAGGCGTAGTTCCTATTTATGATCACCTGTCCTCTAAGAAATCATTTATGATGTTCCTGACCAAAAAATCCCTAGCAGCGCAATCCACAGTTCTTTACCAGGAATCGGGGTGCTTTCTACGAACTCCAGTCTTTAGCAATCCCCAGGACTTATCTGGATTTTATATTTTACCATCATATTAAACATAAAAGGATGTTTGGTATTCAGTATGTCTGTTGACTTGGCATGTGGCTTAAATGAATGGTAGATCATGTTCTAAAGAACAAAGTGTCTTAATAGGATGAAGTTTTCCCTTCCGTTGACTAGCGTAGGTTCGGCAGTCTATTAGTGTCTGTCATTATCATCAAACACGTCGGACTCCATTGAGCAACAACTGATGGATTTTACATCTTGCTCTACTTCCATTCTTCATTTTTTAAGGAGGTGTAAGAATGTTACACTATCGCCACCATTGATTTCCCAGCTGTCATTTTATGTTACTAAATCACATTAATTAGTAACCTCACAACTGCGGAATGAGTAATTAGAGAGGAAATATCCTATGTAACAGTAAAAGATCAATTAATTATTGCTCCTGGCAAATGCCTTAAAATGTCAATGGGAAGCTTCCGGAGACAGATTTATCTCCAGTTATGTGTTCTATATGGAAGATTGATTGGACGGGTTGGAGAATGAGCCACTCAATAAAGATGAAATGGTCGTCATCTTTCATGCGCTTGGTGATACGATTGTACAAGTCAATGTGCTTCTTGCTAAAGACTCGCTAATCGCTTCAGCCATCAAGTACAAAACCATTATAGCCAAGAACCAGCTGAAGATGCGAAGACTGTAGCGTAATCGTGGGCAACAGATACAAAAATCCTCAAAACAGTCTTCTACATTGTGGCCATCCTGTAACTGAGGCATTCAGAGTCACTCAGCACAAAGTTGTCCTAGGGCCACAGAAGGACCCGGTGGTTATGACCCTATATGTTAACTTGATAACTTGTACTATTTAATGAAATGTATACACACCTATAAGGGAAACAATAAAAGTACAGGCCTACTGCTGTCATGCCATCAATATCCATTACTAAGGGGGTAACATCCATAATTATTAGAGATGAGCGAGCATACTTGTTAAGGGACAATACTCGAGTGAGTATCATCCTTTTCGAGTACCTGCCTGCTCATCAGGAAAGATTCGGGTGGCGGCGGAGAGCAGGGGGAGATCTCTCTGTCCCCCTCCCCGCTCCCTCCTGCTCACTCCCGCAACCCACGGCTCACCTCCGCCGGCACCCGAATCTTTTCTGACTAGCAAGCAGGTACTCGAAAAGGACGATACTCACTCGAGTATTGTCCCTTAATGAGTATGCTGGCTTATCTCTAATAATTCAGCTGCTTAGGTCTGGTACTTAATGAACCAGGCTATGGTACCAATAGACAAGACGGCAGACTGATGAAAATAGATCCTTCCTGCAGCTTGGGATCCCTATTAGTATTAAACAGCATTGATCCTGAACCTAAAATCTAAACAGCCCCCCCCCCCACCACCACCACCACCACACACACACACATGTTTCACCCCAAAGGGGAATCATCAGCAAATGTGAAAATCTTAGCCAGTGACAGGACTTCAATACGATTAGGCTTGTGTCTAGTATACAACCAATGTCGGGCATATATAATGGGGTACATGCAGGAGAGAATCCAGCATATCCGATACTTGGGGAAACATTGTATAAAATCAAAAATCCTTTATTTGATATTTTAATAAAAATGTTTTGATGTGAAACCACAACATGCCATGGGGTTATTCTCTAAAAGGAATGATGACCCCATGCATCACTGCGCCCACCCTGTGCCAGTCACTACACTGATGCCTCCAGCCTGGGCTCGTCACTGCTCTGATGCCTCCACCCTGTGACAGTCACTACACTGATGTCTCCAACCTGGGCCGGTCAATACACTGATGCTTCCACCCTAGGCTGGTCACTACACTGATGCCTCCACCCTGGGCTGGTCACTGCGTCGATTCCTCCACCCTGTGCCAGTCACTACACCGATGCCTCCACCCTGAGCTGGTCACTACACTGATGCCTCCACCCTGGGCCAGTCACTACACTGATGCCTCCACCTTGTGCCAGTCACTACGTTGATGCCTCCAACCTGGGCCGGTCAATACACTGATGCTTCCACCCTGAGCTGGTCACTACACTGATTCCTCCACCCTGGGCTGGTCACTGCACCGATGCCTCCACCCTGCGTTGGTTCTGGCACTGATGCCTCCATCCTGTGCAAGTCACTGTACTGATACCTCCACCCTATACTAGCCACTGCACCAATGCCTCCACCCTGTGTAAATCACTGCACTGGCTGTCCATAAAATATAGAATAGAGCTTAAACTCTCATCTATAAGGTCCTCCACACTGTTGCACCATTGTATATCTCTTCCCTCATCTCTCCACTCTGCCAATGACCTTACACTAAATTCCTCTGTTCAGAACCCCCCACCACCCATCCATAAGACTTTTCCTGAGCTGCACCAATTGTCTAGAATGCGCTACCCCTTGACAATCATGCTAATTCTGAACACCCACCGCTTTAAACGTGCCCTAAAAACACATCTTTTTAGGGAGGCCTATCATATTCCCTGATCTAAACTCCTCTCCATCCACTCCGTTTTTACACTCTCCTTTGGAAGCCTGAGCCCTTCCTCTTATTGCACCCCTCACATCATTGGGCCTCCTGTTTATTGATAAACATGGCTGGTGATCCACTCACATAGCTCAATGCCTCCTGTATATCTCCTTATAGTCTGTAAGCTCTTGGGATCAGGGCTCTCCCCACTATTGTTCAAGCTGTGCATTAGATTAACTCTGTATGTCATGACTCATTATTAGAGATGAGCGAGCACCAAAATGCTCGGGTGCTCGTTACTCGGCACGAAATTATCGCGATGCTCGAGGGTTCGTTTCGAACAACGAACCCCATTGAAGTCAATGGGCGACCCGAGCATTTTTGTATTTCGCCGATGCTCGCTAAGGTTTCCATTTGTGAAAATCTGGGCAATTCAAGAAAGTGATGGGAACGACACAGCAACGGATAGGGCAGGCGAGGGGCTACATGTTGGGCTGCATCTCAAGTTCCCAGGTCCCACTATTAAGCCACAATAGCAGCAAGAGTCCCCCCCCCTCCCAACAATTTTTACTTCTGAAAAACCCTCATTAGCAAGGCATACCTTAGCTAAGCACCACACTACCTCCAACAAAGCACAATCACTGCTTGCATGACACTCCGCTGCCACTTCTCCTGGGTTACATGCTGCCCAACCCCCCCCCCCCCCGCACGACCCAGTGTCCACAGCGCATACCAAAGTGTCCCTGCACAGCCTTCAGCTGCCCTCATGCCACACCACCCTCATGTCTATTTATAAGTGTGTCTGCCATGAGGAGGAACCAGAGGCACACACTGCAGAGGGTTGGCACGGCTAGGCAGCGACCCTCTTTAAAAGGGGTGGGGCGATAGCCCATAATGCTGTACAGAAGCAATGAGAAATCCAATCCTGTGCCACCTCCATCAGGAGCTGCAAACGTGGGCATAGCAATGGGGAACCCATGTGCCACACACTATTCATTCTGTCAAGGTGTCTGCATGCCCCAGTCAGACCGGGGTTTTTTATAAATAGTCACAGGCAGGTACAACTCCGCAATGGGAATTCCATGTGCACCCACAGCATGGGTGGCTCCCTGGAACCCACCAGCTGTACATAAATGTATCCCATTGCAGTGCCCATCACAGCTGAGGTAACGTCAGGTTTCATACAGGTGGGCTTTGGCCCACACTGCATGCCCCAGTCAGACTGGGGTTCTTTAGAAGTGGACATATGGAGTTACAACTCCGTGTGGACCGACAGCATGGGTTGGTGCCAAGAAGCCCCCGGCGGTACATAAATATATCCCATTGCAGTGCCCAGCACAGCTGAGGTAACGTCAGCTTTAATGCAGGTGGGCTAAAAATTACTAGGATTACACTGTAGGCGAGGGCCCAAAAAAATTGGTGTACCAACAGTACAAATGTACTTCAGAAAAATTGCCCATGCCCAACCAAGAGGGCAGGTGAAACCCATTAATCGCTTTGGTTAATGTGGCTTAATTTGTAACTAGGCCAGGAGGCAGCCCAGTTAAAATAAAAATTGGTTCAGGTGAAAGTTTCAACGCTTTAATGAGCATTGAAACGTATAAAAATTGTTTACAAAAGTAATATGACTGAGCCTTGTGGGCCTAAGAAAAATTGTCCGTTCGGCGTGATTACGTGAGGTTTCAGGAGGAGGAGCAGGAGGAGGAGGAGGAATATTATACACAAATTGATGAAGCAGAAATGTCCCCGTTTTGGATGGTGAGAGAGAACGATGCTTCCATCCGCGGGTGCAGCCTACGTATTGTTTAGGTATCGCTGCTGTCCGCTGGTGGAGAAGAGAAGTCTGGGGAAATCCAGGCTTTGTTCATCTTGATGAGTGTTAGCCTGTCGGCACTGTCGGTTGACAGGTGGGTACGCTTATCCGTGATGATTCCCCCAGCCGCACTAAACACCCTCTCCGACAAGACGCTAGCCGCAGGACAAGCAAGCACATCCAGGGCATACAGCGCGAGTTCAGGCCACGTGTCCAGCTTCGACACCCAGTAGTTGTAGGAGGCAGAGGCGTCACCGAGGATGGTCGTGCGATCCGCTACGTACTCCCTCACCATCCTTTTACAGTGCTCCCGCCGACTTAGCCTTGAGTGGGGAGTGGTGACACAGTCTTGCTGGGGAGCCAGGAAGCTGTCAAAGGCCTGGGATAGTGTTCCCCTGCCTGTGCTGTACATGCTGCCTGATCTCCGCGCCTCCCCTGCTACCTGGCCCTCGGAACTGCGCCTTCTGCCACTAGCGCTGTTGGATGGGAATTTTACCATCAGTTTGTCCGCCAGGGTCCTGTGTTATAGCAACACTCTCGAACCCCTTTCCCCTTCGGGTATGAGAGTGGAAAGGTTCTCCTTATACCGTGGGTCGAGCAGTGTGTACACCCAGTAATCCGTAGTGGCCAGAATGCGTGTAACGCGAGGGTCACGAGAAAGGCATCCTAACATGAAGTCAGCCATGTGTGCCAGGGTACCTGTACGCAACACATGGCTGTCCTCACTCGGAAGATCACTTTCAGGATCCTCCTCCTCCTCCTCAGGCCATACATGCTGAAAAGATGACAGGCAAGCAGCATGGGTATCCTCAGCAGTGGGCCAAGCTGTCTCTTCCCCCTCCTCCTCATGCTCCTTCCCCTCCTCCTCCTCCTCAACGCACTGAGATATAGACATGAGGGTGCTCTGACTATCCAGCGACATACTGTCTTCCCCCGCCTCCGTTTCCGAGCGCAAAGCGTCTGCCTTTATGGTTTGCAGGGAACTTCTCAAGAGGCATAGCAGAGGAATGGTGACGCTAATGATTGCAGCATTGCCGCTCACCATCTGAGTAGACTCCTCAAAGTTTCCAAGGACCTGGCAGATGTCTGCCAACCAGGCCCACTCTTCTGTAAAGAATTGAGGAGGCTGACTCCCACTACGCCACCCATGTTGGAGTTGGTATTCCACTATAGCTCTACGCTGCTCATAGAGCCTGGCCAACATGTGGAGCGTAGAGTTCCACCGTGTGGGCACGTCGTACAGCAGTCGGTGCACTGGCAGATTAAACCGATGTTGCAGGGTGCGCAGGTTGGCAGCGTCCGTTGTGAGACGGTGACCGGCAAGGTGCTGGCGGGCAGGTATGTGTCACCTAGGATGCTCTCCTATGCTGCCTTGGGGAGCGCTTGGGCAGATGCGTGCCACCGAGCAGCCTGGGCTCGGTGGAGGAAGCCAGCAGTATAGTGTTAGTAGCATTAAGCCACTAACACGCTGTTGTATGTAAGTGGCTCCAAGCCACATAATCCGGGCCGGCTTTTCCTGGAGTGACCAAAGTGAAGGGTGGGATGGTCACTCCTACGTACCAGGTGGGGCTGGTACCAGGCCTTATAAAGCCTGGGCCTACAGGGCCAGGAGGAGAGCTGAGACCTTTGCAGGTCTGGGAGTCCTGGCTGGCTGTGTGCAGGAGCCATTTGTGTTACCAGTGTGTAGACAGGGACGCTCCATGTATAGTAAGTGCTCAGACGAGCAGGATTTACGTTATGTTTGCCTGATGTTAAGGCCTGTATTTTGCTTTTGTTTGCTTGGAAATAAACCCAGGCAAAGCCTGGACTAAATACTTTATCCTATGTGTCACTGTCTCTGACTGCTTATGCCCAGGTTGCTACCGATCCTAAACGCTAATCCCTCACATATGGTGTTTGGATGCGGGCAGTGGTCTTAAAGAGACATACACCAATTAATGGACATTTTGCTGCAGCAGCTGGAGAACCGTTGCTAAGGGCAACGACCCAAGAGAGATTGACTGGAGAGTGCTGTAACCCCCATGTCCTGGGTGAAAGCTGCAACGGCACAGCCATCAGATACTGCCAAGATGGAGCAACTGATAAAGCAGCTGGTACAAATGAACGTGCAGCAACAGCAAGTGTTGGCCCAGCAGCAACAAGTGGCGGCGATCCAGCAAAAGATCCATGAGGAGGCCATGAGAGCTCAGGCCGACACTAATGCTCTCCTGTCGCAAAGTGTGCAGAGGTCGTCTGGTTCGCTCCCCACCACCCGTACCGCGGTACAGACGGCCTTACAAAAGATGACGGCCACCGATGACATCAAGGCCTATCTCGCAGTCTTTGAGAGAGTGGCCGAGAGGGAGAAGTTACCGGCGCCTCATTGGGCTGAGGTAGTAGCGCCTTTTCTGACGGGAGAACCCCAAAAGGCCTACTTTGACCTCGGTGAGCAGGATGCCAAGGACTATAATAAGCTCAAAGGTGAGATCCTGGCATGCTTGGGCGTGGACACCCATGTGCGGGCCCGACGCGTACACGCCTGGACTTTCACGGACAACCTATCAGCTCGCTCCCAGATGTACGACCTGTTCCACCTGGTGAGAAAGTGGCTGCAGCCGGAGGAGTCGTCCCCGGCAGAGATCGTACAGAAAGTGGTTCTGGATAAGTTTATACACTCGTTGCCCCCGGCAATCCAGCGCTGGGTGAGACAAGGAGGTCCCCAGGACATGGATCAACTTGTGAGCCTCGTCGAGTGGTATAAAGCCACGGAGGACTTACTGCAAGCCGTGCCTCCTGGACGTTCCAACCCCGGGAACAGCAAGTCGGCTGGAGCCCCTGGTAAGACTGTTCCATATGTAAGTGGTGTCAAAAGTGTCCCAAGGGGAGGCGGCTCAGAGGGGGATCGTTTGGGGCAGAGGAGGAGCCCCAAATGGACATTCGGGTCCCGGGTAGAACCCCAAGGAGACCGGGCCTCCATACGATGTTGGTGCTGTCATGAGCCCGGGCATCTTGCTGCCAACTGTCCACTTACCGTGGAACCAATGGACTGTGACTCTGCTCGGCGGAGGTCGATGTTCGCACGGCCAGTGTGTTCTGCAGAGACTGCGTCAGAGACTGATCGACCATTATGTCACCTAAAGGTGAATGACTTTGCGGTGACAGCTCTGCTGGACTCAGGGAGCTTGGTTACACTGGTGCACTCCAGCCTGGTCGATCCCACAACCTTCACCAGCCGTCGCATGGGGGTTGTTTGTGTGCATGGGGACACCAAGGAGTATCCTATTGCCCTTGTACGACTTGATACTCCGTGTGGACTTGCCACCCATGAGGTGGGCGTCGTAAAATCCTTAATGCACACCGTGATCCTCGGGAGAGACTTTCCCCTATTTTGGGACTTGTGGCGACACCGAGGGTCGTCTGCAAATAAGGTTCATGATAATGCAAACGTGTATGATGTGTGTCCAGAACCGTTTGACCCTGAGGGTACGGTTCCAGCAGTAGGGGTGACCCAAGAGAATGGGGATAACTTTCCCTTAACAGTATTGGCGGGTGAGATGGAGGTACAGGATGAAGTAGTTGCTATGCCTGACTTAGAGGTCTCACGTGCCAATTTCGGAACTGAGCAGCTCCAAGACCCCACCTTAGTAAAAGCTAGGGAAAATGTTAAAGTGATAAATGGGGAGCCTCAATTCCCAGGGGCTGATACTGTGTTTCCACACCTTGTAATCAACCAAGAATTGTTGTATCAGGTTGATAAGGTCCGTGGGGAGGTTGTGGAACAGCTGGTGGTACCTCAGGCCTATCGTAGGATGGTCTTAGACCTGGCGCACAAGCATGTGCTGGCAGGTCATCTCGGGAGCGAAAAGACTAAGGAACGCATCCTTCAGCGTTTTTTTTGGCCGGGGGTAAATGGTGATGTAAAACGTTACTGTGAGTCGTGCCCGGAGTGTCAGATAACAGCTCCTATGCCCCATTACCGGAGCCCCTTAGTGCCCTTGCCCATCATAGAGGTGCCGTTTGAGCGGATCACTATGGACCTAGTTGGGCCCTTGGTAAAGTCTGCCCGGGGTCACCAACATATATTAGTGGTTGTAGACTACGCCACCCGTTACCCCGAAGCCGTTCCTTTACGCAATACGTCATCCAAGGGTATTGCAAAGGAACTACTTCATATGTTCACCCGCACGGGCATACCAAAAGAGATCCTGACGGACCAAGGAACCCCCTTTATGTCAAAGGTCATGAAGGAATTGTGTAAGCTGATGAATATTAAGCACTTACGGACGTCGGTGTACCACCCACAGATGGATGGTCTGGTTGAGAGATTTAATAAGACCCTAAAAAGCATGCTAAAAAAGGTAGTCAATAAGGATGGGAAGGACTGGGACTGTCTGCTGCCATATTTAATGTTCTCAGTCCGTGAAGTCCCACAATCCTCCACTGGGTTCTCTCCCTTTGAATTAGTTTATGGTAGACATCCCCGAGGGCTCCTTGATGTAGCTAAGGAGACCTGGGAGCACGAGTCCACCCCCTACAGGAGTGTTATTGAACACATCTCCCTCATGCAAGATCAAATTGCAGCGGTCATGCCCATTGTTAGAGAACATTTACAGCAGGCTCAAGAAGCCCAAAGCCGGGTATATAACCGGTCCGCCAAGGTGAGAACCTTCAACCCTGGGGATCGGGTACTAGTGTTGGTGCCCACCCTAGAAAGTAAATTCCTAGCTAAATGGCAAGGGCCCTATGAAATAATCGAGAAAGTCGAAGAGGTAAACTACAAGGTGTACCTGCCAGGTAGGCGGAAGCCAGAACAGTTGTACCATGTAAACCTAATTAAGCCATGGAAGGACAGAGAAGCCCTGACTGCAGTGAGCACCCCCCATGGTGGGGTCCCAGAGGTGTGTGTATCAGGGTCCCTGTCCAAATCCCAACAACAAGAGTCGAGGGAATTTATACAACGTAATTCAGATGTGTTCTCTGATATACCAGGGCGTACTGGTGTCATAAAACACGACATTATAACTGAACCAGGGGTAAAGGTTCAGTTGAAACCGTACAGGGTTCCAGAAGCCCGCAGACGAGCCATCTCAGAGGAGGTCAAGAAAATGCTAGACCTCGGAGTAATTGAGGAGTCGAAAAGCGAATGGTCCAGCCCTATCGTGCTGATACCAAAACCTGATGGCTCTCTGCGCTTCTGTAACGACTTCCGGAAGCTAAATGACGTGTCAAAATTTGACGCATACCCAATGCCGAGAGTGGACGAGTTAATTGAGAGACTGGGTCATGCCAGGTACTTTTCCACTCTCGACCTTACTAAAGGCTACTGGCAGGTTCCCCTTACAGAGAGCGCGAAAGAAAAGACTGCGTTTGCCACACCCGAAGGGTTGTTTCAGTACATCTGCCTACCCTTCGGTTTGCATGGAGCCCCAGCAACCTTCCAAAGATTGATGGATATCATACTCAAACCCCATCGTCAATATGCGTCAGCATATTTAGATGATATCATCATTTTTAGCGAAGACTGGGACAGCCATCTACCCAAGGTACAGGCAGTACTGAACTCCCTTAGAAAAGCAGGGCTCACAGCAAACCCAAAGAAGTGCGCCCTGGGTCTTGAAGAAGCACGATACCTGGGGTATATAATAGGTAGGGGTATTATAAAACCCCAGGTCAATAAAGTTGAAGCCATTCAGAACTGGCCACAACCCACAACTAAAAAGCAGGTGAGAGCCTTTTTAGGCATTGTAGGGTACTATAGGCGGTTCGTGCAAAACTTTGCTAGCATAGCAGCGCCCCTAACAGACTTGACCAAGAACAGTAAGTCAGTCATGGTCAAGTGGAACCCTGACGCAGAAAAGGCGTTCCAAGAATTAAAACGGGCCCTCTGTAGGCACTCCCGCTCAACGATACTGTAATTTTTTTCCGGTGGCGTGAGCTTCCTGCTCAGATAAATTACGGGATGTTCCTCTCCCTCTACTTCTTGGGACAGAACTGCTCCCAGTCCCACATCGGACGCGTCTGTTTGGACAATAAATTCCCTTTTAAAATTGGGTGTGACTAACACTGGACGATTACAGTATCGTTGAGCGGGAGTGCCTAGCCATCAAGTGGGCTCTGGAATCCCTAAAATACTACCTGCTAGGTAGGCACTTCAGGCTGATCACAGACCACTCCCCCTTAACCTGGATGTCACAGGCAAAAGAAAGAAATGCCAGAGTCACTAGATGCTTCCTGACCCTTCAAAATTTTAGCTTTTCGGTAGAGCACAGGGCCGTAAAGCTACAGGGCAATGCCGATGCCTTATCAAGGACGCATTGCATGACAGCGGAAGGTGTCCGACCCCACAGGCTTGAACAGAGGGGGAGGGTATGTGAGACGGTGACCGGCAAGGTGCTGGCGGGCAGGTATGTGTCACCTAGGATGCTCTCCTATGCTGCCTTGGGGAGCGCTTGGGCAGATGCGTGCCACCGAGCAGCCTGGGCTCGGTGGAGGAAGCCGGCAGTATAGTGTTAGTAGCATTAAGCCACTAACATGCTGTAGTATGTAAGTGGCTCCAAGCCACATAATCCGGGCCGGCTTTTCCTGGAGTGACCAAAGTGAAGGGTGGGATGGTCACTCCTACGTACCAGGTGGGGCTGGTACCAGGCCTTATAAAGCCTGGGCCTACAGGGCCAGGAGGAGAGCTGAGACCTTTGCAGGTCTGGGAGTCCTGGCTGGCTGTGTGCAGGAGCTATTTGGTTACCAGTGTGTAGACAGGGACGCTCCATGTATAGTAAGTGCTCGGACCAGCAGGATTTACGTTATGTTTGCCTGATGTTAAGGCCTGTATTTTGCTTTTGTTTGCTTGGAAATAAACCCAGGCAAAGCCTGGACTAAAGACTTTATCCTATGTGTCACTGTCTCTGACTGCTTATGCCCAGGTTGCTACCGATCCTAAACGCTAATCCCTCACATAGTCTAGGACTTGCGGAAATGTGCGCTGAGCCGGCGCACCTTTCCGAGCAGGTCTGACAAGCGTCGGTAGCATTTCAAAAAGCACTGAACCACCAAATTAAAGACGTGGGCCAGGCATGGCACGTGCGTGAGGCTGCCGAGCTGCAGAGCCGCCACCAGGTTACGGCCGTTGTCACACACGACCATGCCCGGTTGGAGGCTCAGCGGCACAAGCCAGCGGTCGGTCTGCTCTGTCAGACCCTGCAGCAGTTCGTGGGCCGTGTGCCTCTTCTCTCCTAAGCTGAGTAGTTTCAGCACGGCCTGCTGACACTTGGCCACCACTGTGCTGCCACGCCGCGTGACACCGACTGCTGGCGACGTGCTGCTGCTGACACATCTTGATTGCGAGACAGAGGTTGCGGAGGAGGAGGAGGAGGGTGGTTTAGTGGAGGAAGCATACACCGCCGCAGATACCAGCACCGAGCTGGGGCCCGCAATTCTGGGGGTGGGTAGGACGTGAGCGGTCCCAGGCTCTGACTCCGTCCCAGCCTCCACTAAATTCACCCAATGTGCCGTCAGGGAGATGTAGTGGCCCTGCCCGCCTGTGCTTGTCCACGTGTCCGTTGTTAAGTGGACCTTGGCAGTAACCGCGTTGTGAGGGCGCGTACAATGTTGCGGGAGACGTGGTCATGCAGGGCTTGGACGGCACATCGGGAAAAGTAGTGGCGACTGGGAACCGAGTAGCGCGGGGCCGCCGCCGCCATCATGTTTTTGAAAGCCTCCATTTCCACAAGCCTATATGGCAGCATCTCCAGGCTGATCAATTTGGCTATGTGCACGTTTAACGCTTGAGCGTGCAGGTGCATGGCTGCGTACTTGCGCTTGCGCTCAAACACTTGCGCTAGCGACGGCTGGACGGTGCGCTGAGAGACATTGGTGGATGGGGCCGAGGACAGCGGAGGTGAGGGTGTGGGTGCAGGCTGGGAGACAGTAGTGCCTGTGTCCTGATAGGGGGGTTGGATCTCAGTGGCAGGTTGGGGCACCGGGGGAGAGGCAGCGGTGCAAACCGAAGGCGGTGAACGGCCTTCGTCCCACCTTGTGGGGTACTTGGCCATCATATGTCTGTGCATGCTGGTGGTGGGGAGGCTGGTGGTGGTGGCTCCACAGCTGATCTTGGCACGACAAACCTTGCACACCACAGTTCGTCGGTCATCTGCACTCTCAGTGAAAAACTGCCACACCTTTGAGCAGCTCGGCCTCTGCAGGGTGGCATGGCGCGAGGGGGCGCTTTGGGAAACAGTTGGTGGATGATTTGGTCTGGCCCTGCCTCTACCCCTGGCCACCGCACTGGCTCTTCCAACCTGCCCTGCTGCTGCACTTGCCTCCCCCTCTGAAGACCTGTCCTCAGTAGGCTTAGCAAACCAGGTGGGGTCAGTCACCTCATCGTCCTGCTGCTCTTCCTCCGAATCCTCTGTGCGCTCCTCCCTCGGACTTACTGCAATTACTACTACCTGAGTGATAGACAACTGTGTCTCATCGTCATCGTCCTCCTCACCCACTGAAAGGTCTTGAGACAGTTGCCGGAAGTCCCCAGCCTCATCCCCCGGACCCCGGGAACTTTCCAAAGGTTGGGCATCGGTCACGACAAACTCCTCCGGTGGGAGAGGAACCATTGCTGCCCATTCTGGGCAGGGGCCCAAAAACAGTTCCTGGGAGTCTGCCTGCTCCTCAGAATGTGTCATTGTAATGGAGTGAGGAGGCTGGGAGGAAGGAGGAGCAGCAGCCAGAGGATTCAGAGGACGCCAGAAACGTGCCTCTCTCCTAATTCCGCAGCAGTCGGCTGCGATACACCTGGATCAGGAGCTCGGCCTGTGCCCACACCCTGACTTGGGCCTCCGCGTCCTCGGCCGCGTCCATGTCCTCTAGGCCTACCCCTACCCCTCAGCATGGTGTATTACCAGTAGTGCAGAAACAGAACGCTGTAATTAAATGTGCCGCTTATTGGCCTGTGGTTGGAGGCTGACTTCGCTTACGGAACGCACAGCAGAGCCAGGAAAGAATTTTGCGCAAGCCTGTAGTGAGACGTAGGTGCCTATGACTGAGCTAGTGGAATTCACAGCGCAGAAGCAGTCAAGTGTCCAAAGGCCACTAGTAGGCCTTAAGTATTTTGCTTGTATTTTTTTAAAGGCTGAGCTGATACAGCAGACAGATACTGTAGGCAGCATATATATGTATACTGTTTCCCTCTGGACGGGATGACGGCGGTGATGTAATGGGCAATGCGGAGCCAGGAAACAATTTTGTGCAAGCCTGCTGTAACACTTAGCTGCGTATTAATTAGGACTACTACCCCCAGCAGAGACGCAGTACACTGAAGACGGTCACAGGCAGCCCAAAGATAGTATTTTTCCCCAATTTGTTTGAAAAAGCCCACTGCCTATATAGACAGTATATCTCTTTCCCCTTTCCCTCTTTCCCTGCCTCACCAGTACTGCCCCTATACTATGTACCATGACTGCAGACTGCGGACACAATGCTCTGCATGCCCGATATACAAAAAAAAAAATGTGCAACACTGCAAAAAGCAGCCTCAACAGTACTGCACACGGTCAGATGTGGCCCTGTGAAACATTTGTAAAAGCTTTTCCATACATTATGTGGTACCAGTAATAAAACACACCGTCCCGCAGTAATGAGCCCCACTACAGCCGTGGCAAGAGAAATAGTAAAACGTTATGGCTCTTGGAGGATGGAAAAGAAAAAGGAAAAAAGTGATACATCTCTGGTCCTGAAGGGGTTAAACAATCCTAAAAACTTTTTTACTGTTTTTAAGCCAAAACATAAATAAAATCATGATCACAAAAAAATCCGAGAGCAACAACTCAGTGTAAAAAGAAGAAAGCTAAAAGCTCAGTATGTTGGCGCTAGAATATTCATGAGGCGAAGGCACTGCTCATTACTTCCAGCATGATGATTTAACCAGTCTTCAGTAGAGATCAACCCGCTGTATCAGCCCCTCCTAATGAGAGCAACATAGTATGGAAGGCCGGAAAAAGCCCCGTCCATCCAGTCCAGCCTATTACCCCCAATGTTCATCCAGAGGAAGGCAAAAAAACGAGCTGGAAGCCAAAAAATGCCTTCCTGACTTTAATCAGGCAATCTGAATAATCCCCGCATCCCCGACCCTCCTGAGTAATCAGTGGTATAACATGCAACATTGTAACAGTCAAGACAGGCGTCCAGAACCTTCTATATCGTATCACCATCACCATGTCATCAGGGGGGAGGTCACCAGTCTCACTGCTCTACAGTAAAGAACCCCTTCTGTATTGTAGAAACCGTCTATCCTCCGGATGTAGAGAGCGTCCCCTTGTTAAAGTCCTGGGTATAATAGATGATGGAAGAGATCTCTGTACTACCCCCTGGTATATCTATACATAGTTATTAGAGCGTCCCCTTGTTATAGTCCTGGGTATAATAGATGATGGAAGAGATCTCTGTACTGATCTCTGATATATCTATAAATAGTTATTAGAGCGTCCCCTTGTTAAAGTCCTGGGTATAATAGATGATGAGAGAGATCTCTGTACTGACCCCTGATATATCTATACATAGTTATTAGAGCGTCCCCTTGTTATAGTCCTGGGTATAATAGATGATGGAAGAGATCTCTGTACTGATCTCTGATATATCTATAAATAGTTATTAGAGCGTCCCCTTGTTAAAGTCCTGGGTATAATAGATGATGAGAGAGATCTCTGTACTGACCTCTGATATATTATACATAGTTATTAGAGCGCCCCCTTGTTACAGTCCTGGGTATAATAGATGATGGAAGAGATCTCTGTGCAGACCCCTGATATATCTATACATAGTTATTAGAGCGTCCCCTTGTTAAAGTCCTGGGTATAATAGATGATGGAAGAGATCTCTGTACTGACCCCTGATATATTATACACAGTTATTAGAGCGCCCCCTTGTTACAGTCCTGGGTATAATAGATGATAGGAGAGATCTCTGTACAGACCCCTAATATATTATACATAGTTATTAGAGTGCCCTGTTGTTACAGTCCTGGGTATAATAGTGAATGGGAGAGATAACTGTATTGTCCCCTGATATGTCTATACATAGTTATTAGAGCGCCCCCTTGTTACAGTCCTGGGTATAATAGATGATGAGAGAGATCTCTGTACTGACCCCTGATATATTATACATAGTTATTAGAGCGCCTCCTTGTTACAGTCCTGGGTATAATAGATGATGGGGGAGATCTCTGTACTGACCCCTGATATATTGTACATAGTCATTAAAACGCCCCCTCGTTACACTCCTGGGTATAATAGATGATGGCAGAGATCTCTGTACTGACCCCTGATATATCTATACATAGTTATTAGAGCGCCCCCTTGTTACAGTCCTGGGTATAATAGATGATGGGAAAGATCTTTGTGCTGACCCCTGATATATTATACATAATTATGATAGCTCCCCTTGTTACAGTCCTGGGTATAATAGATGATGGGAGAGATCTCTGTACTGACCCCTGAAATATCTATACATAGTTATTAGAGCGCCCCCTTTTTGCAGTCCTGGGTATAATAGATGATGGGAGAGATCTCTGTACTGACCCCTGATATATTATACCTAATTATGAGAGCTCCCCTTGTTACAGTCCTGGGTATAATAGATGATGGGAGAGATCTCTGTACTGACCCCTGAAATATCTATACATAGTTATTAGAGCGCCCCCTTTTTGCAGTCCTAGGTATAGAAGATGATGGGAGAGATCTCTGTACTGACCCCTGATATATCTATACATAGTTATTAGAGCGCCCACTTGTTACAGTCCTGGGTATAATAGATGATGAGAGAGATCTCTGTACTGATCCCTGATATATCTATACATAGTTATTAGAGCACATCCTTGTTACAGTCCTGGGTATAACAGATGATGGGAGAGATCTCTGTACTGACCCCTGATATATCTATACATAGTCATTAGAGCGCCCCTTGTTACAGTCCTGGGTATAATAGATGATGGGAGAGATCTCTGTACTGACCCCTGATATATCTATACATAGTTATTAGAGCGCCCCCTTGTTACAGTCCTGGGTATAATAGATGATGGGAGAGATCTCTGTACTGACCCCTGATATATTATACAAAGTTACTAGAGCGCCCCCTTGTTACAGTCCTGGTATAATAGATGATGGGAGAGATCTCTGTACTGACCCCTGATATATCTATACCTAGTTATTACAGCGCCCCCTTGTTACAGTCCTGGGTATAATAGATGATGGGAGAGATCTCTGTACTGACCCCTGATATATTATACATAGTTATTAGAGCGCCCCCTTGTTACAGTCCTGGGTATAATAGATGATGGGAGAGATCTCTGTACTGACCCCTGATATATTATACAAAGTTACTAGAGCGCCCCCTTGTTACAGTCCTGGTATAATAGATGATCGCTGTACTGATCTCTGATATATGCATATATAGTTATTAGAGCACCATTTTGTTATAGTTCTGGGTATAATAGATGATGGGAGAGATCTCTGTACTGACCGCTGAAATATCTATACATAGTTATTAGAGCGCCCCCTTGTTATAGTCCAGGGTATAATAGATGATGGGAGAGATCTCTGTACTGACCCCTGATATATTATACATAGTTATTAGAGCGCCCCCTTGTTACAGTCCTGGGTATAATAGATGATGGGACAGATCTTTGTATTGTCCCCTGATATATCTATACATATTTATTATAGCGCCCCTTGTTACAGTCCTGGGTATAACAGATGATGGGAGGGATCTCTGTACTGACCCCTGATATATCTCTACATAGTTATTAGAGCGCCCCCTTGTTACAGTCCTGGGTATAATAGATGGTGGGAGAGATCTCTGTACTGACCCTTGATATATTATACATAGTTATGAGAGCGCCCCCTTGTTACAGTCCTGGGTATAATAGATGATGGGAGAGATCTCTGTACTGACCCCTGATATATTATACAAAGTTACTAGAGCGCCCCCTTGTTACAGTCCTGGGTATAATAGATTATGGGAGTGATCGCTGTACTGATCTCTGATATATGCATATATAGTTACTAGAGCGCCCCCTTGTTACAGTCCTGGGTATAATAGATGATGGGGGAGATCTCTGTACTGACCTCTGACATATTATACATAGTTATGAGAGCTCCCCCTTGTTACAGTCCTGGGTATAATAGATGATGGGAGAGATCTCTGTACTGACCCCTGATATATCTATACATAGTCATTAGAGCGCCCCTTGTTACAGTCCTGGGTATAATAGATGATGGGAGAGATCTCTGTATGGTCCCCTGATATATTATACATAGTTATTAGAGCGCCCCCTTGTTACAGTCCTGGGTATAATAGATGGTGGGAGAGATCTCTGTACTGACCCTTGATATATTATACATAGTTATGAGAGCGCCCCCTTGTTACAGTCCTGGGTATAATAGATGATGGGAGAGATCTCTGTACTGACCCCTGATATATTATACAAAGTTACTAGAGCGCCCCCTTGTTACAGTCCTGGGTATAATAGATTATGGGAGTGATCGCTGTACTGATCTCTGATATATGCATATATAGTTACTAGAGCGCCCCCTTGTTACAGTCCTGGGTATAATAGATGATGGGGGAGATCTCTGTACTGACCTCTGACATATTATACATAGTTATGAGAGCTCCCCCTTGTTACAGTCCTGGGTATAATAGATGATGGGAGAGATCTCTGTAATAACCCCTGATATATCTATACATAGTTATTAGAGCGCCCCCTGTTACAGTCCTGGGTATAACAGATGATGGGAGGGATCTCTGTACTGACCCCTGATATATCTCTACATAGTTATTAGAGCGCCCCCTTGTTACAGTCCTGGGTATAATAGATGATGGGAGAGATCTCTGTACTGACCCCTGATATATTATACATAGTTATTAGAGCGCCCCCTTGTTACAGTCCTGGGTATAATAGATGATGGGAGAGATCTCTGTACTGACCCCAGATATATTATACATAGTTATTAGAGCGCCCCCTTGTTACAGTCCTGGGTATAATAGATGATGGGAGAGATCTCTGTACTGACCGCTGAAATATCTATACATAGTTATTAGAGCGCCCCCTTGTTATAGTCCAGGGTATAATAGATGATGGGAGAGATCTCTGTACTGACCCCTGATATATTGTACATAGTTATTAAAGCGCCCCCTTGTTACAATCCTGGGTATAATGGATGATGGGAGAGATCTCTGTACTGACCCCTGATGTACCTATACATAGTTATTAGAGCACCCCGTTGTTACAGTCCTGGGTATAATAGATGATGGAAAAGATCTCTGTACTGACCCCTGATATATTATACATAGTTATTAGAGCGCCCCCTTGTTACAGTCCTGGGTATAATAGATGATGGGACAGATCTTTGTATTGTCCCCTGATATATCTATACATATTTATTATAGCGCCCCTTGTTACAGTCCTGGGTATAACAGATGATGGGAGGGATCTCTGTACTGACCCCTGATATATCTCTACATAGTTATTAGAGCGCCCCCTTGTTACAGTCCTGGGTATAATAGATGGTGGGAGAGATCTCTGTACTGACCCTTGATATATTATACATAGTTATGAGAGCGCCCCCTTGTTACAGTCCTGGGTATAATAGATGATGGGAGAGATCTCTGTACTGACCCCTGATATATTATACAAAGTTACTAGAGCGCCCCCTTGTTACAGTCCTGGGTATAATAGATTATGGGAGTGATCGCTGTACTGATCTCTGATATATGCATATATAGTTACTAGAGCGCCCCCTTGTTACAGTCCTGGGTATAATAGATGATGGGGGAGATCTCTGTACTGACCTCTGACATATTATACATAGTTATGAGAGCTCCCCCTTGTTACAGTCCTGGGTATAATAGATGATGGGAGAGATCTCTGTACTGACCCCTGATATATCTATACATAGTCATTAGAGCGCCCCTTGTTACAGTCCTGGGTATAATAGATGATGGGAGAGATCTCTGTACTGACCCCTGATATATCTATACATAGTTATTAGAGCGCCCACTTGTTACAGTCCTGGGTATAATAGATGATGGCAGAGATCTCTGTACTGACCCCTGATATATCTATACATAGTTATTAGAGCGCCCACTTGTTACAGTCCTGGGTATAATAGATGATGGGAGAGATCTCTGTACTGACCCCTGATATATCTATACATAGTTATTAGAGCGCCCCTTTTTTACAGTCCTGGGTATAATAGATGATAGAAGAGATCTCTATACTGACCCCTTATATATTATACATAGTTATTAGAGCGCCCCCTTGTTACAATCCTGGTATAATAGATGATGGGAGAGATCTCTGTACTGACCCCTGATATGTTATACATAGTTATTAGAGCGCCCCCTTGTTACAGTCCTGGGTATAATAGATGATGGGAGAGATCTCTGTACTGACCCCTGATATATCTATACATAGTTATTAGAGTGCCCCCTTGTTACAATCCTGGGTATGATAGATGATGGGAGAGATCTCTGTACTGACCCCTGATATATTATACATAGTTATTAGAGCGCCCCCTTGTTACAGTCCTGGGTATAATAGATGATGGGAGATCTCTGTACTAACTCCTGATATATCTATACATAATTATTAGAGCGCCCCCTTGTTACATTCCTGGGTATAATAGATGATGGGAGTGATCTCTGTAATAACCCCTGATATATCTATACATAGTTATTAGAGCGCCCCCTTGTTACAGTCCTGGGTATGATAGATGATGGGAGAGATCTCTGTACTGACCCCTGATATATCTATACATAATTATTACAGCGGCTCTCTGTTACTGTCCTGAGCATAATAAATGATGGGAGAGATCTCTGTACTGACCCCTGATATATTATACATAGTTATTAGAGCGCCCCCTTGTTACAGTCCTGGGTATGATAGATGATGGGAGAGATCTCTGTACTGACCCCTGATATATCTATACATAATTATTACAGCGTCTCTCTGTTACTGTCCTGAGCATAATAAATGATGGGAGAGAGCTCCGTATTGTTCCCTGATGGGACCAGCACTGCCTTATATAGTACAGCACTAATAGCAGGGACCCCTCCAATATTGCCCCATGTTGTACCCACTAGTAATGATAACTTCTCCAATACTAATGTAGTATCACAGAGGGCAGTATTGGAGGGGTCACTGTTACTAATAGGGTACCACAGGAGGCAGTAATGGTGATCCCCTTTTGTGGTACCCTAGTAATAACAGTGACTCCTCCAATACTGCTTCATGTGGTACCCCTTTTAGTCATGGTGACTTCTTCCATACTGTGCTCTATGGTCTTTCAATAGTAACGCTGACATCTCCAATACAGAATCCTGTTGTACCCCACTAATAACACTGACATCTCCGATACTGCCCCCTGTGGTACCCCACTAGTAAAGTTGACACCCCCAATACTGCCCCCTGTGGTACCTCCCTAGTAGTGGTGACCTCTCCAATACCGCCCCCCTGTGGTACTCCACTAGTAACTCTGACACCTCTAATACTGCCCCCTGCGGCACTCCACTAGTATCAGCGACCCGATGAGAGTAGGTACCATTTATCACCCCCTCTGCTTTCTATCACTGACCAGTTACTTACACACATTCTCGTCCAGACCGAGCGTTCTCATGTTATAGACCAACCTTTTATGCAGCGCAGTATCAAACGCTCTGGAAGAGCCCAGATACACAAGATCAGTGACTCCCCGGTCCAGTCTAGAACTTACCTCCTTGCAGAAGCTGGTCAGGGTGGTCTGACAGGAGGGATCTCTGATAAACCCGCTGATATGGAGTTATACAGACATCGTCCTTCAGGTCCTCCAGGATGGCCTCTCTTAGAATGACATAATGTGCCTAAACTTTTTCCGCCTGCCGTCTTCATCAGCCATTCAGATGAATTAGTTCAGCCGCGGTTTCATTTTGCAGCCATAGATTAAACATGAGGAGGAAGACGCTCTACTGTCTGCTACTAAAAGTTTGCGGGGAAGATGGGATTTTTCTCCTGAAGTTCTGGTTTAACACTCTGCTATCAGTGAGTAATAATGATGCTTTATATTCATGAATACCCCTTATTATGTCATTATGTGTTTAGCGGGATGGGATTAGAGATAATGGCGCTTCTCGGAAGGAGCGGCATCGGGCGCTATAATGGCCGAGTCATCACAATATTCCAGGTAATCACAAAGCAGGCGGACGGCTTTCAGGAGTTACTAAAAAGACAAAAATTAGCCAAGACCGCCGAAAATATCAGCTCAATTTGGGTGTTTTTGCGGAGGATACTTTGTACAAAGGCGCCTTTATTACCGCAGTGCGCACTATTAGCAGATAATCAGGTGCTCCTCTGCGGCCGCTAAGACAGAAGTGGCGGCCAGTATTTGAGACTTTTACACAATATTACTAATTCTACACCTGCAATCATCTGAATAGCGGAGAGGTTCCCTTGAAAGAGTTGTGTAGTTTCCAGAGCACTTCAAAATAACAGATAAGCTCTTAAAGGGGAAGCTCTTAAAGGGAAAGTGTCACCTTTATTTTCTTTCTTTCTACCAGATTGTGAAATATTTTCCATTTTTTTCTAAACGATTTTTGTTTTCTGATTGTAGATTTTTATTCTGTTGTCTGTACAGGACTATAGGGGCGGCCATCTTGGTTGAGATACTGTTAACAGCATTTGGAGATGTGCTTTACAGCAGCCTCATGGGCCACAGACACAATTAACAGGAGGGGACTCATTGATTCCTATGGGAGAGTATTGTGGTTATGCTCCTTGACCTTTGTGCAGGGAGGAGGTGAGCTGTCACCATCAACTATAGATTTATATGGGGATATAGTGGGCATGCTCATGTGTAATCTCAGTGTAATCCTGCCTGTGATAATGAGGTGATGGCTGAGAACGTCTCTAGGAATGTGTGCAGGGAGGGGAGGAGGTGAGCTGTGACATCACTTACTGTGAATGGTGGTCCTGTGAATATATAGGCGTCATCTCTCAGTGTAATCCTGCCTGTACAGGGAGGGGAGGAGGGGAGCTGTGACTATTGTGAATGGTGGGCCCTGTGTTATCTATTTATCGTTGTCTCCTCTCTGTGTAATCCTGTCTGTACAGGAAGGGGAGGGGAGGAGGTGAGCTGTGACTATTGTAAATGGTGGCTCCTGTGTTATCTATATATATATGTGTCTCCTCTCAGTGTAATCCTGTCTGTACAGGAAGGGGAGGAGGTGAGCTGTGACTATTGTGAATGGTGGATCCTGTGTTATCTATATATAGGTATCACCTCTCAGTATAATCCTGGCTGTACAGGGAGGGGAGGAGGTGAGCTGTGACTACCGTGAATGGTGGATCCTGTGTCATCTATATATAGGTGTCACCTTTCAGTGTAATCCTGTCTGTGCAGGGAGGGAAGGAGGTGAGCTGTGACTATTGTGAATGGTGGATCCTGTGTCATCTATATATAGGTGTCTCCTCTTAAGTCCAGGGTGTCTGGGCTTTATTCTACACGGCCGTAAAAACATGCCAACCCTGTAGAGTAAAGCCCCAGGGTCTGTTTGTGTGACAGCTTCCCACTACTGGCTGTCAGATGTAACCGATAGCCAGAAGCTGTCATGAGGCACCGAGTCACGCAATCGTCGTATCAAATGAATAATGGTGATTGCATAAAAGTTTTAAAAAGTTAAGTAACGTCACGTTTCACGTCTCCCCATAGATTGGATCTGTGAGGAGAGATGAAACTACTGTAGGCAGTTAGAGGGTGAAGTTGTGGATGGAGTATATCTCCCTCCCAGGCTCTTAGTCTGGACAGGGTGGAGATCCAGTCCATAACTTCACCATGGTTCTCAACTCAGCTGTAGGCACTGACCCCGTCACTGGGCATAAAAGGCTGCAGGTCATTGGAGTCAGTGTCTGACAGCCTGAGGAGGAAGCCTCTGAGCGCCCTGCGTGGTGCAGCACCTCATCTGTTATATCACATGGACTTTGTGTTGCTGTTTTGTTGCCTGGCGCACACGGTAAAATTAAGACTGAAGTAAGTTTTTATGCACTTTTGAGTCCAGTGTGTCGTTGCCGCCCCCGACCCCCTGGAGGACTTTGTTATACTACTCACCTCTGGTCTCCGTGATGTCTCACAGCATTCTGGTCCTGCAAGGACCTGACGCTGTCTGCTTCGCATGCGTGCTAACCGTAACCTGTGGTGCACATGTACAGACGGCCGGGGAGCCCGGGAAATTTGAAATCAGGGACGTCTCACCGGGGGCCGCGGTATGAGGCCCCCCTTCACATTATTGCCGTTATCCAATAGTTAACAGCAAGCATGGAAAATTTAAAAAAGTTTTAAAATGTTCAGTTTCATCTCTGAGGACCGATCGTATCTGTGGGGGAAGATGACATTCCACAGCGGAGGATCAGGTCACAGGGGCCTGGCTGTCATCAGACATTCCTACACCTGCTACAGCAACGCAACGAGGCCGTTTCATGACCGCCTTATAAAGCTGCATGGGCCGTATCGGTCATTATCGGGTATTCCAGGCGATTATCGATGACTCATCTTTATCTCTGCTAAGTTGCTTTGGGAACTTTCCACGCAGAATTCCGTCTTGTCATTAATATCCGATGGGAACGCCGAGGAGGAGTTCCATTGACTGACAATGTGGCTGAACCTCGTAGAAATCTGTCACAGCGCATAAACCGTATGCAAGCGACCCTGCGACCGGGACTCTACATCGCTGCTGAGATTAACCTCTTACTGACCGCCCCTCTTGTGCTGGAAATGCAGCGTCCAAGGTGTAGGCCCATAGCCAAGGAGATAGCAGAGAGATAAAGCTTTGTCATGGGGCTCTAACATCTCCTCCCCTGGGGGTAGGATGGGACCCAGCCAAGTTACTGCTGGGGGAGTTTTACAGGGTAAGCCAGTATGTGGATTACCTTAAGTCCTTGTCACTCGTGACGCCACCGTTCCATCTCCTATGGTGAAATAAGTAGTCCACACACAGATAACATTTCAAGGCAAAACTGGGAACGGTCGGTAGACCTCGTTTACTCCAAATAAATGTTTCAGTCCAAACCTTTACACACACCAGCAGGACACCAATGCAGTCCCAATACTGGTGAGACAGGGAGGATTCACAGGATGGCAGACAAGTCCCAGTCATCTGCGGGGTTCAGCTCCCGGTCGCTCTACTTCTCTATCCAGCATTCTACCGGTATAACTCACGTTTTGGGAAACGGCACTGAGCGCTGCCTGGCGGTTCCTCTCACTCTCTTAGTCCTCCATATTAGTAGCAAGCTGGCCTAGGTGAATAGGGCCCAGTGTACACATCCAGTCATCGCTCAACCTCTTCCATCTTGTGCACACACAGGTTGATTTGTGTCTGTGTGGATCACTCGCTAACTTGCAGGCTTGTGAAAAACACTCCCAACTCTGCACCTTGCATTGACTCTTGCAAGAAGACACTTGCATATGTAGTGGCCCAGTACAACGGGGCCCCTACATAACTATATTCATGCATTTGTCTTATCAGTGTCTCCTATGTTGCAAGAATAATGTGCATTGCCTAGCTGCAGCACTGAATGAGTTAACTGTCTAGTGTGTGAGCTGACTGTCTGGAAAATGTATCCATTTGTTTGTCATGTGACCTTGTGAGATATATGTGCTTGCTAGGCGTGTGCAAGGGAGTCTGATAGTCTTCTGGATCTGCAGCAGAGAGGTCTTTAGGAGTTCCACACAGGTACCTTCAACATGTGTGCTTCAGAATGGAAGAGGCAGAGAGAATACCCTAACGACTGTCGGGGACTACTACCCCCAGGAGTTCAGCAGCATGAACCTGACCGTGAGTGTGGACTGGTAGAGATTGGAAGAGAGAAGATAGTGTGGTGCCAGGACTTACTGTGGCTGCAGTTTCTCCTGATGTCCCGTGAGTTCTCCCGGTCATACTGCCTAGGAAACTGCTGAAGTGTATTTGCTGCTAAAGTTGAGTAAAATGACTGGTCACCTGTCCATTTCCGGAGGCCGCGTCTTAACTAGTATCTATGTGTGTGGATTTACTCCACCGTGCAGAAGGAACGGTGGTGTCATGAGTGACTAAAAGGACTCAGGTAATCCCTAAGTGGATTCTCGTTTATTAACCTACCCTCGGCCCTTGGATGTGTGACCGGTTACCCTCTGGGTGAGAGATGGTAGAGCCACCGTGACAAGGCGAAACTCTACCCCGCTGTCTACTAGGCCATGACCCGCTTCTCGGATGCTGTACATATACCTGGCAAACACACACACACACATATATATATATATAAAATTAGCTGATATCGTGGTAAAGTCGTGGTTACTTTAGAGATACCGAGGAAAAAAAATATGTTCACCATTTTGCATGGCTCTTTGCATTACCCAGAAAGCACCACGGGGAGGTAACCATGCGACGTTTCCTTTATATAAAATGACATCGGGAAGTGAGAGAATTAGATTTCATACGTAAAAGTTGGACGCTAATTCTTTTGTGCTTGGAATTGAATAATCGAGTTGGGACCCATTAGCTTTTCCTATTTATTACATAATCAATGCTCATGCCAAATTTCACGTTTCTATGGCATTGGGAAGTTGGAGAATTAGATTCCGTACGTAAAATTTGGACGCTAATTCTTTTGCGCTAGAATTGAATAATCGAGTTGGGACCCATCAGCTTTTCCTATTCTGGACATAATCTACGCTTGCGCCAAATTTCATGTTTCTATGACAACGGGAAGTTGGAGAATCAGTGGCGAGTCAGTCAGTCAGTCAGTGAGTGAGTGAGACAGTGAGTGAGTCAGTGAGGGCTTTCGTCTTTAGATAGATAGATAGATAGATAGATAGATAGGAGATAGACACATAGACGGATAACATGATCACATGACACACAACAAGTTACATTATCCAGACATAACCCCGGGACTCTCTCGCTCTTGGTGACTCTTTTTCTTCCTCCAACACTCTACCAGTCAACACTCATGCTTCTGGTGCTTTTCTCTCTCTCTCAAGCTTCGGTCCTTCCTTCTCTCTCACTCAGTGCTTAGTGGTAGCACTGGCACATCCTGGGTAGGGTAGACCCAGGCCAAGCTGGAGGGAATCACTCAGCATCTTCCATTCTCCACACACTGACTGATCAATGCCTGTGGGGTTTACTCGCTCTCACACTGGTGAACTGACTCCTACTCTTTGCAAGAAGACCACACGAACCCACAAGACCAACCAGCCCACACCTTGCACACACATATATAAGACAGAGTCACATGACATACAACAAGATACATTTTCAAATTCACACACATCGAAGACACTGACAATACAATTGCACAGAACAAACACATTCCTACTTGTTAAGGGGCCCCGCTAACTCTGGGCCACTACAGAAGGACCAAGTGATTTTTCTCCTTGCATTGCAGGTGGCACAACTCGCCGATAGCCGTATGGAGGCTTGTTTGTTTTTGAGTGAGTTGTATATTTTAGTAGCCACAGTCTGGTGGTCCATATAATCTGCTGTAGGATTTGTATATTTTTTTTCAGGGTGGGGTAGAGGAGGGCGATCATCCGGCACCCTATTGCTGTGATATTGGTCAGCTGATGGAGGGGGTGTCCCGAGCGACCAACCCCTGTACATCAGTGAATACCCCTTTAATCCCTTGAGTGGCACACCTGGAAATTTTCAGGGACGAGCTCCACTGCTGATAATGATATAGCCTGGAAGATTTCCGGGCTATCTTTCACTATGGGATCTGCAGAGAACAATGCCACAAGCTGTGGCATTGTGCTCTGCCTGTACACCCCCACAGAGGACACAGCAGGACTTTGAAAAACAGAAGCAGGAAAATATTGCCGATCTGCCGGCAATATCCAGCTTCTAAATTCAAAGTCCTGCTTTGTTTACAGGTTGCCATAGAGACCATCAGCTTGTCAGAAGCCAGTCCATGGCCTCTGTGTCAGGGAGAGCTGGTGTTTAGCTGTCAGAGGATAGCCGGGCACCAGCTCTTACAGCAGAGATCAGGGAAAACCTCCGATCTCTGCTGTGTTAACCCTTTACATGTCGCGGTCTATGCGACCACAGCATATAAAGGGCTGACAGAGTGAGGGGGCTCCCTCTGTCAGAGGATAGCTGGGCACCAGCTCTTACAGCAGAGATCAGAGAAAACCTCCGATCTCTGCTTTGTTAACCCTTTAAATGCTGTGGTCTATGCGACTGCAGCATGTAAAGGGCTGTCACCATCGGCCCCCCGGAATGTGATCAGGGGGTCCTGATGGGTCCTTGTGGAAGTCCCCTAAAGGAACAAAAAAATTTTAAAAAGTTAAAAAATAATTTAAAAAATAAAAACACTTGTCTCCCTTTACTTTGTAAAAAGTACACAATAAAATGACACATGTGGTATCCCTGCGCCGTAATGACCCAGAGGAGGAAGTTAGTACATTATTTAACCCCTTAGTGACACGGACCCTTTTTTTTCTTTTTTCCCCATTTCTTTTTTTCCTCCCCTCGTTTAAAAAACCATAACCCCTTTATTTCTCCATTGCCGTCGCTGTATGAGGGCTTGCTGTTTTTTGTGGGACGAGTTGTAGTTTTCAATGGTGCTATTTATTGTACCTTATAATGTACTGAAAACTTTTACAAAATTCTAAGTGGAGTAAAATGATTAAAAAAAATGACATTCGGCCATCTTTCAGTGCGTCTTGTTTCTACGGCGCACAAACTGCAACATAAATGACCTGATAAATGTATTTTATGGGTCGGTACGATTAAGATACCGAACTTGGGTAGTTTTGTTTTTGCTTTACTACTTGTTTTTTTTTTTCAAAGACATTTAATTTTTTTAAATTATTTTCTGCTGCATCTTCTGAGCCCAATAACTCTTCTGCGCAGTTGAGCGGGGGCTCATTTTTTGCGGGATGTCCTGTAGTTTACGTTAATACCAATCCGGAATACATACGACTTTTTGATCGCTTTTCATTGCATTTTTCTGGGAGACGGGGTGACTGAAAAAGTGCATTTGTGGCGTTCTTTATTTTTTTTTCGGACTATATTCACCGTGCGGGATAAATAATGCGCTGCTTTGATAGACGGAAGCGGTAATACCAAATATGTATTTTTCTTTTATGATTTAGATATTTTTATTATAGATATGGCAAAAGGAGGGGATTTAAACTTGTATTACTTTGTTTTTCTTAAGTGTGAAAAAGAAAAATAACTCTTACAACCTGGTATTGGCACAATCTCACCGGCCGGTAGAAGGACTTTAATACGTTATTTATACGACTCAGAGAATGCTGGGAAAAATAACAATAAAAACATGCAGAATTACAGATTTTGGTAATCTTGCCACTAGAAAAAATGGAATAAAAAGCGATCAAAATTTTACATGTTCCAAAAAATTAGATAAATGAAGACTGGAGTTCATCCCGCAATAAACACGGCCGTCTAGAGCGCTGGCGATGGGAAATAACATTATTACAGCTCTTGGAATGCGGCGACACAAAAGCAAACCTTTAAGAAAAAAATGTTTTAAATGTACAATAATTCACTAAACTTAACCCCGCCCCCGTTCCGCCTCCTCTCATTGCAAATAGTGCAGGGGGCGGAGAGGAGGCAGAGAGGGGGTGGAGCTCAGAGCACTGCTCCCATCTCTTCCAGCCTCCTCCCCCTGCAGAGAGAGAGACGCCGTATATCAGCTGGGCGTGGAAACCGATATACGGTCGTGTGACTGCGCCCTCAGAGAATAACGTCATCACACTATTTATTCTGCACACTAAACGCCGTAAAAATGAAATCCAAAAAACAAGAGGCAGAATTTCTTTTTTTCCCCCAATCTCCCTACATATTTTTTTTTTTTAACAAAAGTTCTGCAATACATTATATTATATATACTCAAAAATGATGCCATCAGAAAGTACAACTTGTCCCGCAAAAACAAGCCCTCATACGGCCGTGTCAGTGGGGAAGTGAAGAAGTTATGGCTCTTGGAGCGCAACTGGGAAATTAGTTGAAATTAAATGATTAGACCTGGTGGGTCTGACAGGGGGGTAAGAAACCCGCAACTCAAGGGGTTTAAAAACCTGCCCTGATGGGTCTGATGGGGGGAAGAAACCCGCCACTCAAGGGGTTAAAGAACCTGCCCTGGTGGGTCTGACAAGGGGGGGGGGAGTTAGACACCCGCCACTGAAGGGGTTAATGATTGTTGCGGCCAATGCAGCTTTGTAAAGAGTTTTGGGGTTCTGTTTTTACGGCGCCCTCTATTTATAATAACCTGATGGTTTCTTATCTGATCGGCGCGATTATAGATTTTTTCCTCTGGGGGCGGAGCTCGGCGGTTGGTAGTTTTCTCGTACATGTGACTGCCGGAGGTCTCGTTAATCCCTTTATTGGGAGGTGAGCAGAAGAAGAATAACTATTCTGGCGTTGGTTTTATAATTATTTTTATGGCGTTCATCAAGTTAAACAACAACATATTCCCGTTTTCTGAGTCGCACCGATCCTGCGCCGCTTTTTAAAGAAAAATGTTGATATTTTATCCATTTAAAAATGGATTTTTGAGAGCAAAAATATGTATTTTTTAACTGGATTTTTCTTAATTAAAATTAAACATTATTGACCTTTTTGAGTATTTTTCAGTCCCTGAAGGGACTTGCAGATGTGATTGTTCGATCTCTAGGACAGTACACTGCAGTACTCATGTAGTGCATTCTACTAAGCCTACAACAACAGCCTATCACACCCTGCTGGAGGCGGGGCCTAATAGACTGTGTCTCACCGCAGACATGGAGGCCTTTGTCACGCTACCAGCTGCCATGAGAACCCCTTGGTACCTTGCGATGTACTGTGGGGTGCCGATGGGGGGCAGAAGGAGCCCCTCCTGCGATCATCTGCCTACATGCTGCAGCGATGTGAGTGAGTAAGAACGCAGAATTATGAAACCCATCATTTTCAGTGGTTTTGTTCCCATTTGCGATGTGCAGTTAAGAAAAAAAACGAAAAATCGCGTTGCGTCCCGTCTTTCTGCGTTCTGCTTTTTTTGTCTTTGGAGCCTCCTCTCTATCGCATCACAAAGCACAAACTTGCGATTTTCGTGCGATGCGTTGGTAACTTTAGGATCCCCTATTGTCTTTTGCAAGAAAAACGCAAACAGCAGCGAGGTTTTTTGCATGAAAAAGCATGTCCGCCGCTCCGACATCTCATGAGCAGAGGTGCGACGTCCACGATTGTCTGGGCAGTGTGAGGAGCCCGTCAGTGGGGTCGGACCGCAGCCCTCTCCCCGTGTGCCCATCTCCATCATCGCAGACGTCCCGTAATCCCGCGGCTCCTGGCGGCTGCACTTGTTTCTCGCTTCGTGGACCTTTAATTGCTGTTTTAATGGGGCGTTGCAGCGTACGGCCGCTGACTAATAGGAGGGAGGAAAGTCATTTTGTGCTCCGGCTGAAGACTTAGAGTGAAGCAAGAAATCAATAAGCAATAAAGAGGCGAACTAATAAAATTCCAAACCCAAATTGCTGTAATTGACTTTCCTTGTGATCGCTTAACGTATCATTGATCTGCATCAGATATTTGAAGCATGTTTACACTAATTGCGCAAGCGCGTGCCGGCGGCAACCTTTCTGATTAGCACTGCACCCCTGAGCTGAAATATACTGCGGTCCTAAAGAGACCGGTGAGAGGATGAAAAGGGGTTGGCCAGGATTACAAAAACATGGATGCCTTCTTTCACAAATAGCGCCACACCTGTCGACAGGTTGTATCTGGTATTGCAGCTCCGCCTCTTTGCAGTGAATCTGGCTGAGTCGGCCATCAGCATCTGGGAATTCTCTAGGAAGGTCATGAGAACGGACACCCAAGACCAGAGCAGAGGCAGATGTGGGCTGCCAATGCACCCATGGATTCCCCAGCTGGCATTCACCATGTAGCATTAGGGTCTGGTACCCGCACCCCAGACGAAGTCGCAACAGATTTTACCCAGAACTTATTCTTTATATATTGAAGGCACATTGGTGACAAATCGGTTGTGAACCCCCAAAATAGGAGCATCCCCAGGTCAAAAATGTGTGTGCACCCCAAAAATATGCATACACCCCAGAAAAATATGTGCCCTTCCAGAAGAGTGTATGCGCACCCCTGAAAGGTAGAATCACGAAGTGACGTATAGAATCGCCCTCACAGCGTCTTACGGCACATTCCCGCGGACGGATGCGTTTTGTGCGTGTTTCGTGCATTTCTGGTGTTTATACATTTATTGTAAAATGTGATTGTTCTCAGCAAGAGAAACGACGTAATCTTGTAGATATGAGACCTTTTAATGGCTAACAAAAATACATGATGTAATAATAGCGAGCTTCCGAACCAACGCAGGGTACTTCTTCAGGCTTATGGATTGGATCTGAAGAGGTACCAGATCTTTGTTTTCATTATACATTTATTGTTGCGCTCCTCGCATCCATATTTACTGGGTTCTTCACGTGTGTAAAAAAAAATGAAGAACTTAAAGCCCAACTGCTGCCAATATTCTCCTTTGACTCTGCGTCCTGCTAACATGCGTAAAAACATAGTAATCACGCATACAACTGTACATTTACAGCCTTTCTACGTGATCCCACAGACTTCAATGGGCGAGTTTGGTCCGTGATGTAGAAAAAAAGGGACATGCTGCAATGTCTTTTTGCACGTAAAATGGCAGAGTTGGAAGGGACCTCCAGGGTCATCGGGACCTCCGGGGTCATCAGGTCCTCCGGGGTCATCAGATCCTCCAGGGTCATCAGGTCCTCCAGGGTCATCAGGACCTTCGGGGTCATCAGGTCCAACCCCCTGAGGCCTGATGACCTGATGATGTCACCCCCATATAGACATGATACAGACAAAACATTCTGCCTGTGTGAATGTGCCCCAAGGCAGGTGGCAACAACTCAAGCAAATACTGGCTGGAGGACACCTATGTATCATCGATCAGTGGGGTCTACAGAGGTAGGAGTTATTGGCTGGGTAGGCACCTCCAATGTCCTCGGGTGAGCTGGGCCGACCACCCAGCTTTCAGCCGCGCTGACTCTAGTGCAGCTTGTCTTCTGTGTGCCCCCCACCCCTCCAAATCGACCTCCCTTAGTACCGGTTCCCGGGCCAGTGCTCTGAATCTGTCAAGTAGGCGGTCTTCTAATGGTCACTGAGTGGTGTCAGGTTTTCGCTGCCTGCTTACGTCACTCAGTGACAGTGAGCAGAGGAGACCACCTACTTAAAGGTTCAGAGTCTACAGGGCTGTGGCTGTAAAGCTATACATCCGGCCTCGCTTACCCAAGCACATTGAACCAATGATTGAATGGTTGTGATTAGTCCCTGCACTCAGCCAATCAAATGCAGCACTTACCATGAGGCGGGGATTTTTAAATCTCTGGGCTGAACAAACGCAGAAGTACAGTCCTAGGGAGTCGGGGAGAACACGACAGAGAGGTGATGTTTTTTGATTTTTTTTTTACAGCAGCTATTGCTTATTTTTGGGGTAGGGCTTATATTTCAAGCCCTTTTCCAAAAATCCCTGTGGGGGATTGCCTTCATCCCATTGCTTTCAATGGGGTAGCATTGCATTTCTCTGCCACAGCTGTGGCAGGGGATTCCTTCATCCCCGCGGGGAGTCCCCTCGTCACTGAAAACTGTTCATGGAGCTCTTCTCTATCTTCATGGAGACGCATCAGCTCCAGTGAACGTGTAAAGGTTCATGGGCTGCGCGTACATTAACGTTTGTCCGTTCACACGTTTTCAGCAGCGCATTTTTTGCACGCCTGTGGGCAAATACTAGTCTGACCGAGTATAATGGAGACAGGTATAAATAAAAGTGTTGTGCCCCACAGATAGCAAGCTTTGGAATCCACTTCCTCTCCTAAAAATTGGGGTACGGGTACGATTATTGCCAGAGCAATGGGGGAAAAAGCTAATTTAGCAAAAGTAGAACTCGGAGGATCCTGTGAAAAGTGATCATCATCAGACTGCAGAGGGAGTTATAGGCTCCAAGACTGGGACTAATGATCCAAAAATGCTGTGACGTCAGCACTACACCCACCATCCGCCCGTAGATGGGGCACAGAGGGCATCAAACCCCAGAGCAGATGCAAGATAAATGCAGGCCGCAGAAGTCCTTCAGTCTCCAGATCAGAGCAAAAAAACTAAAATGGGACCTCAGCCCAAAATCCTTTGTGTTTATGACTTCAGGATCTGGGTCCCCCTGGAGGCCGCTGTCACACCCCACTCAGTTGCTGAAACACTGACCTCTGTTTTGTAACGTAGACTGCTACAAAACAGCGTAAACGTAAGGGAACACCATGGCTTCAGAGCACAACTCCTGCAGTGGCATCTACCATGACCTTTTCTCCAAGTCTGAAACCTAGAAGAGACTCAAAAAGAAAAATACCCCAAGTATCCAAGAACCAAAACATAATGCATAACACACACATGGATGGGAGGGCCTCAGCCCACGGGCACAGATGTAAAAGAGGGGGAAGCACTTCCTGTCCTTGCAGTATACCCCCCCCCCCCCCCATAGTACCCTTCTCTTGCTGCCCAACCCACCAACCAGAGCTCCTGTTCCTCTTCCTCCCTTTTGAGACACCGTCCCATACCCTCCTCGTTGCACCTTCCCCATTCTGTGTGGTGGCACAAGGTCCATGTGGCCCCTACAACCACTGTGGTGGCCATACTGGTAATTACACCCCTGATAATATGAGACACATAGAGGGGTTGTGGACATGTATCCCGTGTTCGGACGCTGTGTCCTCTGTAGCGGCACTGATAGTATAATATGATACATTCCGAACGCCTAAGCACGTGTATCTAGCATCAGGCTGTGGTGTGCGGGGCTGATAATAGGATACAGAATGCGTCTGTACACGTGAATCTCACCCAAGTACCATCATTAGTCAGACATTAGCTTCAACCATTGAAGACCCTTCATCTTCACCATCACCCCACATCTCTCTGACTTGTTTTGGATCCATTTTAAACAAGTGTTTCCCAAATGGTTTCATCGCATTGAACGGCCTCGTTGCATTGAGCGCAGTCAGACGCGGACGCTTCCTCTAATCATCTGTCTCCCCGTTCTGCCTCTTGTTTTGCCAACTCCTAAACTTTCCTGGTAACTTCTCCTTTTCAATAATTCATCAAACGTCCTCGGATGCTTTTGTGGAAGTTGTGTTGTGCGTTCGCGGCGGCACCTCGTGGAATATTCACTGGAAGAGCGAAGCATCTATTTATCACCGCGAAGAGAACGCTTACAGGCGGCGCGGCATCACTTTTCTGGGACGCGGGGTTATCGAGAGAGTTACAAAGAATCTATAAATCTTTCTGTTCCAAGTCGCCATTGATGTCTACAGCTCAGCAAATGGCACAGAGTGGGACAAATATCTCTAGAAAGTGAGGTTCACAGAGCAAATTACCTGCTAACAAGTCATCGTACATTCATGTAGTGGAGGCATCAGGACCTGCGGACCTAACGCTCCCATAGTGGGGTCCGTACTACATCATTACAGAAATGTTCCTCTTCTAGTATTCATCCATTTTATAGCAGCTTTACATGCTCCAGAGCTGCTCTTCTTTGCACCAACAAGCACAGGATATTCCAGCTAGTAGCTGCCAAGGATGTAGTAATAGGTGGTACACAGGTAGCAGTTGCATTGAAGCCCTGGCCCCTCTGCCACATAAAAAGACAACTGTACTATATACTATGTTGAGAAAAGTATTGGCCCCCCCCCCCAGCAGTTCAGTGTGATCAGGTGATGTGTGAGCAATATGCATAAAGGAGAGGAGCCCACAGGAGACTCCAGTACATAAACCATCAGATGTCACCAGGTGTGGAGCTGACAATGGGGTCTAGTGGTGGGGTGGCACCTGGTGTAGAGCTGACAACGGGGTCTGGTAGTGGGATGTGACCAGGTGTGGAGCTGACAACGGGTCTGATGGTGGAATGTCACCAAATGTAGAGCTGACAATGGGGTCTGGTATTGGGATGTCACCAGGTGTAGAGCTGACAATGGGGTCTAGTGGTGGGATGGCACCAGGTGTGGAGCTGACAACGGGGTCTACCGGTGGGATGGCACCAGGTGTGGAGCTGACAACGGGGTCTGGTGGTGGGATGTCACCAGGTGTAGAGCTGACAACAGGGTCTGGTGGGGGGATGTCTCCAGGTGTAGAGCTGACAACAGGGTTTGGTGCGGGGATGTCACCAGGTATAAAGCTGACAACAGGGTCTAGTGGGGGAATTGCAGCATTCAAGGAGAGGGCCCACAGCAGGAGATGGCGAAGTAGATAAGAGCCTTGTTACAGGGCTGTACCATCTCTTCCCAGGGGTTAGCTCAGGACCCATACATGTAACTGCTGGGGGAGGTCACAGAAAAAGTGTAACTGGAGGTCACCTGCAATCTTCTTGTCACTTGTGATGCCACTGTTCCGTCCTCTGTGATGAATCTCAGTGAGTAAATAACTTAGTCCGCACACAGGGATACTTTCTGGACAAACCGAGAGCAGTTGGTAATGTCCATTTACTGTATCTTCAGCAAAGTTTCAATGTATAACAGTAGTCAGACACAAAGTACACTTCTAGAGGGTGGTGTGACAGGGAGGACTCTCGGGGTTATCTGGACAATCCACAGTCCCAGTTATCTGTGTGTTCCCGCTCCCGGAGACTCTCTTTCTCCCTCCAACACTCTCTCAAGCAGCGATCCTTCTCTCTCTGTGTTTGGTGGTAGCACTGGCACATCCTGGCTAGGGTAGGCCCAGGCCGAGCAGAAGGGAATCGCTCAGCTTCTTCTATTCTCCAAACACAGAGATGCTTGTTACTCGAGACGAACACCACGCCGTACTCAAGTCAATTGCATTTCCTTCCCTGCATGTTTAACACCATTTTCTAGCCAATAGACATGCGGGGAAGGCATTACCATTTCCTGCTGTGACATGCCAACTCTATCCCACCCCACAGCAGTCAGTGGCTGGTGAGATCAGGTGACCGCCAAGTACTTAAACTGGTCCCGCCCGCGGCTCGCCTCAGACACACGCTGGGAGAGATTAGGGAGAGTGCTGCTGCTGATATAGGGAAAGTGTAACATTTCTGCTACAGAAATGTTCCTGGGGTCCGCCTATACTTCTGCTACAGAAATGTTACTGGGGTCCGCCTATACTTCTGCTACAGAAATGTTACTGGGTCTGCCTAGACTTTTGCTACAGAAATGTCACAGGGGTCCGCCTATACTTTTACTATAGAAATCTTACTGGGGTCCGCCTATACTCTTGCTACAGAAATGTTACTGGGGTCTGCCTATACTTCTGCTACAGAAATGTTACTTGGGTCTGCCTATACTTCTGCTACAGAAATGTTACTTGGGTCCACCTATGCTGTGGGTGCACAAAGACTTCCCATTGTGGTGTTTTACCTGTCTGGCACAGATACACTGACTGACTAGGGCAGAAATGTGAGTCGAGGCCCTTGGCATGGTGAAACTCTGCCATGTTTGTGCACTCTGTTTTCCTCATGTGTATTACCATGTTTGAGTTCCTTGGGCTCGCCTATGCTGTGAGTGCACAAAGACTTCCCATCGCTGTGTTTTACCTGTTTGGCACAAATCCACTGACTGACTACGGCAAAAATGTGGGCCGAGGCCGAGGTCCTTGGCGGGGTGAAACTCTGCCATGTTTGGGCACTCTGATTTCTTCTTGTGTAATACCATCTTTGTGCACCGACAGCATAGGCGAGCCCAAGGAACTCAAAGACTTCCCATTGCGGTGTTGAGCTATCTGACACCTACACAGAATGAATTGTGTGGGGACACATGGATTTCCCATTGCTATGTAACTCGCGGCACCTTGGGTCACACAAGGTGGAGGCTGGGACCGAGCCTGACCCTGGGCCCGCTCACGTACTTCCCACACAGAGTATTGCTGCATTGTGGAGATGTGTAGAAGGGCTGGCACCTGAGTCCCCTTTATGCCCACGTTTGCGGCTCCTGACAATTTTGTGCCGGAGGTGGCAGGGATTGGAATTATGATCGTACGTCAATTTATCATCAATTCTCAACAGCATTGTGGGCTATCGCTCACACTTTCAAAGAGGGTCGCTGCCTGGCCCTGCCAACCCTCTGCAGTGTGTGCCTCCGGTTCCCCCTCATCGCAGACGCACTTATAAATAGACATGAGGGTGGTGTGGCTATGAAGCGAGAGTGTGGCGTGAGAGCAGCTGAACCCTGTGCAGGGAAACTTTTGTGTGGCTGTGGACGCAGGATCGTGCGGGGGGGTTGGGTAGCAATGCCAGCATAACCCAGGAGAAGAGGTAGCGGTTTCACCCGCAGGCAGTGATTGTGCTTGGTTGCAGGTAGTGTGGTGCTTAGCTAAGATGTACTAGCGCGTGTACCTTGCTAATGAGGGTTTGTCCGAAGTAAATTGTTAGGGGGGTGACTCCAGACTCTTGCCTTCATTTTGGCTTAATAGTGGTACCTGGGAGCCTCAGATGCAGCCATGCATGCTGCCCCTGCCCTTCCCTATGCATTTCTGTGGTGTTTCCATGACTTTCTGATGTTTTCTGGTGTTTTACAAGACATCACCTATGCGGAGCATCGGTCCCATACAAAAATGCTCGAGTCGCCCATTGACTTCAATAAGGGGTTCGTTACTCGAAACGATCTCTCGAGCATTACAAAAAGTTCGACTTGAGCAACGAGCACCCGAGCATTTCGGTGCTCGCTCATCTCTAGTAATCATGGACTAGATGTGTGTGTGTATGTATATATATATATGCGATGTTTGAATTATTACGTACACCACAGGATAATCATGAAATGTACTCGTATTAGATAGACCATGTGACCGTGTTCTTAGCTATGTACAGGGACACATATGCTGAGATGAGATAAGAACTTTTAAGAAGTTTCTACTGAGATGCCATCGAAAATGTAAAAAGTAACCAATCAAAGATTGGATTGAAAATTGTCCAGTGAACTATGATATTTCTTGGAATTTAGAAACTATACTAAGAATAATGAGATGTAACCAATTAACACGAGAATGTCTTAAAATTTACCCAAGAAATGTTGAATTGAAAACTAACCAATAACCTTACAAAGTTAACTGTCCAATCAGCAGTGACTCACCCGAGGTATTGGAGTTATAAATGAAGATGCCTGATAGCCATCAGGTAGGAATTGATGGATCCATAACTCTGTGGGCTCTGTCATTTGATTCCTCCGTCATATGACGTACTGAAGTCTTGGTGTGGTAGCCCTACTGCACGGGTCACCTGGACTTCAGTCACAGGGTACAGTCTGCTGCCCCTCCGCAGTCTATTGCTGTAACAGTGGAATGACCATCACTTCCCCTGACTCTCCTGAAGGACGGTAGCATAAAGACAATACCCCCAACCGAGCTGACTAAAGAAAAAGATGCTAATGATGCTGCGCCTATTGTGACAACTAGTACAGCAGACAGTCACTGTGCACTAAAGGCTGGTTTACACGGGCTGATGATCGCTCAAACGACAGTGACAGCTTTGAGCAATCATTTTGCATAAAAATTAATTGGTATTTAAGTAGCTACCCAGCTAGTTAAATACCAATTAGGTATGCAAATGAAGCCTTCCCTGAACACAGCTAATAGCCCATGGCTATTATCTGCACTCAGATCCTTTGTTCTTGAAGGGGAAACCATGCTGTCAGCATTCCCCACGGAGAACGGCTGATAAAAATGAGGACGATGTTTATGTTGGACTGAATTTAACGATCAGACGATGGGCGCACATTTACATGCACAGATAATCACTAACACAATTACCGTTTTTTTAACGCTAATCGGCTGGTGTAAATGGGCCTTTAAGTGGATTAGTAGAGTGTAGCATCTAGACCAGTGTTCCCCAACTCCAGTCCTCTGGGATTACCAACAGGTCATGTTTTCAGGATTTCCTCAGTGTTGCACAGGTGATGTAATTATTGTCGGCGCCTCACACATTGCCACGGGTGTCCTTAAAATAGGAAATTCTGAAAACATGACCTGTTGGTGGTCCCTGAGGACTGGAGGACCTCTGGTCTAGACCTCCTGTCTCACACACATCTCATTGAAACACACGCAGTCAGTGAGATGCACGCAGAACGGTTTACTCCCCTTTATATCCCCTTCTGCACATTATCTTAAACATTTTAAATGTTGCTTGAAATAATTGGAAAACATTCTGCAGTTAAACCATGCATTAGGGAATAAGTAACGTTAAAGTCCATTTTGGGGCTTAACGGGGGCAAAAATAACGTCTCTGAAAAAGAGTCCAAAACAACTGCAGTCTCTCAGCTCCATGTCACCTTTTTCACAATGGGTGACCCGGTGGATTCCTCCGTTTCCAACTCCATGCTGAAATCAGTTGGCGTATCGCTGCTGCTCCGTGACCGTATTATGATGGACAAGCATAAAGACAGGTCAGCATACAAAAACGCTCCTCACGGTCCTCTGGGTCACTGTCCTCCTCACTGTCCTGTTCAGAACAGCCACTCTCTGCCTGCTGGCGGGCTTGTGACAAGTTCTGCAGGTTAGCAATTGGTTCCGGACAAACAGGTGGCACTGAAATCCCACTGAGTGGCTGATGCAGTCCCACCGGGGTCCTCTCTGGTGGTCGTCCACAAAATAGAACCCAAAGTTCGAGTCTCCATATTCCTGGATAAACGGGTGCAGTGATGGTGGTAGTGCAGCTCTCACCTCCTGGTTATCTCAGTGAATTACAATCCACAGAGGGTACCGAATATAACCACCAAGCCTCCAGGAACTCTATACCACTGCAACCTCTGAGGCCTTTTCTCCACAGGAAGAGCAGTGGAAGGAGGAGAGACATCATCTGCAGCAACGGAGTCCCTGTCACACGATTCTACCAGTCTCTCCTCTGCTGGTGGTGACGTTGGTGAAGCCGTTGCCATTACCTTTTATAGCTCTGGCTCATCACACCAATAGGACCTGGGCTGGGGTAGAAGATATCCCACAGGGACGTAGTGGAGAGAGGCATAGGAAGTCATGCTGTCCGCAGGGGTGCTCAAGCTGATCTGCTTGGGACAAGTCCAGAGGCTTGCTCACCAGCATTGGCGATTCCTCCCCTAGGCGGTCTTCAGCTTGTTGCTGTTGCACTTGCTCTGCGGTGGGGCTGCCCCCCTTACTTTTCCCACAGCCATGATGGAAACTGAGTGGCGGGAAAGTTTTGCGGGTTCTATAAGGGTGGAGGAAGAAGAAACCTAGGTGCCATCTTGGGCCTCCATCTTGCCTTCCATATCTTCTGTAACAGAATGCAAACTAGGCAGTTCTACCTCATCTCACAACACTACACAATTTTTCCTCAGGGAATAACAAATCCTGGACACATAGGAGTGAAGCCTAAAGTTTTCCTTTCTCTTCATTTCTTGCAGGTGACCCAGCCTTGATTCTGTAACTTGCTCAGATGGCTGGAACCGGACGCAACTAGACAACCGTACACACTCAGGCATGGGCATAGACCTATGTGTCTGGAGAAAATGTTGGAGGCACTACTTCTGCATCTTTTAAGGAAGGTGCTGAGGAATCATCCTGTTCGTGATGCCATAACTCTGTCCTGTAGCGTCCGAGAAGTGGGCTCACAGTCGAGGAGATGGCGGGATAGATAAGACCTTGTCACTGGGCTGTACCATCTCTTCTCTTGGGGGTAGCTCAGGACGTATACACATTACTGCTGAGGGAAGTCACAGAGAACATGTCACTTGTGGCACCACCATTCTGTCCTCTGCGGTGAATCTCAGTAAAGTAAATAACTTAGTCCACACACAGGGATACTTTCTAGACAAACCGGTAATGGTCGGTAATGTTTGTTTACTGTAACTTCAGCAAAGTTTTAATGTATGACAGTAGTTTCAGGAGGTCTGAAAGGGCATTGAAAAATCCACTAGTACCAGAACCCTCCGTAGGGAATGTTATGTGAAGGGTTACCATGGACAAGCGGCTGCATACAACATCCCAGCAGTGACTGCACAGCGACGCCTGCAATGGGGCTTGGAGTGTCAGACTGTAAGTGAGGGGAAGCAAATGTTGTGGATGAATCACAGTCCACCATCTTCCAATCGAATGACGGCACTTGGGTGTGGCAGAGAGCGGTTTCTATATGACTGCATCGCCCCAACAGTAAAGTTTGGAGGAGGTTCTGTTATGGTGTGGGGAGTTTCTGCAGGGAATGACTAGGTCCATTGGTTATAGTGAAGTCCACCCTTACCATCAATGGGTACAAAGACACTGCATACAATGTGGCATCACCTCCCCTGTGGTAATACTCTGGTGCAGCTCTGTGTCTCCATCAAGATGACCGAGCTCCATGTCATACGGCACCCAGTGTGGGGAGTAGAGTATCCCGAAACTCCCCTGGCCGGCCCAAAGTCTGGATCTAAATCCCATCGAGCATCTTTAGAATGAACTAGAACGTCGTATCTGTGCACGCCCCAACACGCCCATTATCCCCCACATCACCATCTGAAGCTCTTCTGGAGGAATGTAGGCAAGTGCCTCCACACATCTATGGAAATTTGGTGAAAAAAAGCCGTGGGGGTTACTGCAGTCATTGAGGCCAAAGGCGACCAACAGCAGATTGAAAAATGTACATAAAATCCCATTCCATCAGCTTCTATGAGCGTCCCAATACTTCTATCAATGTAGTGTAAATGGTGTATGGCACATGGGGGTCCTCTTACAGGTTTTGCATTGGTATCCAGAAGGTTCAAGTTATGCCAATAGACATGCCGGATTGTACAGAGATGACTGACACTACGGAGCCATTGCTAATATCCTTTCTAGCAGATTTAACTTCTCACAGATACCTCCTGTCAGGAAATCCTTCCCCTCGGGAACAGGAAGAGAAAGTGATGTAACAACAGTCTCTTGCAATGCCAAATGGACAAAACAGCAAAACTGGACTTCACCTATACATATAGCTGTCGGATTTCCAGAGTACTAACAGTGTCTGCCAGTACTCCGATACCCACCAGGACCTAGAGTAAATCCAAATAGTGTAATAACTGTGCGCCAGAGAGGGGGGGAGACCACGGAGATTGCAGGATGTTTGTCACAAGTGCTCTGTAATCCTTCCCGATAGTGTAGGTAACGGTGCTCTGCTCAGCTCTCACACAGTGGCACAAATAACATATAAGGATACGTTTGGAATCAGTAGTTTTGTCACGGGTGACGCCAGTACTCCAACCTGAACTCCCAAGTATGAAGATAGCGGAATGGCTTGTACATAGGATGAAGTATTTTAGCAGTTATTTTCTTGTACCTAGGAGCCGTATTATAGTAGTTATATTCTTGTACATAGGGGGCAGTATTATAGTAGTTATATTCTTGTACATAGGAGCCGTATTATAGTAGTTATATTCTTGCACAGAGGGGGCAGTATTATAGTAGTTATATTCTTGTACATAGGAGCAGTATTATAGTAGTTATATTCTTGTACATAGGGGAGCAGTATTATAGTAGTTATATTCTTGTACATAGGGGGCAGTATTATAGTAGTTATATTCTTGTACATAGGGGCAGTATTATAGTAGTTATATTCTTGTACATAGGAGGCAGTATTATAGTAGTTATATTCTTGTACATAGGGGGCAGTATTATAGTAGTTATATTCTTGTACATAGGGAGCAGTATTATAGTAGTTATATTCTTGTACATAGGAGCAGTATTATAGTAGTTATATTCTTGTGCATAGGAGGCAGTATTATAGTAGATATAGTCGTGTACATGGGAGCAGTATTATAGTAGTTATATTCTTCTACATAGGAGGCAGTATTATAGTAGTTTTATTCTTGTATATAGGAGGCAGTATTATAGTAGCTATATTCTTGTATATAGGAGCAGTATTATAGAAGTTATATTCTTGTATATAGGATGCAGTATTATAGTAGTTATATTCTTGTACATAGGGGAGCAGTATTATAGTAGTTATATTCTTGTACATAGGGGGCAGTATTATAGTAGTTATATTCTTGTACATAGGGAGCAGTATTATAGTAGTTATACTCTTGTACATAGGAGGCAGTATTATAGTAGTTATATTCTTGTACATAGGGGGCAGTATTTTAGTAGTTATTTTCTTGTACCTAGGAGCCGTATTATAGTAGTTATATTCTTGTACATAGGGGGCAGTACTATAGTAGTTATATTCTTGTACATAGGAGGCAGTATTATAGTAGTTATATTCTTGTACATAGGGGGCAGTATTATAGTAGTTATATTCTTGTACATAGGAGGCAGTATTATAGTAGTTATATTCTTGTACATAGGAGGCAGTATTATAGTAGTTATATTCTTGTAAATAGGAACAGTATTATAGTAGTTATATTATTGTACATAGGGAGCAGTATTATAGTAGTTATATTCTTGTACATAGGAGGCAGTATTATAGTAGTTATATTCTTGTACATAGGGGGCAGTATTTTAGTAGTTATTTTCTTGTACCTAGGAGCCGTATTATTGTAGTTATATTCTTGTACATAGGGGGCAGTACTATAGTAGTTATATTCTTGTACATAGGAGGCAGTATTATAGTAGTTATATTCTTGCACATAGGGAGCAGTATTATAGTAGTTATACTCTTGTACATAGGGGGCAGTATTATAGTAGTTATATTCTTGTACATAGGAGGCAGTATTATAGTAGTTATATTCTTGTACATAGGGGGCAGTATTATAGTAGTTATATTCTTGTACATAGGGGCAGTATTATAGTAGTTATATTCTTGTACATAGGAGGCAGTATTATAGTAGTTATATTCTTGTACATAGGGGGCAGTATTATAGTAGTTATATTCTTGTACATAGGAGCAGTATTATAGTAGTTATATTCTTGTACATAGGGGAGCAGTATTATAGTAGTTATATTCTTGTACATAGGGGGCAGTATTATAGTAGTTATATTCTTGTACATAGGGGCAGTATTATAGTAGTTATATTCTTGTACATAGGAGGCAGTATTATAGTAGTTATATTCTTGTACATAGGGGGCAGTATTATAGTAGTTATATTCTTGTACATAGGGAGCAGTATTATAGTAGTTATATTCTTGTACATAGGAGCAGTATTATAGTAGTTATATTCTTGTGCATAGGAGGCAGTATTATAGTAGATATAGTCGTGTACATGGGAGCAGTATTATAGTAGTTATATTCTTCTACATAGGAGGCAGTATTATAGTAGTTTTATTCTTGTATATAGGAGGCAGTATTATAGTAGCTATATTCTTGTATATAGGAGCAGTATTATAGAAGTTATATTCTTGTATATAGGATGCAGTATTATAGTAGTTATATTCTTGTACATAGGGGAGCAGTATTATAGTAGTTATATTCTTGTACATAGGGGGCAGTATTATAGTAGTTATATTCTTGTACATAGGGAGCAGTATTATAGTAGTTATACTCTTGTACATAGGAGGCAGTATTATAGTAGTTATATTCTTGTACATAGGGGGCAGTATTTTAGTAGTTATTTTCTTGTACCTAGGAGCCGTATTATAGTAGTTATATTCTTGTACATAGGGGGCAGTACTATAGTAGTTATATTCTTGTACATAGGAGGCAGTATTATAGTAGTTATATTCTTGTACATAGGGGGCAGTATTATAGTAGTTATATTCTTGTACATAGGAGGCAGTATTATAGTAGTTATATTCTTGCACATAGGGAGCAGTATTATAGTAGTTATACTCTTGTACATAGGGGGCAGTATTATAGTAGTTATATTCTTGTACATAGGAGGCAGTATTATAGTAGTTATATTCTTGTACATAGGGGGCAGTATTATAGTAGTTATATTCTTGTACATAGGGGCAGTATTATAGTAGTTATATTCTTGTACATAGGAGGCAGTATTATAGTAGTTATATTCTTGTACATAGGGGGCAGTATTATAGTAGTTATATTCTTGTACATAGGAGCAGTATTATAGTAGTTATATTCTTGTACATAGGGGAGCAGTATTATAGTAGTTATATTCTTGTACATAGGGGGCAGTATTATAGTAGTTATATTCTTGTACATAGGGGCAGTATTATAGTAGTTATATTCTTGTACATAGGAGGCAGTATTATAGTAGTTATATTCTTGTACATAGGGGGCAGTATTATAGTAGTTATATTCTTGTACATAGGGAGCAGTATTATAGTAGTTATATTCTTGTACATAGGAGCAGTATTATAGTAGTTATATTCTTGTGCATAGGAGGCAGTATTATAGTAGATATAGTCGTGTACATGGGAGCAGTATTATAGTAGTTATATTCTTCTACATAGGAGGCAGTATTATAGTAGTTTTATTCTTGTATATAGGAGGCAGTATTATAGTAGCTATATTCTTGTATATAGGAGCAGTATTATAGAAGTTATATTCTTGTATATAGGATGCAGTATTATAGTAGTTATATTCTTGTACATAGGGGAGCAGTATTATAGTAGTTATATTCTTGTACATAGGGGGCAGTATTATAGTAGTTATATTCTTGTACATAGGGAGCAGTATTATAGTAGTTATACTCTTGTACATAGGGAGCAGTATTATAGTAGTTATATTCTTGTACATAGGAGGCAGTATTATAGTAGTTATATTCTTGTACATAGGGGGCAGTATTTTAGTAGTTATTTTCTTGTACCTAGGAGCCGTATTATTGTAGTTATATTCTTGTACATAGGGGGCAGTACTATAGTAGTTATATTCTTGTACATAGGAGGCAGTATTATAGTAGTTATATTCTTGCACATAGGGAGCAGTATTATAGTAGTTATACTCTTGTACATAGGGGGCAGTATTATAGTAGTTATATTCTTGTACATAGGAGGCAGTATTATAGTAGTTATATTCTTGTACATAGGGGGCAGTATTATAGTAGTTATATTCTTGTACATAGGGGCAGTATTATAGTAGTTATATTCTTGTACATAGGAGGCAGTATTATAGTAGTTATATTCTTGTACATAGGGGGCAGTATTATAGTAGTTATATTCTTGTACATAGGAGCAGTATTATAGTAGTTATATTCTTGTACATAGGGGAGCAGTATTATAGTAGTTATATTCTTGTACATAGGGGGCAGTATTATAGTAGTTATATTCTTGTACATAGGGGCAGTATTATAGTAGTTATATTCTTGTACATAGGAGGCAGTATTATAGTAGTTATATTCTTGTACATAGGGGGCAGTATTATAGTAGTTATATTCTTGTACATAGGGAGCAGTATTATAGTAGTTATATTCTTGTACATAGGAGCAGTATTATAGTAGTTATATTCTTGTGCATAGGAGGCAGTATTATAGTAGATATAGTCGTGTACATGGGAGCAGTATTATAGTAGTTATATTCTTCTACATAGGAGGCAGTATTATAGTAGTTTTATTCTTGTATATAGGAGGCAGTATTATAGTAGCTATATTCTTGTATATAGGAGCAGTATTATAGAAGTTATATTCTTGTATATAGGATGCAGTATTATAGTAGTTATATTCTTGTACATAGGGGAGCAGTATTATAGTAGTTATATTCTTGTACATAGGGGGCAGTATTATAGTAGTTATATTCTTGTACATAGGGAGCAGTATTATAGTAGTTATACTCTTGTACATAGGAGGCAGTATTATAGTAGTTATATTCTTGTACATAGGGGGCAGTATTTTAGTAGTTATTTTCTTGTACCTAGGAGCCGTATTATAGTAGTTATATTCTTGTACATAGGGGGCAGTACTATAGTAGTTATATTCTTGTACATAGGAGGCAGTATTATAGTAGTTATATTCTTGTACATAGGGGGCAGTATTATAGTAGTTATATTCTTGTACATAGGAGGCAGTATTATAGTAGTTATATTCTTGTACATAGGAGGCAGTATTATAGTAGTTATATTCTTGTAAATAGGAACAGTATTATAGTAGTTATATTATTGTACATAGGGAGCAGTATTATAGTAGTTATATTCTTGTACATAGGAGGCAGTATTATAGTAGTTATATTCTTGTACATAGGGGGCAGTATTTTAGTAGTTATTTTCTTGTACCTAGGAGCCGTATTATTGTAGTTATATTCTTGTACATAGGGGGCAGTACTATAGTAGTTATATTCTTGTACATAGGAGGCAGTATTATAGTAGTTATATTCTTGCACATAGGGAGCAGTATTATAGTAGTTATACTCTTGTACATAGGGGGCAGTATTATAGTAGTTATATTCTTGTACATAGGAGGCAGTATTATAGTAGTTATATTCTTGTACATAGGGGGCAGTATTATAGTAGTTATATTCTTGTACATAGGGGCAGTATTATAGTAGTTATATTCTTGTACATAGGAGGCAGTATTATAGTAGTTATATTCTTGTACATAGGGGGCAGTATTATAGTAGTTATATTCTTGTACATAGGAGCAGTATTATAGTAGTTATATTCTTGTACATAGGGGAGCAGTATTATAGTAGTTATATTCTTGTACATAGGGGGCAGTATTATAGTAGTTATATTCTTGTACATAGGGGCAGTATTATAGTAGTTATATTCTTGTACATAGGAGGCAGTATTATAGTAGTTATATTCTTGTACATAGGGGGCAGTATTATAGTAGTTATATTCTTGTACATAGGGAGCAGTATTATAGTAGTTATATTCTTGTACATAGGAGCAGTATTATAGTAGTTATATTCTTGTGCATAGGAGGCAGTATTATAGTAGATATAGTCGTGTACATGGGAGCAGTATTATAGTAGTTATATTCTTCTACATAGGAGGCAGTATTATAGTAGTTTTATTCTTGTATATAGGAGGCAGTATTATAGTAGCTATATTCTTGTATATAGGAGCAGTATTATAGAAGTTATATTCTTGTATATAGGATGCAGTATTATAGTAGTTATATTCTTGTACATAGGGGAGCAGTATTATAGTAGTTATATTCTTGTACATAGGGGGCAGTATTATAGTAGTTATATTCTTGTACATAGGGAGCAGTATTATAGTAGTTATACTCTTGTACATAGGAGGCAGTATTATAGTAGTTATATTCTTGTACATAGGGGGCAGTATTTTAGTAGTTATTTTCTTGTACCTAGGAGCCGTATTATAGTAGTTATATTCTTGTACATAGGGGGCAGTACTATAGTAGTTATATTCTTGTACATAGGAGGCAGTATTATAGTAGTTATATTCTTGTACATAGGGGGCAGTATTATAGTAGTTATATTCTTGTACATAGGAGGCAGTATTATAGTAGTTATATTCTTGTACATAGGAGGCAGTATTATAGTAGTTATATTCTTGTAAATAGGAACAGTATTATAGTAGTTATATTATTGTACATAGGGAGCAGTATTATAGTAGTTATATTCTTGTACATAGGAGGCAGTATTATAGTAGTTATATTCTTGTACATAGGGGGCAGTATTTTAGTAGTTATTTTCTTGTACCTAGGAGCCGTATTATTGTAGTTATATTCTTGTACATAGGGGGCAGTACTATAGTAGTTATATTCTTGTACATAGGAGGCAGTATTATAGTAGTTATATTCTTGCACATAGGGAGCAGTATTATAGTAGTTATACTCTTGTACATAGGGGGCAGTATTATAGTAGTTATATTCTTGTACATAGGAGGCAGTATTATAGTAGTTATATTCTTGTACATAGGGGGCAGTATTATAGTAGTTATATTCTTGTACATAGGGGCAGTATTATAGTAGTTATATTCTTGTACATAGGAGGCAGTATTATAGTAGTTATATTCTTGTACATAGGGGGCAGTATTATAGTAGTTATATTCTTGTACATAGGGAGCAGTATTATAGTAGTTATATTCTTGTACATAGGAGCAGTATTATAGTAGTTATATTCTTGTGCATAGGAGGCAGTATTATAGTAGATATAGTCGTGTACATGGGAGCAGTATTATAGTAGTTATATTCTTCTACATAGGAGGCAGTATTATAGTAGTTTTATTCTTGTATATAGGAGGCAGTATTATAGTAGCTATATTCTTGTATATAGGAGCAGTATTATAGAAGTTATATTCTTGTATATAGGATGCAGTATTATAGTAGTTATATTCTTGTACATAGGGGGCAGTATTATAGTTGTTATATTCTTGTACATAGGAGCTGTATTATAGTAGTTATATTCTTGTACATAGGAGGCAGTATTATAGTAGTTATATTCTTGTACATAGGGAGCAGCATTATAGTAGTTATATTCTTGTACATAGGGGGCAGTATTATAGTAGTTATATTCTCATACATAGGAGCAGTATTATAGTAGTTATATTCTCATACATAGGGGCAGTATTATAGTAGTTATATTCTTGTACATAGGAGCAGTATTATAGTAGTTATATTCTTGTACATAGGGAGCAGCATTATAGTAGTTATATTCTTGTACATAGGGGGCAGTATTATAGTAGTTATATTCTTGTACATAGAGAGCAGTATTATAGTAGTTATATTCTTGTACATAGGGGGCAGTATTATAGTAGTTATATTCTTGTAAATAGGAACAATATTATAGTAGTTATATTCTTGTACATAGGGAGCAGTATTATAGTAGTTATATTCTTGTACATAGGGGGCAGTATTATAGTAGTTATATTCTTGTACATAGGAGGCAGTATTATAGTAGTTATATTCTTGTACATAGGGAGCAGTATTATAGTAGTTATATTCTTGTACATAGGAGGCAGTATTATAGTAGTTATATTCTTATACATAGGAGGCAGTATTATAGTAGTTATATTCTTGTACATAGGGGGCTGTATTATAGTAGTTATATTCTTGTAGATAGGAGGCAATATTATAGTAGTTATATTCTTGTACATAGGAGGCAGTATTATAGTAGTTATATTCTTGCACATAGGGAGCAGTATTATAGTAGTTATATTCTTGTAAATAGGAACAGTATTATAGTAGTTATATTCTTGTACATAGGGGGCAGTATTATAGTAGTTATATTCTTGTAAATAGGAACAGTATTATAGTAGTTATATTCTTGTACATAGGAGGCAGTATTGTAGTAGTTATATTCTTGTACATAGGGAGCCTTATTATAGTAGTTATATTCTTGTACATAGGAGGCAGTATTATAGTAGTTATATTCTTGTACATAGGGGCCAGTATTATAGTAGTTATATTCTTGTACATAGGGGACAGTATTATGGTAGCTATATTCTTGTACATAGGGGGCAGTATTATAGTAGTTATATTCTTGTACATATGAGGCAGTATTATAGTAGTTATATTCTTGTACATAGGGAGCAGTATTATAGTAGTTATATTCCTGTACATAGGGGGCAGTAATATAGTAGTTATATTCTTGTACATAGGGGGCAGTAATATAGTAGTTATATTCTTGTACATAGGGGGCAGTATTATAGTAGTTATATTCTTGTACATAGGGGGCAGTATTATAGTAGTTATATTCTTGTAAATAGGAACAGTATTATAGTAGTTATATTCTTGTACATAGGGGGCAGTATTATAGTAGTTATATTCTTGTACATAGGAGGCAGTATTATAGTAGTTATATTCTTGTACATAGGAGGCAGTATTATAGTAGTTATATTCTTGTACATAGGGAGCAGTATTATAGTAGTTATATTCTTGTAAATAGGAACAGTATTATAGTAGTTATATTCTTGTACATAGGGAGCAGTATTATAGTAGTTATATTCTTGTACATTGGGGGCAGTATTACAGTAGTTATATTCTTGTACATAGGGGCACTATTATAGTCGTTATATTCTTGTACATATGAGGCAGTATTATAGTAGTTATATTCTTGTACATAGGGGCACTATTATAGTAGTTATATTCTTGTACATAGGAGCAGTATTATAGTAGTTATATTCTTGTAAATAGGAACAGTATTATAGTAGTTATATTCTTGTACATAGGGAGCAGTATTATAGTAGTTATATTCTTGTACTTAGGAGGCAGTATTATAGTAGTTATATTCTTGTACATAGGAGGCAGTATTATAGTAGTTATATTCTTGTACATAGGGAGCAGTATTATAGTAGTTATATTCTTGTAAATAGGAACAGTATTATAGTAGTTATATTCTTGTACATAGGGAGCAGTATTATAGTAGTTATATTCTTGTACATATAAGGCAGTATTATAGTAGTTATATTCTTGTACATAGGGGCACTATTATAGTAGTTATATTCTTGTACATATTAGGCAGTATTATAGTAGTTATATTCTTGTACATAGGGGCACTATTATAGTAGTTATATTCTTGTACATAGGGGGCAGTATTATAGTAGTTATATTCTTATACATAGGAGCAGTATTATAGTAGTTATATTCTTGTACATAGGGGCAGTATTATAGTAGTTTTATTCTTGTACATAGGAGGCAGTATTATAGTAGTTATATTCTTATACATAGGAGCAGTATTATAGTAGTTATATTCTTGTACATAGGAGCAGTATTATAGTAGTTATATTCTTGTACATAGGAGGCAGTATTGTAGTAGTTATATTCTTGTACATAGGGAGCCTTATTATAGTAGTTATATTCTTGTACATAGGAGGCAGTATTATAGTAGTTATATTCTTGTACATAGGGGCCAGTATTATAGTAGTTATATTCTTGTACATAGGGGACAGTATTATGGTAGCTATATTCTTGTACATAGGGGGCAGTATTATAGTAGTTATATTCTTGTACATATGAGGCAGTATTATAGTAGTTATATTCTTGTACATAGGGAGCAGTATTATAGTAGTTATATTCCTGTACATAGGGGGCAGTAATATAGTAGTTATATTCTTGTACATAGGGGGCAGTAATATAGTAGTTATATTCTTGTACATAGGGGGCAGTATTATAGTAGTTATATTCTTGTACATAGGGGGCAGTATTATAGTAGTTATATTCTTGTAAATAGGAACAGTATTATAGTAGTTATATTCTTGTACATAGGGGGCAGTATTATAGTAGTTATATTCTTGTACATAGGAGGCAGTATTATAGTAGTTATATTCTTGTACATAGGAGGCAGTATTATAGTAGTTATATTCTTGTACATAGGGAGCAGTATTATAGTAGTTATATTCTTGTAAATAGGAACAGTATTATAGTAGTTATATTCTTGTACATAGGGAGCAGTATTATAGTAGTTATATTCTTGTACATTGGGGGCAGTATTACAGTAGTTATATTCTTGTACATAGGGGCACTATTATAGTCGTTATATTCTTGTACATATGAGGCAGTATTATAGTAGTTATATTCTTGTACATAGGGGCACTATTATAGTAGTTATATTCTTGTACATAGGAGCAGTATTATAGTAGTTATATTCTTGTAAATAGGAACAGTATTATAGTAGTTATATTCTTGTACATAGGGAGCAGTATTATAGTAGTTATATTCTTGTACTTAGGAGGCAGTATTATAGTAGTTATATTCTTGTACATAGGAGGCAGTATTATAGTAGTTATATTCTTGTACATAGGGAGCAGTATTATAGTAGTTATATTCTTGTAAATAGGAACAGTATTATAGTAGTTATATTCTTGTACATAGGGAGCAGTATTATAGTAGTTATATTCTTGTACATATAAGGCAGTATTATAGTAGTTATATTCTTGTACATAGGGGCACTATTATAGTAGTTATATTCTTGTACATATTAGGCAGTATTATAGTAGTTATATTCTTGTACATAGGGGCACTATTATAGTAGTTATATTCTTGTACATAGGGGGCAGTATTATAGTAGTTATATTCTTATACATAGGAGCAGTATTATAGTAGTTATATTCTTGTACATAGGGGCAGTATTATAGTAGTTATATTCTTGTACATAGGAGGCAGTATTATAGTAGTTATATTCTTATACATAGGAGCAGTATTATAGTAGTTATATTCTTGTACATAGGAGCAGTATTATAGTAGTTATATTCTTGTACATAGGGGGCAGTATTATAGTAGTTATATTCTTGTACATAGGAGGCAGTATTATAGTAGTTATATTCTTGTAAATAGGAACAGTATTATTGTAGTTATATTCTTGTACATAGGGAGCAGTATTATAGTAGTTATATTCTTGTACTTAGGAGGCAGTATTATAGTAGTTATATTCTTGTACATAGGAGGCAGTATTATAGTAGTTATATTCTTGTAAATAGGAACAGTATTATAGTAGTTATATTCTTGTACATAGGGAGCAGTATTATAGTAGTTATATTCTTGTACATATAAGGCAGTATTATAGTAGTTATATTCTTGTACATAGGAGCAGTATTATAGTAGTTATATTCTTGTAAATAGGAACAGTATTATAGTAGTTATATTCTTGTACATAGGGAGCAGTATTATAGTAGTTATATTCTTGTACATAGGGGGCAGTATTATAGTAGTTATATTCTTGTACATAGGAGGCAGTATTATAGTAGTTATATTCTTGTACATAGGAGGCAGTATTATAGTAGTTATATTCTTGTACATAGGGAGCAGTATTATAGTAGTTATATTCTTGTACATAGGGAGCAGTATTATAGTAGTTATATTCTTGTACATAGGGGGCAGTATTATAGTAGTTATATTCTTGTACATAGGGAGCAGTATTATAGTAGTTATATTCTTGTACATAGGAGGCAGTATTATAGTAGTTATATTCTTGTACATAGGGGCCAGTATTATAGTAGTTATATTCTTGTACATAGGGGGCAGTATTATGGTAGCTATATTCTTGTACATAGGGGGCAGTATTATAGTAGTTATATTCTTGTACATATGAGGCAGTATTATAGTAGTTATATTCTTCTACATAGGGGCAGTATTATACTAATTATATTCTTGTACATAGGGGGCAGTATTATAGTAGTTATATTCTTGTACATAGGGGGCAGTATTATAGTAGTTATATTCTTGTACATAAGGAGCAGTATTATAGTAGTTATATTCTTGTATTTAGGGGTCAGTATTATAGTAGTTATATTCTTGTACATAGGGGGCAGTATTATAGTAGTTATATTCTTGTACATAGGAGGCAGTATTATAGTAGTTATATTCTTGTACATAAGGAGCAGTATTATAGTAGTTATATTCTTGTATTTAGGGGTCAGTATTATAGTAGTTATATTCTTGTACATAAGGAGCAGTATTATAGTAGTTATATTCTTGTACATAGGGGGCAGTATTATAGTAGTTATATTCTTGTACATAGGGGGCAGTATTATAGTAGTTATATTCTTGTACATAGGGGGCAGTATAATAGTAGTTATATTCTTGTACCTAGGAGCAGTATTATAGTAGTTATATTCTTGTACATAGGGGGCAGTATTATAGTAGTTATATTCTTGTACATAGGAGGCAGTATTATAGTAGTTATATTCTTGTACATAGGGGGCAGTATTATACTAGTTATATTCCCTTACATAGGAGCAGTATTATAGTAGTTATATTCTTGTACATAGAGGGCAGTATTATAGTAGTTATATTCTTGTAAATAGGAACAGTATTATAGTAGTTATATTCTTGTACATAGGTGGCAGTATTATAGTAGTTATATTCTTGTAAATAGGAACAGTATTATAGTAGTTATATTCTTGTACATAGGGAGCAGTATTATAGTAGTTATATTCTTATACATAGGAGGCAGTATTATAGTAGTTATATTCTTGTAAATAGGAACAGTATTATAGTAGTTATATTCTTGTACATAGGGAGCAGTATTATAGTAGTTATATTCTTGTACATAGGAGGCAGTATTATAGTAGTTATATTCTTGTACATTCGGTCAGTATTATAGTAGTTACATTCTTGTACATAGGGGGCAGTATTATAGTAGTTATATTCTTGTACATAGGAGGAGTATTATAGTAGTTATATTCTTGTACATAGGGGGCAGTATTATAGTAGTTATATTCTTGTACATATGAGGCAGTATTATAGTAGTTATATTCTTCTTCATAGGGGCAGTATTATACTAATTATATTCTTGTACATAGGGGGCAGTATTATAGTAGTTATATTTTTGTACATAAGGAGCAGTATTATAGTAGTTATATTCTTGTATTTAGGGGTCAGTATTATAGTAGTTATATTCTTGTACATAGGGGGCAGTATTATAGTAGTTATATTCTTGTACATAGGAGGCAGTATTATAGTAGTTATATTCTTGTACATAGGGGGCAGTATTATACTAGTTATATTCCCTTACATAGGAGCAGTATTATAGTAGTTATATTTTTGTACATAGAGGGCAGTATTATAGTAGTTATATTCTTGTAAATAGGAACAGTATTATAGTAGTTATATTCTTGTACATAGGGGTCAGTATTATAGTAGTTATATTCTTGTACATAGGGGCAGTATTATAGTAGTTATATTCTTGTACATAGGGGGCAGTATTATAGTAGTTATATTCTTGTACATAGGGGGCAGTATTATAGTAGTTATATTCTTGTACATAGGGAGCAGTATTATAGTAGTTATATTCCTGTACATAGGGGGCAGTATTATAGTAGTTATATTCTTGTACATAGGGAGCAATATTATAGTAGTTATATTCCTGTACATAGGGGGCAGTAATATAGTAGTTATATTCTTGTACATAGGGGGCAGTATTATAGTAGTTATATTCTTGTACATAGGTGGCAGTATTATACTATGTTTTGCCGCAATTAAATTTATTTTCTTCCTGCTAGACTTCTTCTTTAGAATGCCAAGTATCCAATAAGAGTTTTAGTATTTATTAAATTGCAGCCAAAGTACAGATAGTGGATGCCAGAGACTCTATGAATACAATATGTCAATTAGTCAGTTTTGTACATGAAGAGGAAACAAGAGGAATCTTTTTGTCTTTACAAGCTACAGGCTCATTTTCTCTTGGACATATGGCTAGTGATTATCTTGGAAGCTGGAATAAAGTACATGTCACTTCTGAATTCCTTTCAGTGATGTTATTTAAATTGTAAATAAGGACATGAAACGCGGCCAAGATCTGACGTTATTCCAACTTTTACAGCAATCACAAAATGAGAGGACGACCCCCAACAAGGAGTACAGCCGTCAGGTTATGTCGGGAATGCATTAGATTGAAGCTTTGTAGATACATTTGCTCTATAAACCTTCAATGAATATTAATTTTCCAGGTTTGGTTGAAAGTAACCTACAGAAATGATTGAGCTCCTTGTGGCAAGCAGAAAATGATGTGTCCCGCACCGTGGATGCCCCGCCCCTCTACATCTTATTTACATATCTGAATTCTCAATATTGGTCACAGAAATGGAGCAGGAGGATGCGCCTCAGTAGGAGAGCCCTTTCCTATGTGTCCTATTAGAGCACACGGACTACAATATGTGGCATCTGCCCCCTCTACTAGCGGATTAGTCCATAGTGTGCATAAATATGTTATGTCAGCCGCCTTCTCCCTTTGATCCGGTGCTGACAGACCCAAATTTGGAAACATGTTTAAAATAAAACTTATAAAATACTGTATATAATCCGGACAGCCCCTGTGATTCATAGACCACACAGGACATACTGCTACATCCTGGGGGTTTGTATGAAGCAGTATCGTGGGCTCATCCCGTTCCATACAGTGCAGGTACTGGCTGTCTGGCAGCTGACAGCTGCGATCTGCGTGGTCACTGATCATTGCTGTTAACCCTTTAGATGCTGCTGTTAGTTCTGACAGTGGCATTTAAATGTCCCCATTAGTATTTTGGCGGGCTAAGTGCCTGCCCCGATTCAATGAGAAAGCGAGGTGCTGTTAGTTTGTCATCGCAACTTCGGCCACTAGGGATGCCTTGGCAGATTGTCTAGAATCATAAAATGGTAGAATTGGACGGGACCCCCAGCGTCATTGGGTCCTCCGGGGTCATCGGGTCCCCCTGGGGTCATCGGGTCCAACCCCCTGCTCAGTGCAGGATCACTAAATCATCCAAGACAGATGTCTGTCCAGCCTCTGAAGACTTCCATTGAAGGAGAACTCTCCACCTACCGTGGCAACCTGTTCCACTCATTGATCACACTCACTGTCTAATATCTAATCTGTGTCTCCTCCCTCTCAGTTTCATCCCATTGCTTCTAGTCTTTCCTTGTACAGATGAGAATAGGGCTGATCCCTCTGCACTGTGACAGCCCTTCAGATATTTGTAGACCGCTATTAAGTCTCCTCTCAGCCTTCTCTTCTGCTAAACATTCCCAGATCCTTTACCCGTTCCTCATAGGACATGATTTGCAGACCGCTCACCATCTTGGTAACTCTTCTCTGAACTTGCTCCAGTTTGTCTATGTAACATAGTAACATAGTATGTAAGGCCGAATGAAGACAATGTCCATCTAGTCCAGCCTGTCTATCCTACTGTGTTGATCCAGAGGAAGGCAAAAAACCCCAGGGCCAGAAGCCAATTAGCCCTTTTGGGGGAAAAATTCCTTCCCGACTCCCTAATGGCAATCAGACTGTTCCCTGGATCAACCCCTAATAGTTCCTACCTGCCTGTATACCCGGATTAACAATTAACCTAATATTTTTTTATCCTGTAATATCCTTCCCCTCCAGAAAGACATCAAGTCCCCTTTTAAATTCCTCTATGGATCCTTCCATCACCAATTCCTCCGGTAGAGAGTTCCACAGCCTCACTGCTCTTACAGTAAAGAATCCCCTTCTATGTTGGTGATGAAACCTACTGTCCTCTAATCGTAGCGGATGTCCTCTTGTTACCGTCGTGGTCCTGGGTGTAAACAGATCATGGCAGAGATCCTTGTATTGTCCCCTCATGTACTTATACAGAGTTATTTGGTCGACCCTTAGCCGTCTTTTTTCTAGAGTAAATAATCCCAGTTTTGGTGCCTCTCTGGGTATTCCAGTCCCGTCATTCCATGTATTAGTTTAGTCGCTCTTCTGTGAACCCCCTCCAGCACTGTGACATCTTTCCTGAGCACCGGTGTCCAGAACTGTGCGCAGTATACCATGTGAGGCCTGACAAGTGCCTTATATAATGGAAGGATAATGTTCTCGTCCCTCGCCCCTATACCTCTTTTACTGCACCCCAAGACTTTATTTGCCTTTGCAGCAGCTGACTGGCATTGGTTACTCCAGTTTAGTCTATTATCCACTAATACCCCCAGATCCTTTTCCATATCACTTTTCCCTAGTGGTACCCCATTTAGTGAATATTGGTGACATCCGTTTCTCCTGCCCATGTGCATAGTCTTACATTTTTCAACATTGAACTTCATTTGCCATTTCCCCCCCCCAAGCCCCCGGCTTATCTCGGTCTGTTTGTAGCCGCACATTGTCCTCCGTTGCATTAATTATATTGTATAATTTTGTGTCATCTGCAAATATTGATATTTTGCTGTGCAGCCCCTCTATCAGGTCATTGATAAATATGTTGAACAGAGTGGGGCCTAGTACTGAACCCTGTGGCACCCCGCTAGCGACTGTGGTCCAACCAGAGTATGAGCCATTTATTACCACCCTCTGCTTTCTTTCGTTGAGCCAATTTTTTACCCACTTACACACGTTTTCACCCAGTCCGAGCTTCTCATTTTGTATATTAGACTATTATGTGGCACGGTGTCAAAGGCTTTAGAGAAGTCCAGATATACAAGATCAATAGACTCTCCCAGGTCCAGCTTAGAGCTTTCTTCATCGTAGAAGCTGATCAGATTGGTCTGACATGAGCGACCCCTCATGAATCCATGCTGGTGAGGAGTTATTCCCTTGTTTTCCTTGAGGCACTCATCGATGGCGTCTCTCAGAATCCCCTCGAAAATTTTTCCCGTTATTGAAGTGAGACTTACTGGCCTGTAGTTACCAGGCTCACTTTTGCTCCCTTTTTTGTAAATTGGAACCACGTTGGCAATGTCATGTGCTACATGCAACACAATTAAGGGCTGTTGCAAAGAAAGGGGCGTAGGGACATGCATACAAACTACTACAGGCAACAGATGCCAAAGTACTTACCAATATATCCCTAAACCCGGACAGATGGAAATATCTAATAATTTTGTAGTGGCCCATAGATAGATCCTACAAAAGCGCCATTGTCATTATTTGTTAGTGTTTAAATTCAGCAGGGCAAGCAGGGGTTAACCTGCCCTGCAACTGAGCTATTAATAATCTGCCCGGGCGACCAGTTACTTCTCATTGGTGGCCGGCAGATTTAGCCCTGATAGGACAGCAGCACAGATAGGCCGAGCTTCCTGATAGGCTGTCAAGCTGTGAGGTGACAGCAGAGTGAAGGCTTGTGATAGGAAGGAAAGAAGATAAAAAGTGTGCATTTGCTGCTAATGGACAGTTGGTCCAGGGAGGTGGTCGTAGAGGGAGACAGGAGGGAGAGGTTAGTCCAGTCAGGGGAGAGAAGAGTCAGATCAGTTGGTCCTGTGAAGAGACAGCAGATAGTGTTAGTCAGTCAGTGAGTTACCTTCTAGACAGAGAGGAGTATAACCCATATACTAGATGGAGGGAAGTATAGTCAATATACTAGATGGAGGGGAGTACAGCCTATATACTAGATGGAGAGGAGTATAGCCCTTATACTAGATGGAGGGAAGTATAGCCGATATACTAGACAAAGAAGAATATAGCTTACATACTGGTTGGGCAGTAGTATAGTCAATATACTAGACGGAGAGGAGTATAGCATATATACTAGATGGAGGGGAGTATAGCCCATATATTAGACAGAGAGCAGTATAGCTTATATATTGGTTGGGGGGTAGTATAGTCAATACACTAGAAGGAAAGTAGTTTAGCCGATATACTAGATGGAGAGGAGTACAGCGGTTATATTAGACAGAGAGGAGTATAGCCAATATACTAGATGGAGGGGAGTATAGCCCAAATACTAGATGGAGGGGAGTATAGCCCATATACTAGATAGAGAGGAGTATAGCCCATATACTAGATGGAGAGGAGTATAGCCCATATACTAGATGGAGGGAAGTATAGCTGATCTACTGGATGGAGGGGAGTATAGCCGATATATTAGATGAAGGGGAGTATAGCCGATATACTAGATGGAGAGGAGTATAGCCCATATACTAGATGGAGAGGAGTATAGCCCATATACTAGATGGAGGGGAGTATAGCCCATATACTAGATGGAGGGGAGTATAGCCCATATACTAGATGGAGTGGAGTATAGCCCATATACTAGATGGAGGGGAGTATAGCCCATATACTAGATGGAGGGGAGTATAGCCCATATACTAGATGGAGAGGAGTATAGCCCATATACTAGATGGAGGGGAGTATAGCCCATATACTAGATGGAGGGGAGTATAGCCCATATACTAGATGGAGGGAAGTATAGCCGATCTACTGGATGGAGGGGAGTATAGCCGATATACTAGATGAAGGGGAGTATAGCCCGTATACTAGATGGAGGGGAGTATAGCCCGTATACTAGATGGAGAGGAGTATAGCCTATATACTAGATGGAGGGGAGTATAGCCCATATATTAGACAGAGAGGAGAATAGCTTATATACTAGTTGGGTGTGTAGTATAGTCAATATACTAGAAGGAAAGTAGTTTAGCCGATATACTAGATGAAGAGGAGTGTAGCGGTTATATTAGATAGAGAGGAGTATAGCCAATATACTAGATGGAGGGGAGTATAGCTGATATACTAGAAGGAGGGGAGTATAGCCAATATACTAGACGGAGAGGAATATAGCCGATATACTAGATGGAGGGACTATAGCCCATATACTAGATGGAAGGGAGTATAGCCGATATACAAGATGGAGCGAGTAAAGCTGATATACTAGATGGAGAGGAGTATAGCCTATATACTAGATAGATGGGAGTATAGCCCATATATTAGACAGAGAGGAGTATAGCTTATATACTGGTTGGGGGGTAGTTAAGTCAATATACTAGAAGGAAAGTAGTTTAGCCGATATACTAGATGGAGAGGAGTATAGCGGTTATATTAGACAGAGAGGAGTATAGCCAATATACTAGATGGGGGGGGGGGTATAGCTGATATACTAGAAGGAGGGGAGTATAGCAAATATACTAGACGGAGAGGAGTACAGCCTTTAACCTAGATGGAGAGGAGTATAGCCGATCTACTAGATGGAGGGTAGTATAGCCCGTATACCAGATGGAGGGGAGTATAGCCAATATACTAGATGGAGAGGAGTATAACCAATATACTAGATGGAGAGGAGTATAACCAATATACTAGATGGAGGAGAGTATAGCCAATATACTAGATGGAGGGGAGTATAGCCAATATACTAGATGGAGGGGAGTATAGCCAATATACTAGATGGAGAGGAGTATAACCAATATACTAGATGGAGAGGAGTATAGCCCATATACTAGATGGAGAGGAGTATAACCAATATACTAGATGGAGAGGAGTATAACCAATATACTAGATGGAGAGGAGTATAACCAATATACTAGATGGAGAGGAGTATAACCAATATACTAGATGGAGAGGAGTATAACCAATATACTAGATGGAGGAGAGTATAACCCGTATACTAGATGGAGTGGAGTATTGCCCGTATACTAGATGGAGTGGAGTATTGCCCGTATACTAGATGGAGAGGAGTATATCCCATATACTAGATGGAGAGGAGTATATCCCATATACTAGATGGAGAGGAGTATATCCCATATACTAGAAGGAGAGGAGTATAGCCCATATACTAGATGGAGAGGAGTATATCCCATATACTAGATGGAGAGGAGTATAGCCCATATACTAGATGGGGAGGAGTATAGCCCGTATACTAGATGGAGGGGAGTATAACCCGTATACTAGATGGAGGGGAGTATAACCCGTATACTAGATGGAGAGAAGTATAGCGGTTATATTAGACAGAGAGGAGTATAGCAAATATACTAGATGGAACGGAGTATAGCTGATATACTAGAAGGGGGGGAGTATAGCCAATATGCTAGACGGAGAGGAGTACAGCCTTTATACTAGATGGAGAGGAGTATAGCCGATCTACTAGATTGAGGGGAGTATAGCCCATATACTAGATGGAGGGGAGTATAGCCCATATACTAGATGGAGAGGAGTATAGCCAATATACTAGATGGGGGGGGGGGGAGAGTATAGCTGATATACCAGAAGGAGGGGAGTATAGCCAGTATACTAGACGGAGAGGAGTACAGCCTTTAAACTAGATGGAGAGGAGTATAGCCAATATACTAGATGGAGGGGAGTATAGCTGATATACTAGAAGGAGGGGAGTATAGCCAATATACTAGATGGAGAGAAGTACAGCCTTTATACTAGATGGAGAGGAGTATAGCCGATCTACTAGATGGAGGGGAGTATAGCCCATATACTAGATGGAGGGGAGTATAGCCAATATACTAGATGGAGAGGAGTATAGCCCATATACTAGATGGAGGGGAGTATAGCCCATATACTAGATGGAGAGGAGTATAGCCCATATACTAGATGGAGGGGAGTATATCCCGTATACTAGATGGAGGGGAGTATAGCCCATATACTAGATGGAGAGGAGTATAGCCCATATACTAGATGGAGAGGAGTATAGCCCATATACTAGATGGAGAGGAGTATAGCCGATATAATAGATGTAGGGAGTATAGCCCATATACTAGATGGAGGGGAGTATAGCCAATATACTAGATGGAGAGGAGTATAGCCCATATACTAGACGGAGAGGAGTATAGCATATATACTAGATGGATGGGAGTATAGCCCATATATTAGACAGAGAGGAGTATAGCTTATATACTGGTTGGGGGGTAGTATAGTCAATATACTAGAAGGAAAGTAGTTTAGCCGATATACTAGATGGAGAGGAGTGTAGCGGTTATATTAGACAGAGAGGAGTATAGCCAATATACTAGATGGGGGGGGGAGAGTATAGCTGATATACCAGAAGGAGGGGAGTATAGCCAATATACTAGACGGAGAGGAGTACAGCCTTTAAACTAGATGGAGAGGAGTATAGCCAATATACTAGATGGAGGGGAGTATAGCTGATATACTAGAAGGAGGGGAGTATAGCCAATATACTAGATGGAGAGAAGTACAGCCTTTATACTAGATGGAGAGGAGTATAGCCGATCTACTAGATGGAGGGGAGTATAGCCCGTATACTAGATGGAGGGGAGTATAGCCCATATACTAGATGGAGAGGAGTATAGCCCATATACTAGATGGAGGGGAGTATAGCCCGTATACTAGATGGAGGGGAGTATAGCCCATATACTAGATGGAGAGGAGTATAGCCCATATACTAGATGGAGAGGAGTATAGCCCATATACTAGATGGAGAGGAGTATAGCCCATATACTAGATGGAGAGGAGTATAGCCCATATACTAGATGGAGAGGAGTATAGCCCATATACTAGATGGAGGGAGTATAGCCGATATATTAGAAGTAGGGAGTATAGCTCATATACTAGATGGAACGGAGTATAGCCGATATACTAGATGGAGAGGAGTATAGCCCATATACTAGATGGAGAGGAGTATAGCCCATATACTAGATAGAGAGGAGTATAGCCCATATACTAGATAGAGAGGAGTTTAGCCAATATACTAAATGGAGGGGATTATAGCCAATATACCAGATGGAGGGGAGTATAGCCGATATACTGGATGGAGAGGAGTATAGCCGATATACTGGATGGAGAGCAGTATAGCCCATATACTAGATAGAGAGGAGTATAGCCAATATACTAGATAGAGAGGAGTATAGCCAATATACTAGATGGAGAGGATTATAGCCAATATACTAGATGGAGAGGAGTATAGCCGATATACTAGATGGAGAGTAGTATAGCCGATATACTAGATGGAGAGCAGTATAGCCCATATACTAGATAGAGAGGAGTATAGCCCATATACTAGATGGAGGGGATTATAGCCAATATACTAGATGGAGGGGATTATAGCCAATATACTAGATGGAGGGGAGTATAGCCGATATACTAGATGGAGAGGAGTATAGCCAATATACTTGATGGAGAGGAGTATCGCCCATATACTAGATGGAGGGGAGTATAGCCCATATACTAGATGAAGAGGAGTATAGCCCATATACTAGACGGAGGGGAGTATAGCCCATATACTAGATGGAGTGGAGTATAGCCCATATACTAGATGGAGTGGAGTATAGCCCATATACTAGATGGAGGGGAGTATAGCCCATATACTAGATGGAGGGGAGTATAGCCCATATACTAGATGGAGGGGGGTATAGCCCATATACTAGATGGAGAGGAGTATAGCCCATATACTAGATGGAGAGGAGTATAGCCCATATACTAGATGGAGGGGAGTACAGCCTATATACTAGATGGAGAGGAGTATAGCCCATATACTAGATGGAGAGGAGTATAGCCCATATACTAGATGGAGAGGAGTATAGACCATATACTAGATGGAGAGGAGTATAGCCCATATACTAGATGGAGGGGAGTACAGCCTATATACTAGATGGAGAGGAGTATAGCCCATATACTAGATGGAGAGGAGTATAGCCCATATACTAGATGGAGAGGAGTATAGCCCATATACTAGATGGAGAGGAGTATGTCATGGAGGCAAATTAAAGTGGATTTAAAGAAGTAAAAGTTTTTATTTCTTGCATTGACTGTACTGAACACCAATATAACTGCTGCTATCATCTCCATCACAAAAGAAAAAAAGAATAATTAATTATGTTTATTTTGCTAGCCCCTAGCTGGGTGTGAATAATACGTCATCTTCATCTCCCATTACATTCCGTGCTGTAAAGCACTGGCATCACAAACAAATTAATAGGAATAGTAATCATTTTCCACAACAACAGCGGATTATTACGCCACGTGGAGGCCGTTGGTGCAAGATTTTTCGGGCGGACGCCAGGGGACAGCTGCCAGTATGCTGCTCGGCTAAAGAATTGATGCAACCACCACAACAAATATTAGATGTAATTGCTACCAACGGGCAATCTGTGCTCTTGGTAGTATACTGGGAGGCCACTGCATTGGTTGGGAGAGCAGAGTTACCCCATAAAGGATCCTCGTAGTGGATGTTGAGGAAAGAAAGGCTCCAGCTGTAATCCAAGGCATAAATGTCCTCAGGAACCGTTATAATGAGATGCTGGAAGTCCTGCACAATTCTGTACTATCTGCATCTCAAGCCCAACAAAGAGCGATACAAAAAGCCATATAGACCCTGCAGTTTACCAATGTAATACGTCAAGCCGGAGATGCACTTATAAGCAACATATGACCCGCAACCTTACAGCTTAGGACTGAGACCATGATATGGTGCCAAACTAGACCAGGCTTACAGGGGAAAGATTACTAAGCACTTGTGGAGCCAATCCAATTGGAGGAGCACCCTTTTATCATGGCGGCCAGAAGTGTGGTGATGATCTATACAGGAAGAGTCCACATCCGTATGCTGAATACGGGTGAATCTCCAGTAAAATTGAGGAAGTACTACCCAGTGGCGCAGATATCACTCCTACGTACCGAGAATGTCCTTATCCCCTCGAGTGCAGAAATTCTACAAGCCACCCAGCATACTCAAAGAACCAGGAATGTGCCTAATGCTCCATGGTGGACAGAGCTACAAATTTGGGATGCTGATACGTCTATTGCAAAGGTAGAAGGAGTATTAAGAGTGGCCCAAAAAATCCCTCCAAACCTTCAGCAAACATCCTGTTAGGGAGAAGCTTACCACTGGGGGCGCTGGCGCTCGGCGGGTGTGCGCTGTCCTTCCTGGAGCCACTGGTGGTCATGCGGGTGTCTCCACTCAGGGCTCTCCCGTGCTGGTGGTCGCCCAGTCTGGCCGGCGGCACGTGCCGTGCCGCATGTGGAAGCGCGTCTCTCCTGGCCAAACGCATGGCTCTCCTGCTAGGGCGCATGGTAGGACGGGGCCAGATTTATGACATCACCGGCTGGCGTGTCATCTCGCTCCACCCCACTTGAGGCGGGGACTTCTGTATTTAGCCTGTCTGGTGCTGGCTTCCAGTGCCAGTGTTTGGTTAGGTTTCATCCAGCTAACACCCGCATATTTTCAGTCTGCCTTCAGCTCTGACCCTGCTATTCCCTGACTCTGAGCTTGTCTTCTTTTTTGGTCTGTCGTTCTCGGTAGTTTGTCCCAGCTTGTTGGCACTACGGATCTGGTGCATTTACACATACGATTCTCCACTTTTCCCTTCCGGGGGTCACGTTCATTGTGCAGAGTAGGGACCGTCGCCCAGTTGTCGCCCTGGGGCCTAGCTCAGGGGGGCAAGTAGGCAGGGGCATGGGAGAGGGCTGGCATAGGGACTTCCGTGACCCTCTGTTTCTAGCCAGTTCTGACACATCCCTTAGATTTCAGGAGAGCCAACGATGTCTTCCATAACATTCTGACTGGTTCTAATCCCCCCATTAAGGAAAGGTACAAGTCTACCCACCAGCTAAGAAGCTGATTAGAGAGATAAAAGAAACCAACGTCATAAGAGAAAGCCTTAGCCCGTGGTCAGCACTGTTAGTATTCGTAAAGAAAAAGCATGGAGCATCAGGTTTTGTGTTAAACAACATTACCCATAAAGATGCTTACCCACTACCTAGAATTGAGGAGCCCTTTGTGGCCTAAGGTTCTGTTGCATATTACTTGACCCTTGACCTAACTAGTGGATATTGCCGAGTGCCAATGGCTCAGGAAGACAAGGAGAAAACAGCATTCGTGACACCAATGGGACTGTTCGAGTTTAGCAATATGCCTTTCGGACTTTATAATGCTCCTGGAACTTTACAGCATCTAATGGAAAGGCGCTTTGGGCCTAAGAACTTTGGGACAGTGATCTTATATCTAGACGACGTAATCATCTGCTCAAAATTCTATGATGACCATCTAAAACATCTTGCTGAAGTGTCCGAAATACTAGTCAGACAGACTAAAAATCAAACCCTCAAAATGCCGCCTGTTAAAAACTCGAGCGTGCTATCTAGGACACATCATCAGTTGTGAAGGTGTCAGACCAGATCCTGACAAGATTACAGATGTGCAGAATTGGCCAACACCCAAGACTCTGAAAGATGTAAGAAGTTTCCTTGGCTTCGCCGGCTATTACTAAAGATTTATCCCCAACTTTGTCAGGATTGCTGAACCCTTACAAGATTTAATTCATGGATGCTGAAAAGAGAAATAGAAAAGAGCAATCTGCATTACTTGGGAAAAGGAGCAGGAAGATGCATTATAATCGCTAAAGAGCAAACTCATCGCCCCTCCTATATTGGCATATCCGGATTATAGTAAGCCTTTACAGTTATACACCGATGCTAGCCTGAAAAGACTGGGAGCAGTACTGAGCCAAACCCAAAATGACCAGGAGGGAGTCACAGCATTTGCCAGCCGGTTACTGAAAGGAATGACCAAAACTATAATTCCTATAAGTTGGGGTCCTGCCTCTAGTATGGGCATCACGGAGAAGTTCAAAGATGATCTGGCTGCCTCCACCTTTATCGCATATACCAATAATAACCGACTCACCCACCAAAACTCTGCAAAACTGGGAGCACTTGAACAAAGATGCGTCTCAAGGTTATCGAACTTCAACTATACTATAAAGTATAGAGCCAGCAGGAAAAATGAAAATGCTGATGCCTTGTCCAGCTTGCCTAAACCTACAGATTCTTCCTCTACCGAAAAAGACAAATAGGGGGGAGTTGAAATGCTGAATGTTGGCCATTTTAATGCTCAACAAAATGCAGTAAGAACTGCTAAAACCAACAAAAACAAGTCGGTTGAGGAAAAACAACGGGTGGAGCCAGAGGCGTAACTTGAAGCTTCCGGGGCCCAATGCAAAACCTGTAACAGGGCCCCCAACTATAATGCTTTATCCATAGTACTGGGCTCCCTATATGGAGAGGAGGGGCCTTATGGGCCCCCTAAGGCTCCTGGGCCCGGGTGCAGCCGCATCCCCTGCATCCTCTATAGTTACGCCCCTGGGTGGAGCTACAGTCAGAAAGAAGAACTATGGAAGAGATGTCTTAGAACGTCTTAGTTCACGGTACCATTCCCACTGCATACTGACCCAGAGTTTCACAGATTATGGAGGCCAAGGAAGAGACTATTCATAAAAAGAGGCCTCATTTACAGAGGAACAATAGACCCAATGACCGGTAATTGTGTACATCCAGTACTCATCCCAAGAAGAGATGCTCACCTGATATTAGCTGCATATCATGACCAATTCGGGCCCTTCAGAGTACACAAGACAGAAAACATGACACACCGAAGATTCTACTAGATAAGGATGAGAATAGACTCGGTGCCTAGAGTGCTAAACATGTGCCAAAAGAAGGACCAACATGTCAGATCAAAGACCCCCGTTACCCCCAATCGTATATAAACAACCTATGGAACTATTGGCCTTGGATCATCTCAAAATTTAACCCAGTAAAACTGGATACACTTATGTGCTAACTATGATAGATGATTACACCATGTTTGTTAGGTGAGACCCCAACAGACAGTCATGAAACAAAAGAAGAGTTGCCACACCCAGAGGAAACAGAGACAAAGACTGAACCCACTGTCCCTGAGTTTGACATCAACAACTCATTGACCTGGCACTTAGGGCAGTTTATGACCTTGCCCGTGCCACATCGTCCAGTCCACAATAATGACCTCTCATCAAGCGGATTACAAACGTCGGCTGAAACACAAGAAGAGACTGTCCAGATGGTATGACGCTCACAGAGGTGCAACATTGGACAGCCTCCTATCAAATATGGAGATTAAGGAAAAGACTGCTACAGTTTATTGTAACGTTCAAGATTAGTGCCCTGAGGGCCAACGCAGTGACTTGTTTAGTAATCCTTCAAGTTTTGGGCCTTGAAAGACTATTCAGAGACGGTTGCAATGTTCTAAGTGCTGTGCCCTGAGGAACTTCTCAGAGATCCTCTCCCCAGTTTATTCCCTTTTGGATTATCAATTTCTTACAGCCGGCACAGCCAAGAGTTTTATGGCCTGTGTGCCCCAAACTGTGCCTGGGGACGATACCATGCCAAAAGGTAGTTAGGCAGCCTACCTAGCGTTGAAGGGACACCCCTAGGCCCGGTTAAAGAGGCTGAAGAACACTGTCAAGAATAGGACTTTAGTACCTTTGCTGTCTGCTGTCCTAAATAATGTGTTGATCCTTGATCATCTTTTATTCTCTCCCACCAGGTGGATCGCATCAATTAGTTATCGATATTATTGCTATAATGTCATTATAATGCATGAGGAGGATGGCTGTCGTTAAAGTAGGGGTGAGTTGTAGTGACCCATAAATGGGTCGTACAAAAGCACCTGTGTCATTATTTGTTAAATTCAGCAGGGCAAGCAGGGGTTAAACTGCCCTGCAACTGAGCTATTATTAATCTGCCTGGTGACCAGTTAATTCTCATTGGTTGCCAGCAGATTTAGCCCTGATAGGACAGCAGCACAGATGAGCCGAGCGACCTGATAGGATGTCAAGCCATGAGATCACAGAAGCATGGAGGCCTGTGATTGGAGTGCCAGTTGCCTGGTTACAGCAGAGCAGCCCACAGGAGGAAAGAAAATAAAAAGCGTGCGTACGCTGGGAGGAGGCAGTTGGTCCAGGGACAGAGTCCAGTGAGATGGTCACAGGAGGAGACAGGAGGGAGAGGTTACTCCAGTCAGCGGAGAGAAGAGTCAGATCAGTTGGTCCGGTGAAAAGGCAGAAGTTAGTGTTAGTCAGTCAGTGAGTTGACTGCGAGACGGAGAAGAAGAGAGCGAATGTACTGGAGAGTGCAGTGACTGCAGAGTGTAGGAGCCGGCGGGAGAAGAGAGAGTCAGATGAGAGATAGTGAGAGAGATCAGTCAGTGTCCAGCCAGCTGTCAGTCGGAGTGTGCAGCAGAGCAGTCAGTGTCCGTGTAGGAGAGAGTGTCAGTAGAATAGTGATAGCCTGTTAGTCTGTTTTAGTGAAAGATAGCAGTATAGTAGAGCATGCCCATAGGGGTTGTCATAGGGACACAGTCGTCGGATAGTGAGGAAAGCTGTTGTTGGGATGTTGGAGGAGTCCGGAGCCCTGCGGATACTTGTCAGGAACCCATTAGGAGAGCCAACATACCCCGGGGTGAGTCGAGGCTACTGCAGCAGAGCGACGGCACTGATCCCTGGGGAGAAAGAGAGCGAGCGATCACTGAGGAAGGATAAGTACCACCAACCACCAGAAGGCTGTTTATGCCAGGAGGCCCCTCAGCAGCGCCCCCTCACCATCAGGGAAAATCAGGCCCCACATTTCCGTTAAGGCTTAATGGTCCATCAACGCCTGCACGGAGGCAAATTAATGTGTAGACCAGTAGTCAAAGCCAGACTGAGGCCCAAATACACGGCTGTCAGAGCCAGAACACTCCTCTGCAAGCAGAAGGATGCTACATTGTAACTTCTCATCAGTACACAGCAGGGTCCTGATTGGCTGCGCTAACTTAAGGATAGCCACCGACAGATGAGCTTTACCTCTGCTGGAAGAAAGCTGCTTTGCATATTTTCCCATGAAGCATTGCCTTTACTCTCCAGAAAGAGAATAAGTAGGCGGTAAAGTTGTAGCGCTTTCTGTCATTATTGCTAACATTGTATCAATCATTCTTGGGGATTTATATGTTTAGCTTTCATCTGCTGACTGATTGCTCATTTGTATTATTTATAGATTTCCTTTCTCCTGATTCCGTCCGGCTGCGCAGAAGGAGATGATACTTGACAGATACCTGAGAACGGTCATAAAAGTGTCTCGCCGCAGAAGCAGAGTTACGACTTGGAGAGATTCCGATGGAAAGTGAGATTTTCATAGAGTAATTCCTGGAGTCTTTGATTTATGACAATGAATGTCCTGATGGCTCCTCTGACCGAGCGCTTATGGAACCAAACTGTCAAAACCAATGAAAGCCCATGGTGAGATCTACATCCCCGGACGGGTTAGAGGCCGCGCTCAGCCTGGATCCCTCGCCGTCCTCGCACGCCTTATCCGCTGACTTTGATGCAATTACTGCTGGTATCGCTTAGCGCTGTCAGGTCTGCAAGAACAAATGTGATATTTAGTCGGAGATTGATACTGAACGAGAGGCGAAGAGACAGAGACCGCACCTCTGCTATTCATGGGGCAGGTGCGCTAATGGCTTTTTCTTACTCAATTTTCATTTTTGCTTTGTAACAGTAATGAGACCATTTATCAAAGCCGCATGGAAGCACGTCAGGTGGAGAAGGGTGAGCAGAACTACATGGGACTTCAGTACCCGGGGCATTCTAGGCCTTTGGGCAGTTGAATCTTGCAGACAGGGATGTGACCACTCAAGCATAGAAATAATGATGTCGTCCCTGGAAATCCATATTTCATTAGTCTGAATTCATTAGAAATACTTGCAAGATGGTATCCTACCGAGTCTGTACAGCGGCACTGCATGGCCACTTTATTAAAGAACCTCTCCCTTTATTAGAGCGCCTGTGTCTTTATTAGAGACCCCCAACCCTTTATTAGGACTCTCAGACCTTTATGAGAGCCCCTGGTCCTTTATTGGAGAACATAATCCTTTATTAGTCCCTCTCACAATCAGCGCTTCCCTGTACGGTAATTCTCCCCGTGACCCTGGAGTGCAGCATAAAATCACGTGGCAAGTTTTCCACTGATCAGTTTCCGTGTGAATCCACATTAGATGGAAGATCCAGCGATCGGAGCGACTTCCAACGAGGCCGGTCATCGGTGCTAGACTAGCCGGGGTCTCACCGCCAACCGTGGGGGGTTTCTGATATGTTAGACAGTATGCCGAGAATGGCGCGAAGGATAAAAACATCCAGCGAAAGGGGATCCTGCGGACAGAAACAACTCATCACTGAAAGGGGTCGGAGGAGGATGTCAGGAATCGCTCTGACCAACAGGCTGCACAGTCAGCTGAATACAACGCTGGAGCTCCAACTAACGTGTCCGAACGCACAACTCGCCGTTCCTCCGCACGGATGATATAACAGCGGACGACCAGTTCCAGCACCATTGTGTCTAAGAGAAACAGAAAGACTCCAGCGGGCAAAAGAGCGCAAAACTTGTATCACTGAGCAGCGGGAAAACATCTCCTGGTCAGATGGAGCCAGATTTCTGCTGCTGATGGGAGGTCAGAATTTGGCACAAGCAGCAGGAATCGCTGACCCCTTCCTGTCAGCCGGTCAGAACATGTCAGCACCGCCATCTAATCTGCAGCAACTAGAAGCAGCTTCCTGTCCGCAGGGGCCGATATTCCTGCAGGAGGATTTCATCAAGTATCAACTGTTTTCAAAAAAGGCCCTGCAGCGAGACGCCCTGGGATCAACATGTTCTTGGAAGGTCCTTTCTAACACGATCACCTTGTACATAAGAGACTACCGTACTTTTCCCTCTATAAGACGCAGCTCGGTTTTAGAGGAGGAAAAAAGAAAAATATATTTTGAACTCCCCCAGACCGGGCAGTGAGGGGGTTACAGGAGGAATAAAGAGCAGTAGTACCGCCTCAGAATGAAGTATGTACCACTCATCAACCTGCCATTCAGGATCCAGGAAAGCTGAGTGTAAATGTAATAGTGGTCTTATTAATTGTCACCCAGCTTTCCAGGTTTGACCAGTTACAGCAATGTTTGTGGTATACATTCTTGCATAGCTCTGCAGTTGGCATTCAGGATCCTGTAAGAGCTGGGTGACAAGGTAATGATGATTCCATTAGCTGTCACCCAGCTTTTCAGGAGCCCCACATGGCATGTCTCATTATGGTGATGTATGGTGTATATATCTGTGCACAACTAGGCACTAATATACAGTCCATACAGGCAGCTCTTTCTCCCCCCTCTATGTACCTTGCAGATGTGAGAGCCGTCTACATACCTACAGCTGATTCATCTCATTAATAAGCTGTTTTATGGGTGCACGGAGCTGCTAATGAGCGGACCTGCAATCTATATCACACTGTCAGCTCCATAGGAGGAGCCGCCCGCCCGTACAACAGCTGATTACTGAGCTCCCTGTGATTGTCCGGAGAAGAGAAGGCAAGCGCTACCATGAGGTCTGTGTCATGCCAACAGTAATGCATCCTGAGACCGTTCATGGCTGGGGTTGCTTTTCATCCAAGGGAGCGGCTCACTTACAGCCTAAGACCACTGCCATGAATAAAGAATGAGATCTAAACCTCCTCCAAGAGCAACTTCTCCCAACCACCCAGGAGCAACTTCTGCCAACCACCCAGGAGCAATTTCTCCCAATCACCCAGGAGCAACTTCTCCCAATCACCCAGGAGCAACTTCTCCCAATCACCCAGGAGCAACTTCTCCCAATCACCCAGGAGCAACTTCTCCCAATCACCTAGGAGCAACTTCTCCCAATCACCTAGGAGCAACTTCTCCCAACCACCCAGGATCAAATTCTCTCAACCACCCAGGAGCAACTTCTCCCAATCACCTAGGAGCAACTTCTCCCAACCTAGGGCCCAGATGGAATACACTCAAGGGTTCTAAGGGAACTAAGTGATGTGATAGCTAGACCGCTATTTCTTATATGTATGGACACTATTGAAGGAGGGTGGAAACAGGATGAACTGGATGGACATTGTCTGCAGTCAGCCTAACATACTATGTTACTATGTAACTGCAGCGTCCCGGAGAGTAACCCCAGACACAGAACACACGTCGAGGAGCGGGGAGGGTAAGATGCTGGCTTGTCACGGCAGCACTTACCAGGCTCACTCCTGAAGGGACACACACAGCCTTGGCCAGAGCAGCGCTGGGCCTCTTCCGGACACCCCTAGGAAAGGGATGCCCAATAATCTGGAGGATAGGGATAGCAGATGTCAAGGGTGACGCCACTATTCCGTTACCCTCGGTGGTAAATAATGGAGCCGCAGACAAATGTAGCGTACCTCAGGTCCCTGGGAATGTTCAGGGCCTGGCAAAACTTTACCTAACATTTGTTCCAGAAGATGGTACAGTTTACACAAATTAGGAGTGCAGGTATTAGACAGACTTGAGAGTACCTCTAACTGGTGATCCCAGACTTCAGGACGGCCAGATGTGAAAACAAATGGGTGTACCTCTACGCAGTGATCCTAGACTTCAGGACGGCCGCATAGGTGAAATATTCACGTAGTACATCTGCACTAGGCCCAGCTATATGCACCTTCTATTGCTCACGCTCTCTTTCAAGGGACTCACTCTGCCACAGTTGCTGTCACACAGTTAGTCAGGAACTGCTCTTCCTCCTCCATTTTTCACCACATAGGAGTTGAAGGTACCCCCATGTGGCCGGAACTACAGGAACAGTGGAACCTCTTGGAGACCACAGAATATAGCAACAACAACCACCACCCCAAGAGCTCACACCAACACTCATATTTATATCCTCACCCATACCACGTGACAAGACTAATCGATACATTACAAGCTTCACCCACACTTTTGCAGACAATCAACTCTTCATTTAGTGCAGCTGTGCAATACACATAACAGAATGACAAGACACTTTTGCACAGCGCACCAACACAAGACATGACATGTATGACATTTATGGAGGGGGGCAGGATAGCATGTACTGGGCCACTACACAACCATCCGGGAGCAACTTCTCCCAGCCACCCAGGAGTAGGACAATGCCTTTTCCAACATGATGGAGCACCAATTCATAAAGCAAAAGTGAGAACTAAGCGTCCAGGAAACTCCCCAGATCTCAGACCCATTGAGAACTTGTGGTTAATCCTTAAAAAGCGGGTGGACAAACAAAAACACAGAAATTGTGATAAACTGCAAGCACTGATTAGAAGAATGGGTTACCATCGATCAGGATTTGGCCCAGAAACTGATATCCAGCGTGCCGGGCGAAGTGCAGAAGTCTTGAAAAATAAGGGTCAACGCTGTAAATATTGAGGCTTTGCTGAAACTTGATGTATTTGTCAATAAAAGGTTGAGCAGTTCTCCAGCACTGCAAGAACAATGGTGTTACATCAAGATAGAAGCGATGCGGAGGAAGTATAAACACAAGAGGGATCCTCTTATGCGTCTCGAGCCAAAATAACCCGTCTGTTACTGTAAGGAAGAGTCGAGGTAAGTTGGCTCCAATCACAAGAGGGTCCCTCCCGCTCTGAGACTTTATCCCCCCACATTGTTTTTATCTTGAATAAAAGTAGGGATGAGCGAGTATACTTGCTAAGGCACTACTCGCTCGAGTAATGTGCCTTAGCCGAGTATCTCCCCGCTCGTCCCTAAAGATTCGGGGGCCGGCGCGGGGCGGGGAGCTGCAGGGGAGAGCGGGGAGGAACGGAGGGGAGATATCTCTCTCTCCCTCTCTCCCGCCCGCTCTGCCCCGCTCCCCGCCGCGACTCACCTGTCAGCTGCGGCGGCCCCAGAATCTTTAGGGACGAGCAGGGAGATACTCAGCTAAGGCACATTACTCGAGCGAGCAGTGCCTTAGCGAGTATACTCGCTCATCCCTAAATAACAGGTATAAAACGTATGCGATGCTTCGAGCTTTACTTCAGTAACCATAGAAACATCTGACCAAAAAACGAAAAAACACTGAAGCAGCAAACTTTGTGAAAACCAAAATTTGTGTCCGTCTCAAAACTTTTGGCAAAGACCTCTTTAAGGTCCATCTTTGTATCATCTTGTCTGTTTCGACCTAAGGAGACCCAAACTTTTATCTTAAGAGTGTGTAGGATGGAACGCCGCGCTCCCGCCGCACTGCTCCCCCGCTGTTCCTTGCCCAACACAAGTTTCCATTTGTCTTTGAGCTGTTAGGAAATTGCTGATTTGACGAGGATACAGTTCATGCTTCTTATCACATAAAAAAGATCTTCCTCCAAAGTGCTGACGCGGCCTTTCCTCACAGCCGAAAGCAGCTGCAGAACAGAATCTCCATCTCTATCGAGTCTCAAAAACAACAGCAAACCTAAGTAGCAATTTCAAAGACGTGTCAGAGAAGACGGGATCATTTCCTGCCGAACGTAAACCAAATCAAATTATTTTAACAGCTTGTCAAGTTGTTCTTTTATAGGATGTCAATGATGTGACAGAAGACATCTGAGGCTCCAAACTCGTCTTTATCGTGTTCTGTCGTGTGTTCTCCGGCAGACAGTCAGCTACACGAGACGCAGCATTTTCTTCCAAACTACCTGCACACGGCAGAAGAGGTAATTATTCACGAACACAAACCACGTTGTCACAAATACTGAGCATTAACCGATCCCTCTATGTGCTGCCAGCTGCACCGCCGCGCATGCGCACTACATGGAGCCGCACCGTGGAGGTGTCAGCGCACAGTGAGCCCTCTGAGGTGGGGGAGTCCTCCACCCCAGGATGGTTGTTGTAGTCTCTGTGGTCCGGGATCTACCTGGATCTTGGGATGATGGCATCCACATCACCCACCTAGCTTGCAAATGTTTGTCAGCCACCGTCTTGTTTCCCTCTCTAGGTAGCCGATTCCCCTTCTGGTTCTCATCACCATGAGAAGCACCTGAGCCACAACCGTTGTCAACTTTAGCAAACTTTATTGCAGATTATGCAGTATTGGGTTTCTAATACTCAGATGCGGAGCTCTGTACTTGGCTGCAGCAGCCTGTGCATGGGAGAGAGCCCAGCAGTGCTCAGAGCTCTGTAGTCGGCTGCAGCAGCCTGTGCATGGGAGAGAGCCCAGCAGTGCTCAGATGTGGAGCTCTATAGTCGGCTGCAGCAGCCTGTGCATGGGAGAGAGCCCAGCAGTGCTCAGATGCGGAGCTTCATTGTCGGCTGCAGCAGCCTGTGCATGGGAGAGAACCCAGCGGTGCTCAGATGCGGAGCTCTATAGTCGGCTGCAGCAGCCTGTGCATGGGAGAGAGCCCAGCGGTGCTCAGATGCGGAGCTCTATAGTTGGCTGCAGCAGCCTGTGCATGGGAGAGAGCCCAGCAGTGCTCAGATACGGAGCTCTATAGTCGGCTGCAGCAGCCTGTGCATGGGAGAGAGCCCAGCGGTGCTCAGATGCGGAGCTCTGTAGTCGGCTGCAGCAGCCTGTACATAGGAGAGAGCCCAGCAGTGCTCAGATGCGGAGCTCTATAGTCGGCTGCAGCAGCCTGTGTTGTCCCAAACACAGAGCTGTATGACAGAGCTGCAGCAGCAGAGATTCAAGGAGCCAGGAGACGCTAATATAAGGGTTTGTTCACATGTTTCTATCCATCTTGTCTTGCTTCTTCATGCAGCTCTGCTCAGTTTCATTCTCTTGTCTCTGGGTCCTAGTGCCCCCTTATTGTTTGTCAGGGTCAGTGATTCATTAGGAATGTCTTTAGGCATTTTCGGGGACAGCGGTGTCCAGAGTGGTCAGATGTCCACACATTCCCGGGCAGTCCATGAAAATAAGGGACTTTTTATAGTGTTTGTGAAGAATATTAGATGCATCTGTGATTTTTTTTTTGAGGCTGGTGGTTCTTGAGCAGAATAATATGTCTGTAATTATCGTCCTTTTACTGCTCACAGTCAATGCTGGTAGATGAGATCACACCACTACCTGACCTGCAGACATGTGGGTTGTAATCGTTATCATTTAGTATGGTTTTATGATGTGTCTGTAAAAGATGCGGATAAGGTCCCTGATGATCTGGGAAGGGATAGACGTACCGCATGAAAATAAGACAGGGTCTTATATTACTTTTTCCTCCAAAATATTTCTTTTTTACATGTTTAGCTGCCTGGACACTATTTAAAACTCATGCTAGGGCTTATTTTCAGGGAAAGAGGGTAGTATGGAAGAGTGTTAGGGTTTAGGCAGTGTTGGGCTGTTATTTCTGTTTCCACCAGCCATTATCTTCTAACATCACTTGCTGATGTGACTCCATATTATTATTCATTCATTGTTATATAATTGAACATGACTCTAAGTATACATGGGGGTATCTGAGTACTGGAGACACCATTAGTACTCGGGAAAGGTGGGTGATGTCCAGTTCTTTTTCTTGTTCAGACAGCATCATTACAGTAACTTTTTCAAAGATTTGATACACAACTTTTTGATTCCCACGTGATGTTTTTGGCAGTTTTGGATGCAGTTTTTTACCCTTTTGCTTTAACTGAGGCCACAAGTGGATCTTAAATACGAGGGGCTGCTGATAAGTCTTTGGCTTTACCCAGAAAGAAATGAGAAACTTTCCATTTCTCCCACATCCTCTCCACTGATGCCAACACACTTCTTACATCGGGATTCCAAGTTCTGTAAGCCTTGCAAAAAGAAGAATTTGGGTTGTACCTCAAACCAGTCACCCGTAGCAGCCATGGCATCAGAAGTGGGGTGACATTTGGTCCCCTTGAGCTGTTTCTTCTGGAAACAGATGATAGTCGGAGGGAGCTAGATCTGGTGAATAAGGTGGGTGGTCAATCAGCTGGAAGCCTATCTCCACCAGTCTTGCCGCGGTCGCTTGTGCAGTGTGAGTGGAGGCATTGTCTTGCAGGAACAAGATTCCTTTGGACAGCGTGCAGTGCCTTTTGGCCTTCAGAGCTGCCTTCAATTGGTCCAAAAGTTCAATGTAATCCCTTGTATTGATGGTGGAACCATTGTGAAGGTCGTCCACTAGCAGCACGCCATCACCTTAGTGGCTGAGAACCACTGGGCCTCCACTCTCTGACTGCTCCACACAGTGGTGGCTGTATATATCTGTATGTAGTGAGCTCCCCCTAGTGGTGGCTGTATATATCTGTATGTAGTGAGCTCCCCCTAGTGGTGGCTGTATATATCTGTACACAGACGCCATCACCTTAGTGGCTGAGGACCACTGGCCCTTCACTCTGACTGCTCCCCCTAGTGGTGGCTGTATATATCTTTATGTACTGAGCTCCCCCTAGTGGTGGCTGTATATATCTGTACACAGACGCCATCACCTTAGTGGCTGAGAACCACTGGGCCTCCACTCTCTGACTGCTCCCCCTAGTGGTGGCTGTATATATCTGTATGTATTGAGCTCCCCCTAGTGGTGGCTATATATATCTGTACGCAGACGCCATCACCTTAGTGGCTGAGGACCACTGGGCCTCCACTATGACTGCTCCTTGGTTTCAGGGTGATACAAATAAATCCAGGTCTCATCCATGGTGACCGGTCCATCCAGGAAGGTCTTATCAGTCCGGAAACACTGACAAATGGACCGGGGAGTTGTCACTCCATGCTTTTCTGATCTGTTGTCAGACATTTGGGGACCTACTGTGCAGATGGCTTCTTCATGGATAATGACACAAACACGTTCCCCATAAACCCCCATGATGTCGGCTATTCCTGCAGCCGTCCGATTCTCCGGTATGAGGTTGTGCGCAGCATCGGCGATCTCCGGAACAACAACCTCTCTCGGTCGTCCAGGACGTTCCTCATCATTGGTGCTGAAGTGGCCCCCAGCTCTTACCTGTAGAATATGAAGGGCATTGATCCCCCGATGTCTGCCACATATCACCAGGAATATCCTGCGCCGACTTTATCCCTCCTCTGCTCTCATTGGCTGTGAATATCGCCTTAGACTCCGCCATGTTGTTTTCCCGCGTGCCGAGATCACTGTTGCCATAAGCTACAAACACATATATTAGACACATAAGGCTTTCATGTGATGTAACATCCGTTACCATAGAAACAAAAAAAGAACACAAAGCCAAAGCCTTATCAGCAGCCCCTCGTAAAATAAAAGCATGTGAAGTAAGGAAAGACTTAGGGGCAGATTTACTTAGACTGGCCAAGCCCTCTAACTCCAAGCCCCACCCATGTAGTGGCCCGGGGGTCCTACAGGATAGCCACACAATTGCAGCTCCCAAAACACCTGGTTATGTACTTCTCCGGAGACATGACAGGTATCATATGTGAGAAAGACCCTGCCTTCCCCCTTTCTTCACGGGCGATAGCCTATTCTGCCCAGTAATGCTGGCTCTGGATTAGTTGCTGTTAATGAAAATCCCCAATTGCTGGAGGAGATGCAAGCTGGGAAAGTGAGTAAGGTGAGGCAGGATGTCAGGAGGAGTTAGAGGGAAAGTGCGGGAGTTGCGGCAGGAAGTGAAGGAAGATTTTGGTAGGTATTCGTATGGAGGTCGACGGGGAAGAAGGTGTGCAGGGGTGCTGCAGGATCTACCATTACCGGGAGTGGAGAGTGAGAGATCACAAGCTTCAGAGTAAAGTGCAGGGTGGAGGAGAAAAGCTGGGATCTTCCTACACAACAGTGAGTGATACGAGCCCCTGCTACATCTAAAGTCAGGGAGAGAACAGGAGACCCAATCCTCCATAACTACAAATGCCTGCATAGCAATTCTTTGGAAACAACCCTCAGATAACTTAGACTGATGGGATTCTGTCTTGAGCAACCTTCAAACAAAAAGTAAGAGAGCGTGCTGAAGATAAATTTACTTGTGATATTGATGTACTGGAAGGAATGTTATTTTAAGGCTGAATTTAATCCTGCATCACAATAGACTGTATCATTTATAGACTGTATCATTTATAGACTGTATCATTTATGGACTGTATCATTTATAGACTGTATCATTTATGGACTGTATCATTTATAGACTGTATCATTTATGGACTGTATCATTTATGGACTGTATCATTTATAGACTGTATCATTTATAGACTGTATCATTTATAGACTGTATCATTTATGGACTGTATCATTTATGGACTGTATCATTTATAGACTGTATCATTTATGGACTGTATCATTTATGGACTGTATCATTTATAGACTGTATCATTTATAGACTGTATCATTTATGGACTGTATCATTTATGGACTGTATCATTTATGGACTGTATCATTTATAGACTGTATCATTTATAGACTGTATCATTTATGGACTGTATCATTTATAGACTGTATCATTTTCTTCAAGTTTAACAAGTTGCTGAGTAAACTGTGAACCTTTGGTTTACAGCTGAGCTAAAGTGGACTTGTCTCAATTATTTCATTACCATCTACTGACATTCACCCCCAAAGGTACTGGCGTCACCGTGACACAACCATTAACTTAATCGCTAAAGTTATTATTCCTGTTCCACTGCGTGTGACTGAGTTGGGCCATTTTGTCACCATTGTAGGGCGAGATCACAGAACCACCTGTGACATTCAACTTGATAACCCGTGGTCTCCCCCGCACTGGTCTGTATTCCGCCCGGACGCCGCGCCCACTAAAAAAACATGCTGAGGCCAGCACAAAACCACAAACAGTTGCATATTTTCCACACACTAAAATGTGCAACTTTTTTACTCCAGCTTTCTGGTTCATACCTTTAAGTAAATCTACCCCATAGTTATCAGTGTTTTTAAGACCCACTTTGGGTTTTGGCTTAAAAAAAGGACAGTGAAAAGTACATTTTTGCACTCTTATTATGGTTACAATCCTTGTCCCGATAGAGGGTTTAATGACCTGAGCATAAGCATTCATAGTATTGTATGATGCTCTTAGTTGGAGGCCTTGTTGGGTTACGCCGTTGGGATAAGTTTGTTGTGTGTAGTTTGGGCACAGAAATGCAGCCCTCTTACACGGCGGTGAATCTGGTGAAAAGCACTGCATCCCAGAAGTAAAATCTACGGATAACTATGGAAAAGTCAAGATACATAGAAATTAGTTTTTTATGTTTTTGTGGTGTTTTGGGGGATTTGTGGTGTTTAGTGTTGGGCGAACCAAAACAGCAGAACCCGGTTTCAGGTCGAGCTTTGCTAAAAACTTGGTGCAAACCTGAACCTCGGGCAGTTCGTCTCAGTTTGAAAATATTATTCCTCTTCCTAGTGGTCAGCACTATTGTCTTGCAGCACTAGACTCCTAGACTGAAATCTGACCAATGACAACATCTGCTTGGAGTTTGATGAATGTTTGTAGAAACTCCCACAAACCTCCATGCAGATGTTGTCTTTTGTCAGATTTCAACATAGGGCCCCAGTGCTGCAGGAGGAGGAAGGATGGTGGCTCATTGGTTAGCCACTGGACTCACTGGGGTCAAAACTGACCAACGGCACCATCTGCATGGAGGTTTTGTGGGGGGTTTCTACAAACATTCATCAAACTCCAAGCAGATGTTGGCCATGCTCTGATTTGAACCTAGGATGCTAGTGCTGTAAGGAAACAGTGTAACCACTGAGCCCCAGTTTCTTCTTCCTTCCTCCTCCACAAGAGAGGAAAATCAACTCTTTTTACTCTGGAGGAAGAGAGGCTCAGTGGTTAGCACTGCTGCAGCGCTGGGGTCCTAGGCCCAAATCAGACCATGTACAACATCTACATGAAGCTTGTATGTTCTCCCTGGGTTTCACCTTCTTAATAAATCTGCTGTAACTTACAAGCTCCATGCAGATGTTGTCCATGGTCAGATTTAAACCTAGAACCCCAGAACTGCAAGGCAACAGTGCTAACCGCTGAGCCACCATGCTTCCCGCTGGCCAGAGGAGGTCTTTCATGGCCCTTAGACAATTTTTTTATGCCACTTTTTGGGGTATTGGTGAAGCTCTGCTTTGGTTTGAACTAATTTGGACCACACAGAACTTTTTGCTGAAATTTGGTGAAGCAGGCGAACCGAACTTCTCAAAGGTTTGCTGAGCACTATTGGTGTTTTATCAGATGCAGGCTACTCCGGTTATGGACTTTTCCCCTCTACACCTGCATGTGTGGGTGCAGACGTTGGGTAGTGATGTGGTTGTGAGCTTTACTACCGTTACCGCAGCTGAACCGCATGTGACCGGGGCCGTGTGCTGCTCAGGTAGAAGGAGCGATCCCCGGAGCTCTGGAGGGCCTTGCAGCACTGCAGGCGCGCCTCCTCCTTATATATTCACCCTCCATCCCATTAGCTCATTGTGCTGGGAGAATAAACCTGCAGCTTTAATGCTGCTTAAAACTTCAGCCTTTGTGCCTTAATGGAGCCAATTATGCGTGTTATTAAACTAATTTATACAGAAGCCGCGGCCGCACTGCTGCAGGTAATACCGCCAAGAACACGGACCTTGGAATCATTCTTCAGATAATGAAGTTATTGGACATTTTAGGGTAAAGTTTTGTTTATTAATAACTTTATTTTACTGTTTACACAATGAACTTGTTAAACTTGACACCCCGATGACCATAAAGTGTAACTCCGCCATCCATCGGGACTGCAGAGTTATTGGGCGGTTTGTCATCAGGGGATTTTTTAATGCTTTTTGAGTCTTTTTATGCATCACTTGTCATTTTTCTAAAAGTGGGTGGGGCATCACCAAAATGAGGCTTGACCTTAAGGTATGAAATCTATGCCAACCCGTCACCTGGTGCAGATTTCCTTCTGGCTCAGGGACTGTGCATGCGGCTCTTCAAGGGAACCTGCCTTCAAGTTTTTGCAATGCAATCCCCGATAAACCTTGAAGAGCGCTGCTAATGAGATTTCCTTATCGCTAATTAGTTTTGTAATCTGCGCCGGATACCTTTACAGAGCTGAAGAGAATCCGATATTTCCCTCAGCGCCGCGTCGGGCATGCTGCTGGTTTTGATTGGCACACACACTGATCTCTCCTATAGGCTGTAATCTGATACAGGCGCCGTAGCAAACCTCACTCGCACCTGTGCACCTCTGATCCACCGCGCATGCGCCTAGAGGATTGTTACTCTAACTGTTATCTGACCTCGGACGCAGGGAGTGACAATCCTCAAGGCGCATGCGCTGTACGCTGCTGAGGTTACAGCTAGCACAGTAGAGCATAGGTGGGAGGGGAGTTGTGACTATTGTGAATGGTGGGTCCTGTGTTATCTATATATAGGTGTCTCCTCTCAGTGTAATCCTGCATGCGCAGGGAGGGGAGGAGGTGAGCTGTGACTATTGTGAATGGTGGATCCTGTGTTATTTATATATAGGTGTCACCTCTCAGTGTAATCCTGTATGTACCGGGAGGTGAGCTGTGACTATTGTGAATGGTGGCTCCTGTGTTATCTATATATAGGTGTCTCCTCTTAGTGTAATCCTGTCTGTGCAGGGAGAGGAGGAGGTGAGCTGTGACTATTGTGAATGGTGGTCCTGTGTTATCTATATATAGGTGTCTCCTCTCAGTGTAATCCTGTCTGTACAGGGAGGGGAGGAGGTGAGCTGTGACTATTGTGAATGGTGGATCCTGTGTTATCTATATACAGGTGTCTCCTCTCAGTGTAATCCTGTCTGTACAGGGAGGGGAGGAGATGAGCTGTGACTATTGTGAATGGTGGCCCCTGTGTTATCTGTATATAGGTGTCTCCTCTCAGTGTAATCCTGTCTGTACCGGGAGGGGAGGAGGTGAGCTGTGTCTATTGTGAATGGTGGATCCTGTGCTATCTGTATATAAGTGTCTCCTCTTAGTGTAATCCTGTCTGTACAGGGAGGGGAGGAGGTGAGCTGTGGCTATTGTGAATGGTGGTCCTGTGTTATCTATATATAGGTGTCACCTTTCAGTGTAATCCTGCCTGTACAGGGAGAGGAGGAGGTGAGCTGTGACTATTGTGAATGGTGGTCCTGTGTTATCTATATATAAGTGTCTCCTCTTAGTGTAATCCTGTCTGTGCAGGGAGGGGAGGAGGTGAGCTGTGACTATTGTGAATGGTGGCTCCTGTGTTATCTATATATAGGTGTTACCTCTCAGTGTATTCCTGCCTGTACAGGGAGGGGAGGAGGTGAGCTGTGACTATTGTGAATGGTGGACCTGTGCTATCTATATATAGGTGTCTCCTCTCAGTGTAATCCTGTCTGTACCGGGAGGGGAGGAGGTGAGCTGGGACTATTGTGAATGGTGGACCTGTGTTATCTATATATAGGTGTCTCCTCCCAGTGTAATCCTGTCTGTACAGGGAGGGGAGGAGGTGAGCTGTGACTATTGTGAATGGTGGATCCTGTGTTATCTATATATAGGTGTCTCCTCCCAGTGTAATCCTGTCTGTACAGGGAGGGGAGGAGGTGAGCTGTGACTATTGTGAATGGTGGCCCCTGTGTTATCTGTATATAGGTGTCACCTCTCAGTGTAATCTTGCCTGTGATGATAATGAGATGGGACTGATAAGCTTCCCCTATAGAACAGGAAGTACTGCAGTGTACTATTATAGTGATCATCACATCACAGGTTCCAGTTCCCTGAAGGGACTTAAAAAAAATAAAATATAAAAAGTAAATACGTTTTTACACACTTTCACCTCTTTGTTCAATTAAATACAATAACCCCGCCCCTTGTGTTTAGTGATGTCACATCCGTCATAATCAGTACAATTCTGCATGGTGAACGCTGTAAAAAAAAGCTAAAAAACACAGCCAAAATGCTTTTTTTTCCATTTTGTATCACCATAAAGCCCCACAATAGTGCCGGCTTCCAGGACGTATCCGAGCCTGCGGTACGCAGTGTATTGATCCCGTTGATTTTGATGGGTTTGTTCACATTTTCGTATTTTGCATGCAAATTTTTAGCCGAGCAAAAAACAATAAAACACGCTGTATTTTTCTGCATATTTGCGCACCGAAAGTCCTCATAGAAGTCAATGGGGGGAGGGGGGGTGCACAAATGTGTGCGGAATATGCAAGGAGATGCGTATAAAGCGGCTGCAGAACAAGCTGCGCTATACGAATAACGATTATTATATTATTACATGTGGAACGCGTTTGTTTGTTGCGTGCGGATGAACGTGTCCTGCGGCCAGAAGGAGGGCGGTAAGATACCCTACGCTGAGGCGTGTGCCCTCCCACTTGTGTGAGTCCAGCCTGAGGGTGACTACCCACTAGCGTTTTATTTCACTGCGAAATTCGCAGGTTTTTTTTTTTCTGCAGGGGTCTATGGGACTTGTAATGTTAAAATCGCAATCGCGCAAAATCGCGATTTACCGCGATATCGCGATTTTGCGCGATCGCGATTTTAGCTTTACACGTCCCATAGCCCAAAGACCCCTGCAGGAAAAAAAACAGCTGCGAATTTCGCAGTAAAAAAAACGCTAGTGGGTAGTCACCCTAAAAGTGATACAAAAAGCCATAGAATTACCCCAAAATAGTGGCTATGAAAACTACAGTTCATTACGCAAAACATCACCCAGTCCTCGCGGAGCGCCGTCCGTGGAAAAGTAAAAGGTCCCGGGACTTTGAACGCAGCGATGCAAAACATATATATTTTCCAAGAAAGGGTTTTTATTGGGCAAAAGTGGAAAAAGCTAAAAAAATCTCTATACAGACCGCCGGCTACTTACTAACTGGTTCCGCTCCAGCAGGCTGCGCATTTGTTTGAATGTCCGCACTGCTTTTGCGCTTAACACCCGACGTGTGCACAACACACGGTCTAACGAAGCGGCGCGGGTGCGGTGAGAGCTACGGTTTACGGCGTGCGCTTCCCTCGCTGGCTGCTGCCGCCACGGGGCGGACCTGCGACCTATCCTTACACGCAGACCTCCACCTCCAGGACAACCTTGCTTGTGCGCACTGAAGTCCGTAACTGGAATGTCCGCAGGTAGGAGCTCTCTATACGTCATAATCGCCCCGACCTGCAGAGAAATATTAACGAGCCGTTTATGCTGCGCGACTAACGCTGTAACAAAAATGGCAGAATTGATGTTTTCGCTTTCGGCCCTACAAAAAAATGAATAAAGTTCTACAATGCATTATATGGACCCAAAAATGGTGCCAATAAAAACTACAGCTCGCCGCGCAAAAGGCATCCCTCATCCGGCCGCGGGGAGGAGGAATAACAAGTTATGGCCTCTGCAAAGTAGAGCTAATAATTCCAAAAATATTGGAGTGTTCTTATGGCCAAAGACGTATGAAGGGGTTAAATCAGGACGCCGTATGACACCCTGTTTGCCATCTTCGGTCCGCTATGAGATGCAGGTCAGATGTGCCAAAGTGGACAAGAAGGACAATGCAGGAACTGACTCACCTGGGGTAGTGAGCTCGCCACGGAGACGAGCCGCAACACCGCGCATCGCAGCCTGGTAGGCCTTCATTGTGCACCTCAATGGCTTAAGGCAAATCCCCGTCCAGCACGGACATCCAAAATGGCGAGCACCAATCACAACCTCCCGACCCAGCGGTCCGGGGTCCGAATGTATCAGGGAAAGGTAATAGTGCTTATTGATGCCATTTCCAGTCTGGAGAACTAACGAGCGCTTGTCTCTGCTGGTTCCGGCGCTCTGCCTGCCCCTCCATGCCTGAGACATTCAGCAAGGAGATGACTGTGGGGGGTCTTCATTGTATAAACCGCTATCTTGGGCACATAAGTTACTGCTTGAGAAATGGGGACCTTGTAACTCCGGAAACACGTCTCACATGTGACATTGTGTTACTGGCTGACTTCAATAAAGCTTGGGAAATGTCATCTAAATGGTGAGTTGTTGCCCCCCGGACCACCTGTGCTTGTCACATCTGCTCCTCTGGATCGCAGGGGGTTGGCGGAGGTCCGATTTGGCCTCACATACCTCGCTGGTGAAGTAAGTGACCCCCTATGTTATGTATCTCCATCTAGGATGGCCATCAGCGCCGTCTGCTCTTCTTGTCTTCCCCTGACACTACGAGATGTGGAACAAGTTGTTGCATTAGTAAAGTTGTCGGCCGCGTTGAACATATCAGACCCCCCCCCCAACAGGCAGAGAATACAATGAAGGGAAGGACATTAACGCTATTAATGAAATGATCAGCAAAGCGATGGAAGAGATAATTGGAAGCCCGCATTTCATGGACACATTGACAGCACTGCTCGCTGTCCTGCATCAATAAGCACGTCACTATTAGTGCTCATCACGGCTCCTTGATAATGGCATATTAATGGATCCTCAATCAGCTCCTCCGGATGTTCCTTCTCACTTGACGGCACAAAAGCCATTCTGGATATTGGTCAATAAAGTCTAATGAATCTTCCAAAGAGAGGCAAATGAAATACCGTGTAGAATAGAAGGGGGGATCATGTGATGACTGGACTGTAACACGGGTTATGTGCGCCTTCACTATGCCGGTCATGTGACTTCCAGTTATTATGGCAGTGCGGATGGGAGTTGAGCCAGGAACCTTGTAGTGATAGAAGGGTGATATACGCAGGCCTTACATAGTGATGAGTGAGGGAGACACTACTGCAGATATAGTAATTGTCAGCGAGTTACCAGCGGCACAAGACCGCACAGAGGACTCTGACCAACATCGGGGGCCAACGGCAGGACAACAGAAGGGTGACTCAGGAGGGTTCTAAACACTTTCTGGATGGCATTTCCTTTTCCGTGTAAGGACTGTTTACTTACCCTAACTGCTCAAACCACCCAAGCTGCCTGAACCACCAAAGCTGTCCGAGCCACCCAAACTGTTTAAACCAACCAAACTGCCCGAGCCACCCAAACTGTTCAAACCAAACTGCCCAAACCACTAAAGCTGTCCGAACTACCCAAACTATTCAAACCAAACTGCCTGAACCACGCAAACTGTTTAAACCAACCAAACTGCCCGAACTACCCAAACTATTCAAACCAAACTGCCCAAACCACCAAAGCTGCCCGAACTACCCAAACTATTCAAACCAAACTGCCCAAACCACCAAAGCTGCCCGAACTACCCAAACTATTCAAACCAAACTGCCTGAACCACCCAAGCTGTCTGAACCACGCAAACTGTTCTAACCAACCAAACTGCCCGAGCCACCCAAACTGTTCAAACCAAACTACCCAAACCACCAAAGCTGCCCGAACTACCCAAACTATTCAAACCAAACTGCCTGAACCACCCAAGCTGTCTGAACCACGCAAACTGTTCAAACTAACCAAACTGCCCGAACCACCCAAACTACCGAAATTGCCTAAATAACCCAAACTGTCTGAACATCTCAAACTGCCCAATCTTTACTTCTTGGTAATTGTTTTCCAGACAAGTAAGGTTATAGGTTGAGTGTGAAATATTTTCTGCCCCTCTGGATCTTGCGCCATTCTTCAGAATGCTGTATCGGCGCTGTCAGGAGGGTCCTTTGCTCTGATATTGCAGCTGCAGGGATGAGAATCCAGCCTCCTGTTTGTGATCTCAGCGAGTTCATTCCAATAATGCAGCCATGATTAATGTCCTTTTACGGGGGCCGAACATCTCACCCTCCTCGTTTGACCGAGGGCACGAGCTTGTGAGGTCTTCACCAGGTCGTTCACATTCGTCGGCCTGTTTAGACTCCACAATCCTCTTTGCGAATCATTCAGTTCTCCTTCACTTATCATTTTGCGTATCACATTCTTATGAACAATCAGAGTTAAACGACATGCGAAGTGCCCGAGCCGGCGCTGGGATTTATGCCGGCTGAAATGAACACCGAGCGAGAATCCCCCGATTGTTGTTTGTCCTTCAGTCGTTTGCCCACGTTTAAACTGAATTAATCGTTCCACCTAATCGGGGCTTTAGAAGAGACACCCACACACCCCCCCGCGCTGTCCCTTCTGTTCCTTCCTTTCGTTGCTTGTGACTTTTTAGCTTCTCATTACTTTTGAGTAAGAAGTTCAAGAACCACACCGAGTAGATAAAGATCCCATAGACTGGAGCGGACATCTGAGCGCTCTGCCCGATCATCTCTTCTCAGAGCGGGGGAGGGGCTCAATAGGAAGCCTATAAGTCTCTACACTGCCTGCAAATCCAGGGGGCGTCTCAGTGCTTCTGCCTCATCATTTTAGCAATCAGTGGAGGTTTCAGCACTTGGACCCTCAATTATCCAAACTCCTGACCCGCCACTATGATATGTCAGAGGTTTCCTGAAAGTTTGCTTGCTCTTTAGATTGTAGTAAGGATACGTGCGGGGTGGGGTGCTGCAGATGGTGCCTTCAGGACAGAATACAAAGCCTTGTAATGGCAGCGAACGGGGTTCCTAAAACTGCATATGACAGATCTCCACAAGTTTGTTTCGCTGTTGTATAACCGGTTCCAGCTATTACCCAGCTCCCCCTCCACCGGGGCGGCCGGATCACCCGCAGCAGCATCACAGTAGAGAGCGGAGAGCGTCACGGACAAAACCCTTTGGGATTTACATCCAATCGCTTCACCTCTACGGAGCATCTGGGACCTCGCTGCTGCCGCCATCAGGGTTTAGGTATTATTTGGGCAGTGAATGGCAGTATTGTGGCAGCAGGGAGCACTATGGGGGAATTGCCAAACCTTTTACACCAGGTTTCTGGCATTAAAAAACTGCAAGTTTTTGCGTAGGTCTTACTTTTGCGAACATTGATTGCTTTGCTGCTTTACTGAAAGTGGGCTTTTTCTTTTTAAGGGGGCGTGGCCTCACAGGCCTATCATACGGATTTTTTTCCAGAATCTGGCGTATATTACACTATCGTTGAGCTGTGCACTGCCTGTTGTGGATTTCAATGACACGCGGACAGGTCAGACGCGCAGCCCGGTGCGCTCCTCGGTTCACACGGTGCAATCCAAGATGGATTTTTCTGTGCCGATTCTTCTAATCTGCATATTCCTGCCATCTATTGACAAAGATTTAGTCCTTGTGAATGAGCAAAATCCGCATGTGGAATTTCTGACACAGATTCTTTATGGCGCCTGTAGGGGTTGCTACAGAGAATGGCCTGTAGGGGGAAACAGACAATCAGTCTGGTGCCTGAGACAAGAGGAAAAACACCTACAGGTATGGTATGGAATGGAAGATGTATGTCACAGAGGTTGTTAGCTTCTGTGATGTAGATCGGTCCAATAATACTCCAGGCCAGTTCTTCCACCTGAACCAGCAAGCTATGAAAAGGGACAGGTGGAAGTAAGGAGGAGGTGTGTGTGTCTGGGAGAACCAGACTTGTGTTGTGACCAGACTTCTGGTCAACCTGACTCCTGGCACAAGCAGAGAGAGACGCTGCCCAGGCGGAGAGACGTTGTCCTGGCGGGACACTTGGGGAGCTCTGGCCCTGGGAGCAAGAGGTCTGGAGAGAGACCTGGATGCTGGAGAGAGACTGTTCGTGTGCCTCAGGAAGGTTGGGGTGAAGCCTTCCTGAGGGAAAACAGAGTGAATCCTGAAGACAACTGTATGAAGCGGCCCTGGAGAGCGGGTGAGAACCACAGCTGGACTGTTTATCAAAACCTTGAAGTAAAAGGACATTTAAGTAGATTTACGTGCATAAAGTGCTGAGCTGAAGCTGCTATTGCTGAGAACTGTGAAGATAGACATTTGGAGTTTAACCCATTGGTGTCTACCTGTGATGTGAGCGAAGGATCCCCGGGTTGCTACACGCCACATTATTAATGGCGTCACTTCCTTTTTTTCCACAATGCAGATTTCATCTCCCCTCAGATGGGATTTGGGTTGAATTTAGGAGTGGAATCTGAGGACAACATGCGCAGCCGCATCCTCCCTGTGAACAGACCGTTAATAACTGCACTTCCTCCAGGCCTCCATGTATAACTGGCGCCCTCAGTAACCCCCCGTGTGCTCGTGCTCCGCCGACGCTTATCACAGGATTACTACTTGCTTTTATTCTGAAGCCGTATATATATACAAATGTCCCTTATCTGTATGAAGGTTCTGTCACATCTCTGACTGATATTCATCTCTCATCCCTTCAAAATTGTTTTCTTATATCATCGTACATGGGAGAAAACAAATATGCACTTTTGCCCACTGGAGTCTTTCTGTTTCGCTTAGACACAATGGCGCTGGAACTGGTCGTCCGCTGTTATACCATCCGTGCGGAGGAACGGCGAGTTGTGCGTTCGGACACGTTAGTTGGAGCTCCAGCATTGTAGTCAACTGACTGTGCAGCCTGTTGGTCAGAACGATTCCTGACATCCTCCTCCGACCCCTTTCAGTGATGAGTTGTTTCCATCTGTAACATGCGACAAGCAGGAAGACGCCTGCACTCTGAGCGGTTTCTAAGAGGTGGCTGGAGAGCCGTGTCATGATGGCGATGAGCGCAGCACTCTCTATACAATCTTACATACAGTTGAAGGTGGATAACAGGATATGGATGACTAACGGAATTAGGTGAGCGTGACGCCAGTGCCTGACTTAAAAGGTCTTAGTAGAGGAGTAATACTAACAGGTATTTGAGTAAACTCAACACCCTGCATAGAGTAAAGTGGTCAGTTGGTGTCCCCCTGGCACCCAGTGCACGTGCCACCCCCCCCCCCCCCCATTATACAGAGGTTCCCGCTGCCATTATCTGAGAATATGTCAACAAATGTAGCAGGAATAAAACTAAACTGTGTGGCCCTCAGCAACAGCCACATAGCCCCCCACGCTGTCCATGGAGCGCAGCCGCTTTGCGCTCCGCCCTGCGCTGGGTTACGCACGGCACATGGGATTGTTCGTCGCACTCCACAAACGCTGAAGGCCGGATGTTCTCTTTAAATATTAACCTGCTCCAAACACAGTGGCTGCAGGCGATGAGGGGTCACACAGGTGCATTCTATCCAGAACCCCAAAACTTTCAGCCGCTGACCCGAGAAACACAACGTTTCCAACTGCAAATGTCAAGCCTGGCTCCGTCCTTCTGCCGAGCGCACAGGGCTTTGTGAAGTGAACTTTGCTTAGAAGCAGATGATGGAGTTATGCAAGATTTATTTCTGTCCTCGGTGAGTCCCCGAGTCAGACGTTCAGCTGCCGCCTGCTACCAGACTGTCCGCCGAGGAACATGCTTCTAACCCGTAATGACTGCGAGAAGTATATACTGCGCACGTCCGTCTATAGCGCCGCGCAGTCAGAGAAGGATTTGTAAGACTGCACAAAGAGCAGGATCATCTATGGGAACAGTTCAGGGACCCTTCACCAAGACGCCTCCAGAATCCATCTTCACTCTTCCAACGAACGTCTCGGCTAATATGAATAAGAAACACTAACCCATTTATTACACCCCCTCCTCTCACGATTGGCGCTTCCCTGGATAATAATTCTCCCCATCACCCCGGAGTGCGGCATAAAATCACATGACAAGGTTTTCGTGGATCAGTTTCAGTGTGAATCCACATTAGATGGAAGATCCAGCGATCGGAGCGACTTCCAACGAGGCCGGTCATTGGTGCTAGACTAGCCGGGGTCTCACCGCCAACTGCGGGGGGCTTATCATGTAACGGTGTGGAGAGTATACAGAGAATGGCGCAATCAAGGAAAACATCCAGCGGAAGGGGATCCTGCGGGCGGAAACAACTCATCACTGAAAGGGGTCGGAGGAGGATGTCAGGAATCGTTCTGACCAACAGGCTGCACAGTCAGCTGAATACAACGCTGGAGCTCCAACTAACGTGTCCAAACGCACAACTCGCCGTTCCTCCGCACGGATGGTATAACAGCGGGCGACCAGTTCAGGCGCCATTGTGTCTAAGAGGAACAGAAAGACTCCAGCGGGCAAAAGAGCACAAAACTTGTATCACTGAGCAGCGGGAAAACACCTCCTGGTCAGATGGAGCCAGATTTCTGTTGCTGATGGGAGGGCAGAATTTGGCACAAGCAGCATGAATCGCTGACCCCTTCCTGTCAGCTGGTCAGAACATGTCAGCACCACCATCTAATCTGCAGCGACTACAAGAAGCTTCCTGTCCGCAGGGGCCGATATTCCTGCAGAACCATTTAATCACTGAGTGGGATCTATGCCACAACACATTTCTGCGGAAAGGAGCCCCACGCCACTAGATGGGGGTAATAAAGGGGACGCTCCTGGGAAAGTTTGAAATATATAAAAGAAGAATAAAACAGAGATGAAGAAAGTTTTGCTTGGGGTAATCTGAGGGCGACCCCGCATCTCATAACAGACGATACACAGAGAGTTAGCAGTGACTGCTTCATCCTGGAGGACGGCGCCTGATTGGCTTCTTATTCCTGCAGCTCGATCCTCGGATAATGAAGCTCTTTACTCGACTTTGAATCAAGATGGGATGAAATATTAGATAAAGCGTGGCTCGGCGCCGTCCTGCTGCATACATACATAACAAGCACCTCTCCCAGAAACTATTTCAATATCAATACGTTCTGCATTAACATCTCCAATCCCAACTCCTCCAAACTTGGCAGACAATGTGAGATGCCGGCAGCTTGTAGGTGTCTTAGAGCGGCTCAGGGTGATTGACGTCATCTTGTAGTAGGAATCATTGGAGGAAATTACAAGGAGGCTGAAAAGAAAGAAGATGATAAAACCCGAGTCAGACGTGAAGTCAGCAGCGGTCACGGCCCCGGCACCTCCGAGAACGGCGATGGAGAAGAAATCTTCTGTCTTTGTGTTTTATGAATATTTTTGCCTTCATTGTTGCTGGTGTCTCGACTCAGAACCTGGATGAACCCTGTCAAAGCCGGAGAAGATCAGACTGCGATGGAGCAGAGGATCTGACCCACTTTCCTGACCTTGGAGAGAAGTAAGAATTTCTAAGGTGGCTTCACATCTACATGAGATGTCCTCACGCAACCCAAAAATAGGCCTATTCCTCCGACCGTAAAACCCTGACACCATAGAAGATCTGCTGTCCCTGCGCAGAGATGTAGCAGCTGCCGTCATAAATATAGTAGAGATCCGCGGCGGACGGACCGTAGAGGCCAAGCACAGCCGGGGCGGCTGGGGAAACCAAACTGGACCTCTATGCTGTGAGGCGTCAAGCAGCTCGTCGGGGACCCCCACATGCAGATGGAAGAAGCAACAGCATGAAGCGGGGACACATTCCCTCCAACTCGGCATGCACTTCCATGCTCTGGCACAGATTCGAACAGTCCAGTAACAATCGCTGCCCGCTGGCCTTTGCAGGGACAAGTTGCAGTCTTCCGCACTCCCCGGCCCCTTGCAGGTTGTTACACTTCTCAGACATGCAGCCGTTCAGTTACTCTGCGGGACGCTGCAGACCGTCTCTTACCTTTAAAGGGGTTCTGTCACTACAAAAAAAAAAATCAATCCTTCCGTCAATCTTGTTACCACATCTTCTACTATCCCTTCTTGGCTCCTCCTGTCCCCAGGTCACCTCACCTCCAGCCGTCCGGACCCTCGCCTTCCTGTTTTGGAGCTCACTTCCTGCAGGGAATGCAGAAACATCGCAGTCTACTTTAGCACCCATGCGCGATATTGCGTCTCATGTTCTATATAGTATATGAAACACTGTCGGCGAGACCCAGCGCACGCACAGCCGCATTAAAGCAGGCTGCCGAGGATTCGGCACTCCCTGCTAGGCAGCAAGCGCTACGTCACTAGTGACCGAGTACACCGACCTGCCAAAAGAAGAACGCCGAGAATGGATGCTTCCAAGTGAAGAAGCAAGGATTGCCAGCAGCACTCACTAGAACCCAAAGTAGGTGGGACTGGAACAGGCAAAGCCACACAAAAGGAAACCCGAACCGTTATTCCCAAGATCAGCATACATGTAGCAAAGAGGAGCTTGTGGCAGCATACATAGGGGCAGAATTCATCAAATCCTTATTCCTCCATAGTAGATGAATGCAGTGGATGAATGCAGTAGATGAATGCAGTAGATAATTGCAGTAGATGAATGCAGCGGATGAATGCAGTAGATAATTGCAGTAGATGAATGCAGCGGATGAGTGCAGCGGATGAAGGCAGCGGATGAAGGCAGCGGATGAATCCATGCATCTACTATGGAGGACAAAAGATTTGATGAATTTTGCACTATATTTGCTGCCACAAGCTCTTTTTCGAATGTACGCTTCGTTCCTGGAAGAAGAGGATCCAGCCAGCAGGAGGTGAGGTGACCTGGGGGCTGGAGGAGTCAGGAGAAGATCGGTGAGGTGAAGATCTGGTAAGTAGACTGACGGGAGAGGAGTAGGTAAGTAGAGAACCCCTTTAGGCAGAGCTTTCGTTACTCTGTAGACCCCCGCCATGTTACAGCCTGCTTTGACCTTCACAGTCCTCATGGTAGAAGGCCTTTCAGTCGCTCAGCAAAATAGTGGAATTTGCCTCAACCTCTTGCAGATATCCAGGGCTTCACATATGACACTAGACTTGACCACATCCAACTTGTGCTACATGCTTGCCCGCATTTCTCACCACCACAAACCCAACGTGCCACATCCTGCCTCTAGTACCCCGCTCGGCAGCAATCCACAGGGCACAACATGCCCTCCCAACCGCTCACACATGTACAAGCCCAACCCAGCACAGTCGAGCGGTGCAGAGCGTCCTCCAATGCTCTCCTGCTCCCGGTTTGGGGCAGCATCCGCACGAGCCACAACAGAGACCGTTACAAACATCCAACTACTCAGAGATTATGTGATTACATTACCTGGGAAGGAGGGGGGATCCAAGGCCGTGATGATAGGAGAGGCGGGGCGGCGAAAAGATGTTTATTATTACTGATGAGCATATGGGGGTAATATTACTGATGGGGAGCTTTATTACGGAGGGGAATATGCAGGGGCATTATTGTTAAAGGGGAACCTGTAAGGGTATTACTTCGGGGTGGGGGGCATGCAGAGGTGTTGTTACTGAGGGGGGCATGTGGAGACATTAGTGCTGATGGGATAGGTGGGACTATTACTGTGAGAGGGTCTTTAATGGGCACTATTCCTTTGAGGAGACACAAATTGTGGTGCTTAGCATAAAGGGGGCATGGTGTACTGTAAGAGGTCTGTTGCGATGTGTGTGACAAGATTTGTCCCTCTTTCCATTGGCCAGAAGTAATGTTGAGCGATGGGGACGGACTGACCTCGTGCTTACTCATTTGGCGTCCTTGAATAACAGTAGAGGTGGTGGTGGTGGTCAGCACCACCGCCTGGTGGGGTCCCAGGTTCAAATCCCCATCAAGGTCAGATTCAGACCCAGACCTCCAGCAGCACGGAGCCGACCCGACTGGATTTTCTGCACAACGCTGATATTTTTTAATGCCTTTTTTAAAATAAAAATCAGAACGGGATTATCTGATCCGATTTAGCAAAAATTCCCCCAATTTGATGGCCTGGCCAATGACGAGGAGCGGCACCCGTCAGATGAGGAGCGGCACCCGTCAGATGAGGAGCGGCACCTGTCAGACGAGGAGCGGCACCTGTCAGACGTTGATCGGTGTGTTTGAGTGGAAGCGCGGCTTTTAAAGTGTTTGTTTTGCTGCGGCTTCATCAGTCTAATTAAGATCCACTAATGTCTTCCGTCGCCCATCGGCAGGTGCTGCAGAATAATAGCACAGATGGAATCCACACCTTTTAATCAAACGCTCTCCACATCTCGAGGACTCACTGCAAGTGCAGGATGCAAATATATGGAGGCCTCGTAAATCTCCCCCTCTGAACAACTGCGCACTTAACTTCTTCCTCCTCTCAGATGTTTCGCGCTCGGAGAACAATTTACAAATAAAGTATTGTCTGCAGTAGAGGAGTCTGCGCCGGGCTCCTCCGTCTCGCTTGATTATTATGGTAAATGTTGTTCGACTCTCCGGCAGTGAATGAAGCATTAATCCTCGGCGGCGGCTCCATACACGTTGTTCCACCGCCGCCGCGTCTATCAGGGTGATGCATCAGCTCAAACAAGTGCTGCCTGCAAACAGCTGTGGGAGCCGCCATCTGCCGTGGGGGACAATCAATATCCCAATGCAGGAGGGAAAAGCCACCGCAAATGTGCCGCTTCTCAGCGGAGGAGGCAGAATTAAACCAGATTTGCAAGAACTAATTTCTTTGTTTTATTTTTAAGGGAAAATTTCAGTTTTGCGCGGTTTAACAAGGGGCACAAGTGAAACGACTGTGTTAGGGTTATGGGGAGACTTCCATGTTGGAGGTGAGCGGCCGTTGTAATAGGGAGGCCATTGTACTATTGGGCCAGTCTACTGCTGCTCTTATGGGGTCTGTGAGGCGGGATCCCTTTAAGGCCAGGCAGTAGGGTTGACCATTAGAGATGAGCGAGCACACTGGTCGGGGCTTGATGCTCGCTCGAGTATTAGGGTACTGGAGATGCTCGCTACTCGAGACGAACACCACGCGGTACTCGAGTCAATTCCATTTCCTTCCCCGCATGTTTAGCGCCATTTTCTGGCCAATAGACATGCAGGCAAGGCATTACCACTTCCTGCTGTGACGTCCCAGCCCTATCCCATCCCCCAGTAGTAAGTGGCTGGGCCGATCAGGTGACTGCCGAGTACTTAAACTGTTGCCGCCCACGGCTGGGAGCAGTAGTGCACCAATTCTTTTTTTCAAGCATCTAGGCCTGTGCAGACTATCTCACATATGCCATTTGCTGTGTGGTGAATTAGCCAGAGTTCTCATCGCTAAACAGTGGCCTAATTTTTTCTGGGGCTGTGCGGTGAAGTAGCCAGCACTATCCACTGGCTTTAGAGTCTTCTCCCACTCCACACAGCCTCTCTTATCTACAAGTCTCTGCGAGCGGTAAATTACCCCTAGGTATCAGCGCAAGACACAAGTCACAGCATAGAGCCGCCGCTATCTACAAATCTCTGTGTGCGGTGAATTACCCCTAGGTATCAGCACAAGACACAAGTCACAGCATAGAGCCGCCGCTATCTACAAGTCACTGTGTGCGGTGAATTAAGCTACAGTTGTCAGCGCTGTACAGTGGGGTAATTTATTTGGGCCCTGCTTTAATCTTAATCCACCATGATGAGGAGTAGGGGTAAGGGTCATGGACGTGGACGCGGGCGAATGACGTCCTGGACGGGGTGAATGACAGACGGCTGCTGAGGGAATAGGAGAGAGGCAAGTTTCTGGGCTCCCCAGCTTTATATCACAATTTATGGGCCCCCGTGGTAGACCTTTATTAAAAGCAGAGCAGTGTGAGCAGGTCCTGTCGTGGATGGCAGAAAATGCATCCAGCAATGTATCGACCACCCAGTCTTCTACGCAGTCCACTACTCCCGGACTAGGGACTGCAACTCTGAATCCTCTGGCTGCTCCTCCTTCCTCCCAGCCTCCTCACTCCATGAAAATGACATATTCTGAGCAGGCAGACTCCCAGGAACTGTTCTCGGGCCCCTGCCAAGAGTGGGAAAAATTGGTTCCTCTCTCACCTGAGGAGTTTGTCGTGACCGATGCCCAGCCTTTGGAAATTTCCCGGGTGATGAGGCTGGAGACTTCCGACAACTGTCTCAAGAGGTTTTTGTGGGTGAGGATGATGAGACACCGTTGTCTGTCAGTGAGGTAGTGGTAAAGGCAGTAAGTCCAAGGGAGGAGCGCACAGAGGATTCGGAGGAAGAGCAGCTGGACGATGAGGTGACTGACCCCACCTGGCTTGCTAAGCCTACTGAAGACAGGGCTTCAGAGGGGGAGGCAAGTGCAGCAGCAGGACAGGTTGGAAGAGGCAGTGGAGTGGCCAGGGGTAGAGGCAGGGCCAGAGCCAAGAATCCCCCAACTGTTTCCCAAAGCACACCCTCGCAGCAAGCCTCCGTGCAGAGGGCTAGGTGTTCAAAGGTATGGATGTTTTTAGTAAGAGGGAGGATGACTGACGAACAGTGGTGTGCAACCTGTGCTGCACCAAGATCTGCCAGGGAGCCAACACTACCAGCCTCACCAGCATGCGCAGGCATATGATGGCCAAGCACCCCACTAGGTGGGTCAAGGGCCATTCACCGCCTCCGGGTCACACCACTGCCTCTTCCCCTGTGCCCGAACCTGCCACACAGATCTAATCCCCCTCCCAGGATGCAGGCACCCTCACCTCCACGTTCCCCCATGGCCTCTAGCAATGTCTCCTAGCGCAGTGTTCAGCTGCCGCTAACACAAGCGTTGGAGAGAAAGCGGAGATACGACACCACCCACCCGCATGCACAACCTTTAACATGCACTTTGCCAAATTAATCAGCCTGGAGAAGCTGCCATACAGGCTAGTAGGAATAGAGGCTTTCAAAAGCATGATGGCGGCGGCGGTCCCCAGTCACCACTATTTTTCCCGGTGTGCCGTCCCCGCCCTACACCAGCACGTCTCCGGCAACATAAATCATGCCCTCACCAACGCACTTACTGGAAAGGTCCACTTAACGACGGACATGTGGACAAGTACTGGCGGGCAGGTACACTATATCTCCCTGATGACACATTGGGTCAGCTTGGTGGAGGCTGCGACCGAGTCAGAGCCTGTAACCGCTCATGTGCTACCCACGCCGAGGATAGCGGGTCCTACCTCTGTGATGGTTTCTGCATCGTATTATGCCACCTCCTCCAACCCCCGCCCCCCTCCTCCTCCGCCACCTCTACCTCTCAATTGAGAAGTGTGAGCACATGGCCAGCAGTCGGTAGCGCGCGGCGCGGCAGAACAGCGGTGGGCAAGCGTCAGCAAGCTGTGCTGAAACTAATCAGCTTAGGTGACAAGAGGCACATGGCCCCTGAGGTGTTGCAGGGTTTGACAGAGCGGACCAACCTCTGGCTTGCGCCGCTGAGCCTCCAGCCAGGCATGGTCGTGTGTGACAATGGCCGTAACCTGGTGGTGGCTCTGCAGCTTGGCAGCCTCACACACGTGCCATGCCTGGCTCACATCTTCAATCTGGTGGTTCAGCGGTTTCTTAAAAACTACCCCCACTTGTCTGACCTGCTCGGCAAGGTGCGCCACATCTGCGCACATTTCCGCAAGTCCACCACGGATGCTGCCACCCTCAGGACACTGCAACGTCGGTTTCAGCTGCCAGAGCACCGACTGCTGTGCGACGTGCCCACACGCTGGAATTCTGCACTGCACATGTTCGCCAGGCTTTACGAGCAGTGTAGAGCAATTGTGGAATACCAGCTGCAACATGGCCGGCGGAGTGGTAGTCAGCCTCCGCAGTTCTTCACAGAGGAGTGGGCATGGATGGCAGACGTCTGCCAGGTCCTTGGAAACTCTGAGGAGTCTACCCAGATGGTGAGCGGCGATGCGGCCATCATTAGCGTTACCATTCCGCTGCTTTGCCTGCTGAGAAGTTCGCTGCTAAGCATAAAGGCCGACGCGGTTAGAACAAGAGACAGGGGATGACAGTATGTCGCTTGATAGCCAGACCACCCTCACATCTGTATCTCAGCGTGTTTTGGAGGAGGAGGAGGGGAGGGGAAGGAGGAGGGGGAGAGACAGCTGGCCACACTTCAGAGGGTACCCATGCTGCTTCTCTCTCATCTGTTCAGCGTATATGGGCTGAAGAGGAGGAGGAGGGCGAGGAGGAGTAGAATCATGAAAGTCATCCTCCTAGTGAGGACAGCGATGTGTTCCATACTGGGACTCTGGCACACATGGCTGACTTCATGTTAGGCTGCCTTTCCCGTGACCCTTACGTTAGACGCATTCTGGCCAACACGGATTACTGGGTGTACACACTGCTCGACCCATGGTATAAGGAAAACCTTTCCACTCTCATTCCCGAAGAGGAAAGAGGTATGAGAGTGATGCAATACCACAGGGCCCTGGTGGAAAAAGTGATGCTAAAGTTCCCATCTGACAGCACTTGTGGCAGAAGACGCAGTTCAGAAAGCCAACTAGCAGGGGAGGAGCAAGTATCAGGCAGCATGTCCAGCACAGGCACGGGAACACTCTCCAAGGCCTTTGCCAGTTTTATAGCTCCCCAGCAAGACTGTGTCACCACTCCCCAGTCAAGGCTGAGTCAGAGGGAGCACTGTAAAAAGATGGTGAGGGAGTACATAGCTGATCGTACCACCGTCCTTCGTGATCCCTCTACTCAATACAACTATGGATGTCAAAGCTGGACACATGGCATGAACTTGCGGTGTACGCCCTGGAGGTGCTGGCTTGCCCTGCCGTTAGCGTCTTGTCAGAGAGGGTGTTTAGTGCAGCTGGGGAGATTATCATGGATAAGCGTTCCCGCCTGTCAATTGCCAGCGCTGACATGCTTACACTCATAAAGATGAACAAAGGCTAGATTTCCCCAGACTTCTCTTCTCCACCGGATCCCATAGATACTTTTAGCTGCAGCAGGAGCACCATGCACCCTATATCACAACATAAAAGGCGAGAAGTAGTTTGGTCTATCCCTTTTGGGGTCTTACTCCTCCTCCTCCTAAAACAGCATATCATCACGCTGAACTGCCAAAAGGCTCAGTTAAAATCAATGTTTTCGGATGGCTGCCTCCAGGCTCTGCTACAAATGAAGCGTTTACAAAATGTTTATGGGTTTCACCTGCACTCTGTGTTCAGCAATTTTTCAGGGGTGCACTTGTACTCTTGGTACACCAATTTTTCAGGCCTTCACCTATACTGTTAGCAAACTAATTTCTCTGGGCTTTGCCTATACTGTTGGTAAACACATTTTTTCAGGTGTTCGTCTATACTCTTGGTACAGAAATGTTACAGGGGTCCGCCTATACTCTTGCTACAGAAATGTTACAGGGGTCCGCCTATACTCTTGCTACAGAAAGGTTTGAGCGGTTCGCCTATATTGTGGGTGCACAAAGGCTTTCCCATTGCGTTGTTCACCTATCTGACACATACAAAGAATAAATTGCGCAGAAGTGTGGGCTGAGGCCGAGCTCCTGGGTGGGGTGAAACTCTGCCATGTGTGGGCACTCTCTTTTCTTCCTGTTTAATACTTCCCTTGGGTTTTGTGGGCTCGCCTATGCTGTGGGTGCACAAAGGTTTCCCAGCGCGGTGTCCAACTGTCTGACACAAATACACAGAATGAATTGTATAGGGACACATGGGTTTCCCATAGCTATGCAACTCACGGCACTTTGGTTCACTCAAGGCAGAGGTTGCTCACACAAGGTGGTGATTGACCTTGGTTGCAGCTAGTGTGGTGCTTATCTAAGATGTGCCAGCGTGTGTGCCTTGCTGCTTATGGTTTGTCCCAAGTAAATTGTTAGGGGGGTGACCACCAGGCTCTTGCCCACCTTTTCGCTTAATAGTGGGACCTGGGGGCCTCAGATGCACCAATGCATGCTGCCCCTACCCTTCCCTATCCGTTTCTGTGGTGTTTCCATGACTTTCTGATGTTTTCAGGTGTTTCATACAACTTCCTCCATGCAGAGCATCGGTCAGCTTGAAAAATGCTCGAGTCCCCCTTTGGGGTCCCACTTCAATGGGGTTCGTTACTCGAAACGAGCTCTCGAGTATTACGAAAAATTTGACTCGAGTAACGAGCACCCGAGCATTTTGGTACTCGCTCATCTCTATTGACCATGTGATCTGAGAACCCTTTCGTACCCTGCAGCTCTGCTCCAGTAGAGGTGAATGTAAGTCACACAAATTATCCAAGTGACTTCCAAATTGCAGCATACTGTAGCGCCAGACGTCTGTAAGTTACCTACATATTCAAGTATGGATGCAGCTGTGTCTTCTCCAGATCTTCCCCTATGGATGCATCCATCTTCCATAAACTGTATCTTTCCCTTTTGGATGTAACTGTCTGTTATCAGCCTTTACCCACGGGTGCCAGTGTTAGTCCTGCTCCTCACCTGCAGATGCAATTGTCTTTCCCATGTCTTCACCTATAGATGGACCTGAGTCTTCTCTGTCTTCACCTATAGATGGAACTGAGTTGTGCCTACAGTATGTCTTCTCCTACAGTGTCGGATTAGAATGGTAAGGCAGGGACCACCAGTAATATTCCTTCTGGGGTCACCGTACAGGTACAGCACTGTATATGCATTATCTGATCCGCAGCGCCGTATACGGAGAGTGCACTGGGATTGGTGACTCCTGTCCACCTGATAGCGGCAGATCCCTGAGGTTGCCTTTTTGGCATGTCCTATAAAGGGTGAGACGCAGCGGCCGCAGCACGGCTGGAATTTGCCCGGATCCGGAGTTTATTAGCAGGTTTCCAATAGATTCTTCTTGGTTCTCCGGGTGAACAGCAGCTTTACCTACAAGATTGCGTCGGTTTTGGGACCTTTCACACAGGTGGCATTATTCCACCAGGATGCAAGATACGGCTTTAGTCGCCGCTGCGGAATTCCAGCCCAAAGTCTGCAGGTCTAAGTGGAATTTGATACAGAACTGCAGGCAGATTCAAGTCATTTCCAATTCTGGAAGATCTGTAAGTCGCCTGCGGGTTGTGGATCGGGCATTGCGGTGCGTCTCGCTGGTCCATAACAGTCATGCTTCATGCCGGCGCGGTTCTCATGTGATCTCGCCCTTCACAAAGGATTCTCCTGTGTGAAGACTACAACACCCTGTCGGGGCATGCTGGGAGTTATAGTCCACTATGATGATGGGGGCCCCACAGTGAGTGTTCCGTGTCATATGCCGCTCGTGGGGAGCTGGCGCCCCCTGCTGGGTTTACCCATGGGCCAGCTTGCACATCATCTCCCGTGTCTTCACCTATGAAGCAGTTGTGCCTTCGTGCATTGGCGTCATAGAAGTGGCGGCACAAGTGCTCTTGGATGGTGGGCTTCCATGGGGGGCACTTACTTATGCATTCATTCTCCAACATTGACTCCACAGACTTTGGCGTCTCCCCTCCTTCTCCAGCCTAATTGTTGCCTCTTATGTTCTTTTCATTATGTCGCATTGTGTTCTACAGAAAGTCTTCACGAACTTCAAATGAACGCTTGTGATGGAAACAGGATTTGCAAATAGCAAACAATTCCAATAAGCAGCGCTGCGAATGAGAGGCCGCCGCAGCCGCTGGTGGCTTTGAACTGATGGGTGGCAGCCGCTGAATACCATTTTGTTTTAATAAGTCTGTCAGCGCTGACATAGAATTCCCTTTCATCTCCCCATAATATGTTGTGGCCTTGTTTCCCGTCGCTGGTTACAATCTCGGCGGGAGGCTGCGCGGCGTTCGCATTCGTGTACGTGATGATAAATCTCACTCATGTAAACAAAATCCTTCAGGGCTCCCAGCGCCGCCTGCGCCACGAATGACAGCTCCTTGCAAAATTAAGGCTTAGAAGAGTCTTGGAAAATGTGTTATTAATAATACAGCTTGACTTCCTTAAGATGAGGAGGAATTGTCAGCCGCTCCTTGATTCCCGAAGCTAAATTGGGCCGGTTAGAATGGAAGGCGTCTCCGCCTTGACAGGACCGTAAAGTCTTTATCAAGACATCGAGACGACGATTATTACTCATTTGCAAATCCTGTCTTCATGAACATTTCGTGGAGATATAAAATGTTCATCTGCCGGAGATGCCGCCGCTCATGCAACACTCAGGAACGTCTCGCGCAAATTCTAATGGCGGTTATAAAGGGATGTACATTGCAAAGGGAAGGCACCCTTGGAAAGATGAAGGTGGAGCCCCTTGGGAACCTCAGGTACTTTTCCGAAGTCACCTTGCCTTCCTGGCACCGTGCTCCTAGAATTAGGCTAAGAGTGCCGCACAACCCGTCCTACACTCTTACCGCCAATATATGGGCATGTTAAGCCCAACCGCCTCCGACTCGGGACCCAACTGGAGGGGTGGATCAGAAGAAGGTGCTCAGCACCCCCTCTACCAGCCAGATCATGGCCACGGAGGGAGAAGAGGCGCACAGAGGTAGCGGTTCAATTCCCCCTGCCCTTGATCAGGAATTGAGAAGCATAATGGCGCACAATGACAGAAGGCTCCGCCCCCTCACTGATGCGCTGATGACGCAGCTAGCTCAGGCGCATTCTGGTGTACCGGCAGCGCAATATAACGGGCAGCAAGTTGTGTCACAGTAGTGAGAGAGACAGATGTAGTGGAGCTAACTTCAGCCAGAGATAACACTACCCATGGTGCTGGCCGCTGATACAAGAGAGTGATGAAAGCAGTGCAGAAGAGAAGGTGGGCGATCAAAGGACCTGACAACCTGGGGCCGACAATGACACTGCACCAGGTGAAAGGAGAGAGAGAGCCTTCCTCCTCATAGAGGACTCAGTCCCCAAAGAAACAGATGGCTCTGTGGACCCGGAACCCAGGACAGAGAAGCTGCGTTATATGTATCTGCCCATATAACACATGGTCTGTTGTTAGGGACAGATACTCTGCAGAGGATATATTGCTGCTGCTATGAAAGCTCATATACCGGGGTTATATAGGAGGGAGCAGAGAAAGAAGCTGCATCAGGTTTATATGCCTATACGAAGCGCGGTCCGGACATTGGGGGAGGGGGTATTTCTGTTGCTGTCAGAGTATATAGCAGCAAACCCGACAGATAAAAGACACTTTAGCGCGGGGGATATCGCAGTTCTCTGTTTGTGGCCTCAGACGTCGGTCAGTCGCCAGGCCGGCCATTACATATTATCTGCAGGTCTTACGCAGCTGGCAGGGGGGTTTAGAGAATTCAATTACCTTGTGCCAAACACAAGTCCCACCACCTCCTCTTCCTCCCAGTGGCAGGCACACAGCGGTCAGCCTGCCCCAGTCGGCCATGAGCACCCCCTCTACTTCACCCCGTGCCTTCAGATCCATGCCATCGGCTACTACTAGTCGCAGCAGCGCCAACACCAGGAACATCAGTCGGGCATTCTTTGAAACCGCAGCTGATGACAGAGGAGCGACATCTGTAAGACACCACAAGAATGCAAACAACCTGAACATGACGTATATGAGCAATCCCATGAACTCCCACCACCCGCTGCTCTGGAGGGCCCACCTGGGCCAGAGGGCGGTCAGCCTCTTCCTGCTACCTCATACTGCAACCTCTTCCTGCTCCCTCTTCCTCCATCTCCCTCCCGGGTCATGCAGTAGCCTCTGAGCACAGAGGGGCAGTTTTGTTTGGGGACAGTAGCCCGCCTGCTTCAGGCCTCTTCTACACAATTGGCGATTGGGCTGCAGGCTTCAGAGCCAGGAGCAGAGGTTGAGCCGCCACCATCACCACCACCTTCACCAATATCGACATCTACCCCATATTTCAGCATGACCCAGTCAGAAGGAAGCCCTCCGTCCCCCAGATATGATAGCAATACCACCTCAACCATGCGCAAGCATGCAGCCTGAACACAAGCACTGCACAGCTGCTTGCAATGTGTACTCAGGGGGATGCGAAAAAAAGGTTTGGTCCGCTGTCGCCAGTAGAGCAAGGTGTGATTGTTCTCAGTAAGAGAAGCCAAGTCATCCTGTAGATAGGAGACCTTGTAATGGCTTCAAACATACATGATGTTACAGGAAGCAAGCTTTTGGGGATATCACCCTCTTCGTTCAATAGGCTGACCAAGGGTGAGATATCCCCAAAAGCTTGCCGGCTGTAACATCATGTATGTTTGTAGCCATTAAAAGCTCTCATATCTACAAGGTGACTTGGTTTCTCTCACTGACACACTCACACAGAGGGGTGCGGAAACAGAGGTGCTGCCCCTCTGGCTAGTGGACACAGAAACCTTCCACAGTGTGGCGCTCCGCGCTTCCCGCAGCACCAGATGCCCGGCGACATTTCTTTGTTCAAAAAGCCGTTCCTGAACTGCGCCGCCGTTTGATTGATAACATGACCATGGCGTTGCAGAAAACGGTCAGTGGCAGGCTGCAGCGGACCATGGACACGTGGCCCAGCAAGCATGCCCAGGGGGCGTTACACATCCTTAATAGCACACTGGATCAATGTCCTGCAGGTGGGGCATGAAGCCGGAAGGGGTTTTAAACATTTCATGGTACCCCTAAGAGTTGTGGTACAATTTATCCACGTCTGTCCCCTCCTTCTCCTGCTCCCACCATGTTTCAAATTCGTTCTCCCAAAACAAAAATTCTGTAAGACACCAGAAGCATCTGCAGCTCTACAGCTGCTCCTTGGAGGAGGTCCGTGCTCAGCTCTTCTGTTCACTTGGCAGAATTTCTCCTTTATGACATTGCTCTTACAACAAGCAGCACTCCTTCTGTCTCCCTTGGTGCAATGTTTCATCTTGTAGACCACATGCGGGCTTTCTTTTGTTTTCTGTGATACCCCAGTGCTACGATTGTCCCCCATCACCACCCCACCCAACCCCCCTACCACACACACACCGCCGTACACTACTATAAAGGATCGTTTTGTGCCATGTGAAAGCTCAGGTTAATCTGCAGCAAACTGGAGGTGCTGCTGAGGAGGAGGACACGAATATGCAGAGGGTCGAGAAAAGGAAAAGGTAGCAGAAACTGCTAAGAAAGCAGCACAGACCGAGAATTGAAGGCAAAGAGACTGCCACTAGCAGAAGCTGTCCAAGAGAGAGAGAATGTGCAACTCTAAACTGCTGCGGCATCTGAGCTGCAACAAGGATCCAAGGGAACCATGGCAGAGTCGTGCTTATGGTCCCAGACAGCCCTGAAGCATGACTCCCATGTGACAAACTGTAAGTGAGGCCAGCCTCAACCCAAAGACTAACCCTGCAAACCTTGAGGGATGCAAATTATTAAACTGTCTGGACTGTTTAGTAAACGTTCGTTGCTTGTAATCACAGACTGAGATATTGATACAGGGGCACAGGCCTTGAGTAATGGAGGCACTTGAGGGGGTTTTGTACTCTGTGTTTCCAGACTATCTTGATAATAGTGGAGTGTTAACCCTTTAAGGTACGGACTGAGTGCTCCCTACTGCAGTTTACCTGTATGGTATTGCTGATATTGTTATTTTTCGCCTAACCTTGTATTGTGCACAAAGTATTAGTAGTCCTGGGATCTCGCGGCCGTAGTTTGAGCCAAGTCATCCCAGAAGAAAACATCTGATTCTTTGCTTGCCCCGATACCGTTATTCACTTGCGTTGCCTTCTTCTTAGATAAATGTTGTATATTTTTGGTGCTCCTTCTGCTGCATCGTATCCCGGAGCTGCACCATCTCCCACATCACATGAGAGCGGTGCGCCTGGCGGATGTTAGTAGGGGGCAGGCTTCCATCTGGGTCTCAGTAGTGCCGCCTCAGGCTTTGCAAGGAGCCCACAGATGCCGTCGGGTTGGACCTGATGCAGAGCTGAGTTTGACATGTGGCACCCGGAGTTTGACTGGGATTTTGTTCTCGCTGTTTCTTTTATTTCCACAATGAATAAATAAATATATTGCTGCTCGTGGCGGCCGGCCGGGTGGAGACGCTGCGAAATATGGAAAGTTATGCAATACAATATTAACCTGGTTATAAATAACGGGATTCTTCTGAGCGGAAGGGAAGGCTGAGCGAGAAAGCAAGTAATGAGGAAGAGGAGCGGATCATTAGGGAGAACGAATAGATCAGACTGTCTCTATAGGTGGAGACAGAAGCTAGAGGGGGTCACAGGTACCTCGGGGGTGCAGGGGGCATCAACAGAACATCCAACCCGGGGAGATAAGCACTGCAGCAAGAGGAGGAAAGCCAAACTTCTGATTTGGGTGAAGGTACACTGAGTGGCCCCTTTATTAGTGGAGTTGGACTCCTTCACTTTCAGACCTGCAGCAGTTCGTTCTGGTGTAAATCCCATGCAGTGATGAAATGGTTCTGCAGGAATATCGGCCCCCGCGGACAGGAAGCTGCTTGTAGTCGCTGCAGATTAGATGGCGTTGCTGACATGTTCGGACCGGCTGACAGGAAGGGGTCAGCGATTCATGCTGCTTACGCCAAATTCTGCCCTCCCATCAGCACATAAATCTGTCTCCATCTGACCAGGAGATGTTTTCCCGCTGCTCAGTGATACAAGTTTTGCGCTCTTTTGCCCGCTGGAGTCTTTCTGTTTCTCTTAGACACAATGGCGCTGGAACTGGTCGCCCGCTGTTATACCATCCGTGCGGAGGAACGGCGAGTTGTGCGTTCGGACACGTTAGTTGGAGCTCCAGCGTTGTGTTCAGCTGACGGTGCAGCCTGTTGGTCAGAACGATTCCTGACATCCTCCTCCGACCCCTTTCAGGAATGAGTTGTTTCCATCCACTGGATGTTTTCCTCGATTGCGCAATTCTCTGTATACTCTCCACACCGTTACATGAGACCCCCCCCCCCCCCCCCCCCGCGGTTGGCGGTGAGACCCCGGCTAGTCCAGCACCGATGACCGGGCCTTATTGGAAGTCGCTCCGATTGCTGGATTTTCCATCTAATGTGGATTCACACTGAAACTGATCCGCAGGAAACTTGTCACGTGATTTTATGCCGCACTCCGGGGTCACGGGGAGAATTACCGTACTGGGGGCGCCAATCGTGAGAGGGCCGGGGGTCTATGATGAAGGGGCCAGACGGTGTATATACAATATAATGTGGCTCAGGGATCGGTCGCTCTTACTGAAGTGATCCTGGTTGTATGGATATTTCGTTTTCAGGCAATGCTCTATGGGAGAAGCAAAAAGTATGCAAATTGGTCTGTAAGAAAACGTGCCTACTTGTTCCCATGAGCATTGCCTGAAAATAAGGCCTTGGTTTATAAAATAGGGAATAAATAAAGTCACAAAATGACAAATGTGTCAGAAAACTGTAATTCAGTTAACGCTCCGCCCCGAATGATGACCGAATGATATGTCTGCAGGAGCCACAAACAGAATAAATCACCTGTGAAACAGAGAAGGAATAGAAGTGGTGCAAAGTGCAAAAGCAGGCGCCGATCCAGCGGTACAGCAGCGCGTCGTCTGCATGCCGGCCAGGAGTCTGCAAGGTGAAGGCATCATGAGCACCACAGCTGCGCCCTGCAGGGGGCCGGGGCACGGACCCCCATACGGGTCTACAGATGGGTCACCTTTGCATTCAGGTTTCTGTTTTTAAGGGGTCCTTCTGCAATTCCATAAGTGAAAGGAAAAACGGAAGACAAAAGAAAACTGGGTCACACTGGGTCACACTGGGTCACACTGGGCCACACTGGGCCACACTGGGTCACACTGGGCCACACTGGGCCACACTGGGCCACACTGGGTCACACTCGTTCATGGATCATTTAGACAGATCCATCCACAAATGGGACAAAATCCTCCGTTTGTATCATTTTGGTGTCTATTTGCATCTGCTTTAAGTCATTTTTTTATAGTAACTATATCTTTTTTCCCTCCAGCGCAGCTTAAAAAACGGATCCGGTAAACGGAACAAATATGGATACAAAACGTAGATTCTGCGTTTGCATCGATAACGATGATAAAGAGAAAAACAGAAGCCTTCAGAAGGCCGAAGTCCAACCGGTCACCGGCTTTAGGAAAAGATAATGCCGCAAAGCAACGGAGTCCTGATGGAATGGACGCGAACGGAGAAATGGACGCGAACGGAGAAATGGACGCGAACGGAGACAGGAGCTCTGAAATCTCCCTGAAATGAATGACAAATTAACACTTTTTATTGTACAAATCAGTTTAGACAAATTTACTATTGATTTGCACCAAAAATAGCTGAAATTCCTCCTCTCACTCCACTTCTCAAAAGTGTCTACAAAAGGGGGCGGGGTTTAAGTGGGAGGAGGTTCTTAATGATCTTCGAGATCTCTGCTTGCGGTCAGTGAGTTAGAATGCTCGGTTCCATTCAGATTGAAGGCCCATTTATACGTAACGTGACGGATATCACTCACTATTCGTTTGCGGTTTGTTAAGCTGTCATAGGAGGTGAAGCGCTGAGTGAGAGGCGGACGAGAAGCCTGCGATCCAGCGGCGAGTCTCTCTGTGTAAACGCTCTGCACGGGCGCTGATGAAAGACTGTCGCCCCTTCCCCCTGGACATGGCTAGCAGCAGTGGAGACAATTGGATCCAGTCTACACAACCTTCTGTGAGCTAAACACCCTGGACACCAGGCTGATACATTGTAACAACTAGCAGGCAGACTGAGGAGTCCCAGAGCAGGGTGTACACTGATACAATTGTATCCGCTCCTCGGTGTACACTGACACAATTGTATCCGCTCCTCAGTGTACACTGATACAATTGTATCCGCTCCTCAGTGTACACTGATACAACTGTATCCGCTCCTCAGTGTACACTGATACAACTGTATCCGCTCCTCAGTGTACACTGATACAATTGTATCCGCTCCTCGGTGTACACTGATACAATTGTATCCGCTCCTCAGTGTACACTGATACAATTGTATCCGCTCCTCGGTGTACACTGATACAATTGTATCCGCTCCTCGGTGTACACTGATACATTTGTATCCGCTCCTCGGAGCAGGATGTACACTGACACAATTGTATCCGCTCCTCGGTGTACACTGATACAATTGTATCCGCTCCTCAGTGTACACTGATACAACTGTATCCGCTCCTCGGTGTACACTGATACAATTGTATCCGCTCCTCGGTGTACACTGATACAATTGTATCCGCTCCTCGGTGTACACTGATACAACTGTATCCGCTCCTCGGTGTACACTGATACAACTGTATCCGCTCCTCGGTGTACACTGATACAATTGTATCCGCTCCTCGGTGTACACTGATACAATTGTATCCGCTCATCGGTGTACACTGATACAATTGTATCCGCTCCTCGGTCTACACTGACACAATTGTATCCGCTCCTCGGTGTACACTGACACAATTGTATCCGCTCCTCAGTGTACACTGATACAATTGTATCCGCTCCTCAGTGTACACTGATACAACTGTATCCGCTCCTCGGTGTACACTGATACAATTGTATCCGCTCCTCGGTGTACACTGATACAATTGTATCCGCTCCTCAGTGTACACTGATACAATTGTATCCGCTCCTCAGTGTACACTGATACAATTGTATCCGCTCCTCGGTGTACACTGATACATTTGTATCCGCTCCTCGGAGCAGGATGTACACTGACACAATTGTATCCGCTCCTCGGTGTACACTGATACAATTGTATCCGCTCCTCGGTGTACACTGATACAACTGTATCCGCTCCTCGGTGTACACTGATACAATTGTATCCGCTCCTCGGTGTACACTGATACAATTGTATCCGCTCCTCGGTGTACACTGATACAACTGTATCCGCTCCTCGGTGTACACTGATACAACTGTATCCGCTCCTCGGTGTACACTGATACAACTGTATCCGCTCCTCGGTGTACACTGATACAACTGTATCCGCTCCTCGGTGTACACTGATACAATTGTATCCGCTCCTCGGTGTACACTGATACAATTGTATCCGCTCCTCGGTGTACACTGATACAACTGTATCCGCTCCTCGGTGTACACTGATACAATTGTATCCGCTCCTCGGTGTACACTGATACAATTGTATCCGCTCCTCGGTGTACACTGATACAATTGTATCCGCTCCTCGGTGTACACTGATACAATTGTATCCGCTCCTCGGTGTACACTGATACAATTGTATCCGCTCCTCGGTGTACACTGATACAATTGTATCCGCTCCTCGGTGTACACTGATACAACTGTATCCGCTCCTCGGTGTACACTGATACAATTGTATCCGCTCCTCGGTGTACACTGATACAATTGTATCCGCTCCTCGGTGTACACTGATACAACTGTATCCGCTCCTCGGTGTACACTGATACAATTGTATCCGCTCCTCGGTGTACACTGATACAATTGTATCCGCTCCTCGGTGTACACTGATACAATTGTATCCGCTCCTCGGTGTACACTGATACAATTGTATCCGCTCCTCGGTGTACACTGATACAATTGTATCCGCTCCTCGGTGTACACTGATACAATTGTATCCGCTCCTCGGTGTACACTGATACAATTGTATCCGCTCCTCGGTGTACACTGATACAACTGTATCCGCTCCTCGGTGTACACTGATACAACTGTATCCGCTCCTCGGTGTACACTGATACAACTGTATCCGCTCCTCGGTGTACACTGATACAACTGTATCCGCTCCTCGGTGTACACTGATACAATTGTATCCGCTCCTCGGTGTACACTGATACAATTGTATCCGCTCCTCGGTGTACACTGATACAATTGTATCCGCTCCTCGGTGTACACTGATACAATTGTATCCGCTCCTCGGTGTACACTGATACAATTGTATCCGCTCCTCGGTGTACACTGATACAATTGTATCCGCTCCTCGGTGTACACTGATACAATTGTATCCGCTCCTCGGTGTACACTGATACAATTGTATCCGCTCCTCGGTGTACACTGATACAATTGTATCCGCTCCTCGGTGTACACTGATACAATTGTATCCGCTCCTCGGTGTACACTGATACAATTGTATCCGCTCCTCAGTGTACACTGATACAATTGTATCCGCTCCTCGGTGTACATTGATACAATTGTATCCGCTCCTCTGTGTACACTGACACAATTGTATCCGCTCATCGGTGTACACTGATACAATTGTATCCGCTCCTCGGTCTACACTGATACAATTGTATCCGCTCCTCGGTGTACATTGATACAATTGTATCCTCTCCTCGGTGTCACTGAATGTACAACAGAGATCTCATTCACTGACAAACTCATGTCCTGAAAATGGTAAAGCCGAAGTATATGAGCAGTTCTGGGGGTTTCCTGAAGTGATGACAGTGTTATTTACACCACATTCTACGGTCCCGTTAAATATCGTTCCCCCTGTTTGTTAATATCTCGTAGATAGATGTGGAACATTCCGGGTCATTATCCATTATCCATGCTCTTTATTCACTAAGTAACTTAAATGGACATCAGAAGTTTTCGTCATTTCGCATTGCTTAGCACATTGGCGTCGCGGGCGGCAGCGCAATAATACTGCTGACATTTGTAGATCGCTGAGCAGGAGACATCATGCAGAACAAAAGTGGAACCATCTTGTAAGCAAAAATCCAGCGAGGCGTAACAAACACAAAACCCAGCCGGCGCCCGCGCTCACCGATGGCTTTATCCTCCACAACATGATTATGCCGTAAGATGCGCGGATCAATCTCCTGTCAAACAGACTTGATCTTCAAACTCCAGTAGCCATAAAACACCCGGACACAGATCGATCGGGAAGCGGCGTGCAGGAACGCCATCAATCAGCGCGGAGGAGACGGAAGGGCGAGCGATTTATGAAGCACCTACAACAGAGGAAGAGATTCTCAGCACCAGAAACTTCTAATTCATATTTTGTCCAAAGATTGTGTAGAAGAACTGCAGAAAAGGTGAGAAGAGACGGCGGGAGGGGTGCGGCGCTGCAAGTACAGAAGCCCGATAGAGGCAAAGGGATCCGAGGAGGCGAAGCACCTGCAGCCGCAGAATAGCAAAGGCGAATGCATTATAAAGCCGATTACAATGAACAGCAGAACTTGTACAACAGCCTTGTAGTGTTACCCGAGTTCTATAGTAATAGTTCTAGGACAGTCTGGTGTGCGGCCCGGACCGCCTCTACTGCTGTCACTGCGCTGCAAGGAATGACATCTCATGTATGTGCTGGGACCACAGAACAACGCATGCACAGAAAAGTCACTTAAATTCAACCACTAAGGACCTGGCTGTAAACGTATATCTGTATGCAGTGAGCTCCCCCTAGTGGTGGGTGTATATATCTGTATGTAGTGAGCTCCCCCTAGTGGTGGCTGTATATATCTGTATGTAGTGAGCTCCCCCTAGTGGTGGCTGTATATATCTGTATGTAGTGAGCTCCCCCTAGTGGTGGGTGTATATATCTGTATGTAGTGAGCTCCCCCTAGTGGTGGGTGTATATATCTGTATGTAGTGAGCTCCCCCTAGTGGTGGATGTATATATCTGTATACAAGGAGTTCCCCCTAGTGGTGGCTGTATGTATCTGTATGTAGTGAGCTCCCTCTAGTGGTGGCTGTATATATCTGTATGTAGTGAGCTCCCCCTAGTTGTATCTGTATGTAGAGAGTTCCCCCTAGTAGTAGCTGTATATATCTGTATGTATTGAGCTCCCCCTAGTGGTGGCTGTATATATCTGTATGTAGTGAGCTCCCCCTAGTGATGGCTGTATATATCTGTATACAGTTAGCTCCCTCTAGTGGTGGCTGTATATATCTGTATGTAGTGAGCTCCCCCTAGCGGTGGCTGTATATATCTGTATGCAGTGTGCTCCCCCTAGTGGTGGCTGTATATATCTGTATGCAGTGTGCTCCCCCTAGTGGTGGCTGTATATATCTGTATGCAGTGAGCTCCTCCTAGTGGTGGCTGTATATATCTGTATGCAGTGTGCTCCCCCTAGTGGTGGCTGTATATATCTGTATGTAGTGAGTTCCCCCTAGTGGTGGCTGTAGATATCTGTATACAGGGAGCTCCCCCTAGCGGTGGCTGTATATATCTGTATGCAGTGTGCTCCCCCTAGTGGTGGCTGTATATATCTGTATGTAGTGAGCTCCCCCTAGTGGTGGCTGTAGATATCTGTATGTAGTGAGCTCCCCCTAGTGGTGGCTGTAGATATCTGTATACAGTGAGCTCCCCCTAGTGGTGGCTGTAGATATCTGTATACAGGGAGCTCCCCCTAGCGGTGGCTGTATATGTCTGTATGTAGTGAGCACTAGACCCCTGGATATTACATTGCTGCGGCTGATAGATACATCTCCCTTTGTTTCTATCCTCCAGGTGTGTTCGCCAACCAGGATGGCACTTATTTCCGATCCTGGGCATTAGGCCTTGATCACATGTTGCTACAAATCGCATGTATGTGAGGCTCAGGGTTCCCAACGGGTTCTTTCAGGCTTCAGCGATGCTTTTGTAGCCTGTGTGAAGGAGGCCTTAGCGTAGAAGAGAGAGCAAAGATCACATGACATAATTACATGGCGAGATGCATTACCGCAGTTGACGGCCGCAGCGCACAAGAGGTTAAACTATTAGTCATCATTTCATAGATGTATTTTAGCTATTTTGGTTATTTTTTATCATTTCTCCCACCAGCTTTATGACAGATCTGAGCCGGTAACCATAGAGGAGTGAAGCGTTCGTCAGGCTGCCGTGACGCGGCCCGTCTCGCAGTGACGTCATCGCTCTAGCGGTAATAGTAGAACTCCGGCTCCCCTGTAATTATACAGCCAGTGAGTCATCTCTGCACCGACTCCCGTCATCCAGCGGTAATCAGCCTCGCGGTGACGGAGCTTCTACCGCAGTGATTCCCAAAATCTATTATAGTCTGTGCAAGAACAAAAGTCTTTCCACTTCCATCTCTGAGGGTCTCGGAGGCGTCACCGCCATGACTGCAGCGCCCGCGCTATAGGGGGCAGTTTGTGGTAAAGTACGTGTCGTGTTCGCCGCACGGGGTGAACGCTCATTAATTCTGGCCGCCTGGCTTCCTTTTAGTCAGATGAAGCAGAGGGGGGAATCCCCTTTCGGTTCAGGAATAGGCAACGCTGGGGTTGGACCTGGTCCTCTCAGCTCAGAGGCCGGATGGTCCGGAGCGCCCCTCGCTGGCGGTGCAGGGTCCACTTTGGGAGTTTCTGGCAGTGCGGCTCCATACAGCCATCTCACTGCTTGCTCAGAGCGGGCACCGCTGTGCAAAGCTCCCTGTTGTAGGTTTGACGTCGGGACAATGAAGACTCTGCGGCTCCATGATGCGGGGTGACGGTCAGTAACATATATTGTAGGTTGGCACCAACAACAGGTTTCGGCAGAGTCGGCGCAGCGAGCGCTCTTACAGAACCAATAGGGGTTAAGGACTGACCGTTTCCTCAATGTGATCCACTCGTCTGGTTGTGGCACTCAGTCATTTGATCTGCCACCTTCTACGCCGGTCAGCGGGGGGAGGGGGGTACCTTGCTGCGTCTCCCTTCAGCCGCTTTCTGTTGGCGTTGGCCAACCTTTCATTCCATCTTCTTAGAGCGCCCAGTACTGCAGTAGGAAACGTACAACATGTTAAAGGAACACGCACAATACACAAGCCACGCCCCTAACAGTGTATCCGCATGCTGTTACCACCATGTGCACAGCAGGAGGTACTTTATAGAAAAGGAATCGACTGCTTTTGGGGCACGGATGCAATTGTCATTGAAAATATCTTACAAGGTACGGATGAGTTAGCTTACCTCTAATTGGTTAACCCCTTAAGGCTTTTATGTGTACATGTACGCCCCCAGTGTTGGGGCTTGTATGGCACTGGAGCCCATCCTACTACACACAGGATGGGTGCCGCCTCTTTCTGACAGCGGACACCTGCAGACAGTAGTCACAATCAGCACGCATGCTGATCACAGCTGGTAACTCTTTAAATGCCACTAAACAGACGCGACATAGCGACCAACGAACTAACAGAAGTGATATAATGACCAATGAAACAAACAGAAGCGATATAATGACCAAAGAAACAAACAGAAGTGATATAATGACCAAAGAAACAAACAGAAGTGATATAACGACCAACGAAACAAACAGAAGTGATATAACGACCAACGAAACAAACAGAAGTGATATAACGACCAACGAAACAAACAGAAGTGATATAATGGCCGACGAAACAAACAGAAGCGATATAACGACCGACGAAACAAACAGAAGTGATATAATGACCAACGAAACAAACAGAAGCGATATAACGACCAATGAAACAAACAGAAGCGATATAATGACCAATGAAACAAACAGAAGCGATATAACGACCAACAAAACAAACAGAAGTGATATAATGACCGACAAAACGTACAGAAGTGATATAATGGCTAACAAAACAAACAGAAGCGATATAATGACCAACAAAACAAACAGAAGTGATATAACGACCCACGAAACAAACAGAAGTGATATAACGACCGACGAAACAAACAGAAGCGATATAACGACCGGCGAAACAAACAGAAGTGATATAATGACCAACGAAACAAACAGAAGTGATATAACGACCAATGAAACAAACAGAAGCGATATAACGACCAATGAAACAAACAGAAGCGATATAATGACCAACAAAACAAACAGAAGTGATATAACGACCAATGAAACAAACAGAAGCGATATAATGACCAACAAAACAAACAGAAGTGATATAATGACCGACAAAACAAACAGAAGTGATATAACGACCCACGAAACAAACAGAAGTGATATAACGACCGACGAAACAAACAGAAGCGATATAACGACCGGCGAAACAAACAGAAGTGATATAATGACCAACGAAACAAACAGAAGTGATATAACGACCAATGAAACAAACAGAAGCGATATAATGACCAACAAAACAAACAGAAGTGATATAACGACCAATGAAACAAACAGAAGCGATATAATGACCAATGAAACAAACAGAAGCGATATAACGACCAATGAAACAAACAGAAGCGATATAATGACCAACAAAACAAACAGAAGTGATATAACGACCAATGAAACAAACAGAAGCGATATAATGACCAATGAAACAAACAGAAGCGATATAACGACCAACGAAACAAACAGAAGTGATATAATGACCAATGAAACAAACAGAAGCGATATAATGACCAACAAAACAAACAGAAGCGATATAACAACCCACGAAACAAACAGAAGTGATATAACGACCCACGAAACAAACAGAAGTGATATAACGACCCACGAAACAAACAGAAGCGATATAACGACCGGCGAAACAAACAGAAGTGATATAATGATCAACGAAAGAAACAAAAGCGATATAATGACCAATGAAACAAACAGAAGCGACATAATGACCGTCAAAAATAACAGAAGCGATATAATGATCAAAGAAACAAACAGAAGCAATATAACGACCAACAAAACAAACAGAAGTGATATAACGACCAACAAAACAAACATAAGTGATATAATGGCCGACAAAACAAACAGAAGCGATATAATGACCAACAAAACAAACAGAAGTGATATAACGACCAATGAAATAAACAGAAGCGTCATAATGACCGTCGAAAATAACAGAAGCGATATAATGATCAAAGAAACAAACAGAAGCGATATAACGACCAACGAAACAAACGGAAGTGATATAATGGCCAACAAAACAAACAGAAGCGATATAATGACCAACAAAACAAACAGAAGTGATATAACGACCAATGAAATAAACAGAAGCGACATAATGACCGTCGAAAATAACAGAAGCGATATAATGATCAAAGAAACAAACAGAAGTGATATAACGACCAATTAAATAAATATAAGCGATATAACGACCAACGAAATAAATAGAAGTGATATAACGACAAACCAAACAAACGGAAGTGATATAGTGACCAACAAAACAATCAGAAGCAATATAACAACCAACGAAAAAAACAGACATGACGACCAACGAAACAAGCAGAAACAATATAACGACCAACAAAACAAACAGAAACGATATAATGACCAACGAAACAAGCAGAAGTGATATAATGACCAACAAAACAAACAGAAGCGATATAATGGCCGACGAAACAAACAGAAGTGATATAACAACCAACGAAACAAACAGAAGCGATATAACGACCAACAAAACAAACAGAAGTGATATAATGACCGACGAAACAAACAGAAGCGATATAACGACCGACGAAACAAACAGAAGTGATATAATGACCAACGAAATAAACAGAAGTGATATAACAACCAACGAATAAAACAGCCGCGATATAACGACCAACAAAACAAACAGAAGTGATATAATGACCGACGAAACAAACAGAAGTGATATAACAACCAACGAAACAAACAGAAGCGATATAATGACCAACGAAACAAACAGAAGTGATATAATGACCAGCGAAAAAAACAGACGCGACATGACGACCAACGAAACAAGCAGAAACAATATAACGACCAACGAAATAAACAGAAGTGATATAATGGCCGACGAAATAAACAGAAGTGATATAACGACCAACGAAACAAACAGAAGCGATATAATGACCAACAAAACAAACAGAAGTGATATAATGACCGACGAAACAAACAGAAGTGATATAACGACCAATGAAACAAACAGAAGCGACATAATGACCGACAAAAATAACAGAAGTGATATAACGACCAACGAAACAAACAGAAGCGATATAATGACCAACAAAACAAACAGAAGTGATATAATGACCGACGAAACAAACAGAAGTGATATAATGACCAATGAAACAAACAGAAGCGATATAACAACCCACGAAACAAACAGAAGTGATATAACGACCCACGAAACAAACAGAAGTGATATAACGACCCACGAAACAAACAGAAGCGATATAACGACCGGCGAAACAAACAGAAGTGATATAATGATCAACGAAAGAAACAAAAGCGATATAATGACCAATGAAACAAACAGAAGCGACATAATGACCGTCAAAAATAACAGAAGCGATATAATGATCAAAGAAACAAACAGAAGCAATATAACGACCAACAAAACAAACAGAAATGATATAACGACCAACAAAACAAACATAAGTGATATAATGGCCGACAAAACAAACAGAAGCGATATAATGACCAACAAAACAAACAGAAGTGATATAACGACCAATGAAATAAACAGAAGCGTCATAATGACCGTCGAAAATAACAGAAGCGATATAATGATCAAAGAAACAAACAGAAGCGATATAACGACCAACGAAACAAACGGAAGTGATATAATGGCCAACAAAACAAACAGAAGCGATATAATGACCAACAAAACAAACAGAAGTGATATAACGACCAATGAAATAAACAGAAGCGACATAATGACCGTCGAAAATAACAGAAGCGATATAATGATCAAAGAAACAAACAGAAGTGATATAACGACCAATTAAATAAATATAAGCGATATAACGACCAACGAAATAAATAGAAGTGATATAACGACAAACCAAACAAACGGAAGTGATATAGTGACCAACAAAACAATCAGAAGCAATATAACAACCAACGAAAAAAACAGACATGACGACCAACGAAACAAGCAGAAACAATATAACGACCAACAAAACAAACAGAAACGATATAATGACCAACGAAACAAGCAGAAGTGATATAATGACCAACAAAACAAACAGAAGCGATATAATGGCCGACGAAACAAACAGAAGTGATATAACAACCAACGAAACAAACAGAAGCGATATAACGACCAACAAAACAAACAGAAGTGATATAATGACCGACGAAACAAACAGAAGCGATATAACGACCGACGAAACAAACAGAAGTGATATAATGACCAACGAAATAAACAGAAGTGATATAACAACCAACGAATAAAACAGCCGCGATATAATGACCGACGAAACAAACAGAAGTGATATAATGACCGACGAAACAAACAGAAGCGATATAATGACCAACGAAATAAACAGAAGTGATATAACGACCAACGAAATAAACAGAAGTGATATAACGACCAACGAAACAAACAGAAGTGATATAGTGACCAACAAAACAAACAGAAGCAATATAATGACCAACAAAATAAACAGAAGTGATATAACGACCAACGAAATAAACAGAAGTGATATAACGACCAATGAAACAAACAGAAGTGATATAACGACCAACGAAACAAACAGAAGTGATATAACAACCAACGAAACAAACAGAAGCGATATAATGACCAACGAAACAAACAGAAGTGATATAACGACCAACAAAACAAACAGAAGTGATATAATGACCGACGAAACAAACAGAAGTGATATAACAACCAACGAAACAAACAGAAGCGATATAATGACCAACGAAACAAACAGAAGTGATATAATGACCAGCGAAAAAAACAGACGCGACATGACGACCAACGAAACAAGCAGAAACAATATAACGACCAACGAAATAAACAGAAGTGATATAATGGCCGACGAAATAAACAGAAGTGATATAACGACCAACGAAACAAACAGAAGCGATATAATGACCAACAAAACAAACAGAAGTGATATAATGACCGACGAAACAAACAGAAGTGATATAACGACCAATGAAACAAACAGAAGCGACATAATGACCGACAAAAATAACAGAAGCGATATAATGACCAACAAAACAATCAGAAGCGATATAACAACCAACGAAAAAAACAGACACGACATGACGACCAACAAAACAAACAGAAACGATATAATGACCAACGAAACAAACAGAAGTGATAGAACGACCAACGAAACAAACAGAAGTGATATAACGACCAACAAAACAAACAGAAGTGATATAACGACCAACTAAACAAACAGAAGCGATATAATGACCAACAAAACAAAGAGAAACGATATAATGACCAACGAAACAAACAGAAGTGATATAATGACCAACGAAACAAACAGAAGTGATATAATGACCAACAAAACAAACAGAAGTGATATAATGACCGACGAAACAAACAGAAGCGATATAACGACCGACGAAAAAAACAGAAGTGATATAACGACCAACGAAATAAACAGAAGTGATATAATGACCGACGAAACAAACAGAAGCGATATAACGACCGACGAAACAAACAGAAGTGATATAATGACCAACAAAATAAACAGAAGTGATATAACAACCAACGAATAAAACAGCCGCGATATAATGACCGACGAAACAAACAGAAGCGATATAATGACCGACGAAACAAACAGAAGTGATATAATGACCGACGAAACAAACAGAAGCGATATAATGACCAACGAAATAAACAGAAGTGATATAACGACCAACGAAATAAACAGAAGTGATATAACGACCAACGAAACAAACAGAAGTGATATAGTGACCAACAAAACAAACAGAAGCAATATAATGACCAACAAAATAAACAGAAGTGATATAACGACCAACGAAATAAACAGAAGTGATATAACGACCAATGAAACAAACAGAAGTGTTATAATGACCAACAAAACAAACAGAAGCGATATAATGACCAACAAAACAAACAGAAGCGACAAAACGACCAACGAAACAAACAGAAGTGATATAATGACCAACAAAACAAACAGAAGCGATATAATGACCAACAAAACAAACAGAAGCGATATAATGACCAACAAAACAAACATAAGTGATATAATGGCCGACAAAACAAACAGAAATTATATAATGACCAACGAAACAAACAGAAGCGATATAATGACCAACGAAACAAACAGAAGCGATATAATGACCAACAAAACAAACAGAAGTGATATAACGACCAACGAAACAAACAGAAACGATATAACGACCGACAAAACAAACAGAAGTGATATAATGACCGACGAAACAAACAGAAGTGATATAACGACCAACGAAACAAACAGAAACGATATAATGACCGACAAAACAAACAGAAGCGATATAACGACCAACGAAACAAACAGAAGCGATATAATGACCAACAAAACAAACAGAAGCGATATAATGACCAACAAAACAAACAGAAGCGATATAACGACCAACGAACTAACAGAAGTGATATAATGGCCGACAAAACAAACAGAAGCGATATAACGACCAACAAAACGAACAGAAGCGATATAATGATCAAAGAAACAATCAGAAGTGATATAATGACCAACAAAACAAACAGAAGTGATATAACGACCAACAAAACAAACAGAAGCGATATAACGACCAACAAAACAAACAGAAGCGATATAATGATCAAAGAAACAAACAGAAGCGATATAATGACCAACGAAACAAACAGAAGTGATATAATGACCAACAAAACAAACAGAAGCGATATAACGACCAACAAAACAAACAGAAGTGATATAATGGCCGACAAAACAAACAGAAGCGATATAACGACCAACAAAACAAACAGAAGCGATATAATGATCAAAGAAACAAACAGAAGCGATATAACGACCGACGAAACAAACAGAAGTGATATAACGACCAACGAAACAAACAGAAGCGATATAATGACCAACGAACTAACAGAAGCGATATAACGACCAACGAATAAAACAGACGCGATATAACGACCAATGAAACAAACAGAAGCGACATAATGACCGACAAAAATAACAGAAGCGATATTATGACCAACAAAACAATCAGAAGCGATATAACAACCAACGAAAAAAACAGACACGACATGACGACCAACGAAACAAGCAGAAACAATATAACGACCAACAAAACAAACAGAAACGATATAATGACCAACGAAACAAACAGAAGTGATAGAACGACCAACGAAACAAACAGAAGTGATATAACGACCAACAAAACAAACAGAAGTGATATAACGACCAACTAAACAAACAGAAGCGATATAATGACCAACAAAACAAAGAGAAACGATATAATGACCAACGAAACAAACAGAAGTGATATAACGACCAACGAAACAAACAGAAGTGATATAATGACCGACGAAACAAACAGAAGCGATATAACGACCGACGAAACAAACAGAAGTGATATAACGACCAACGAAATAAACAGAAGTGATATAATGACCGACGAAACAAACAGAAGTGATATAATGACCAACGAAATAAACAGAAGTGATATAACAACCAACGAATAAAACAGCCGCGATATAATGACCGACGAAACAAACAGAAGCGATATAATGACCGACGAAACAAACAGAAGCGATATAATGACCAACAAAATAAACAGAAGTGATATAACGACCAACGAAATAAACAGAAGTGATATAACGACCAACGAAACAAACAGAAGTGTTATAATGACCAACAAAACAAACAGAAGCGATATAATGACCAACAAAACAAACAGAAGCGACAAAACGACCAACGAAACAAACAGAAGTGATATAATGACCAACAAAACAAACAGAAGCGATATAATGACCAACAAAACAAACAGAAGCGATATAATGACCAACAAAACAAACATAAGTGATATAATGGCCGACAAAACAAACAGAAGTTATATAATGACCAACGAAACAAACAGAAGCGATATAATGACCAACGAAACAAACAGAAGCGATATAATGACCAACAAAACAAACAGAAGTGATATAACGACCAACGAAACAAACAGAAACGATATAACGACCGACGAAACAAACAGAAACGATATAATGACCGACAAAACAAACAGAAGCGATATAACGACCGACGAAACAAACAGAAGCGATATAATGACCAACAAAACAAACAGAAGCGATATAATGACCAACAAAACAAACAGAAGCGATATAACGACCAACGAACTAACAGAAGTGATATAATGGCCGACAAAACAAACAGAAGCGATATAACGACCAACAAAACGAACAGAAGCGATATAATGATCAAAGAAACAAACAGAAGCGATATAATGACCAACGAAACAAACAGAAGTGATATAACGACCAACAAAACAAACAGAAGTGATATAATGGCCGACAAAACAAACAGAAGCGATATAATGATCAAAGAAACAAACAGAAGCGATATAATGACCAACGAACTAACAGAAGCGATATAATGACCGACGAATAAAACAGACGCGATATAACGACCAACGAAACAAACAGACGCGATATAACGACCAACGAAACAAACAGAAGTGATATAATGACCGAAGAACCAATCAGCTTATTTTAAAAAAGGAACAAATATTGTAGAAGAGCCAAACAAAGCGATAAAACGATATTCATCTAATACAAGAAAGCAGAGGGTGAGGGCGACATCGGTACATAGAAGCGCTGCGCAGTATATAAACATTATTATGTATCTAACAGTAATATCGGCTTCACAGCTTAGATACAATTGAAATGCAGAAAAAAATGTAATAATGAACCAAGAAATGTAGAAAAAGCCGGAGAGTGAATCCATCTGAAGTATATAACGGGACGGGTCGTACATCAGGGGGTTTTAACCCTCCAGTGAGCAGACAGGTTCGTGTTTCCTGTTTCCCCCTTTTCATCCCCCGCTCCTGTATCGCTCGCCGCACGCCGGACTCTTCACTTCGCAGGACGACTGGTATTATTTTATGTCCTGAAAGACTTGAAAAAAGAAGTGGAAAAATGAAAAAAAAAAAAAGAAAACAATGGTGCCATTTTTTGGGGAGGCTTTACTCCTTTGTTTTCCCATGGGTGGCGTTCTGCAGGGCGACTTGTACTTTCTATGGGTGCCATTTGGGGCATACATGACTTTTTGATCACTTTTAATCAAAACATGTAAACCCATCAGGGACCGACGGCGTAGATGTACGGCACTTGGTCATGGTCTTTAATCCCGGTGATAGCAGAAGTATGGAGTGGAATTAAAGCTCCTGCAGCCAAGCAGGATGAGGCCCAGTCCTCTGATGTAAGCAACAGCCAAGCACCCAGAGGAGAAGGGAGAAGCAGTTTTTAACCTCTTCTGCCTTCTTCTGTACAGACTTCATGGCGCTCAATGATCGTTTTGTACTAAAGAGAGAAAGTAGATGAGTCACTTCCACTATTAGTCCCGGCGGTCACATGACTGCTGGATGCCCCCTGCCAAGCAGACCCAGATCAGCTCTGCCAGTGACTATTGTCCCTACAGGGGGATGATTCCCCAGTAACGTGGGCTCCTATGGATGCCGCTCCTAGTGATGCCCCAGCTACAGAGGAAGAGTATGACATAAAAAAAGACAATGTGAATGACCCCCACAAGTCTTAGGCATTGGTGTTTCTTGACACTACTGGAAGCTAGTGTGGAGTGTGGTGATGGCCGTTGCTGCTGCTGCTAATGTTGCCGGTGGTCCACCGAAATTCGGCGCCAATAGCGAGTTCAGGGTGGCCGACAGGGAAGCGGCTTTGCTGCTGCCGCCCCCGCCGCTGCAGAATGCTGACAGCCGCCGGGAAATCCGCTGTGCCACTGCTCCCTCGCTATCTGGATACGCGGGGCACTGCAATGCCGCCGGCGCTGTTAGTGAGTGCCAGGACCTGACAGGCGAAAGTGGGCAGCATGTCAAAAACACTGTATCTTGTCACCACCCACTCTTCTGGTGGCTTCAAGATACACTAATAACGAGGTCCTATATGACGTCACGGGGGTCAAAGATGGGACTTTATTTTAGTGTAAATGTACAAATTTCAAAATTAGTTTAAGTTTTTCACCCTAATAAAACAAAAAAATGGAAACAAGATATAAACAAATCGCCGGCGACGTCGCGGGGAAGACGCCGCCCAAAGCTGAAGAAAGAAAAGAACAGTAAAAGCACCAGGTGGGGAGGTCCCTGCGGAGAGTCCGGTCCTTAAGGGGTTAATCGGGGGACAAAGGCCCGCAAGGCTTGTACTGTTTCCTTCCTCTCCGTGTTCGCTGCGCCGGACAACTAATGCGCTAATTCAGTTGTTTGCAGAAGCCGTGACGCCAATTCTTTTTTTTATGTAAAAATATGGGAAACGTATTTATACTGGTAATTTCCGTAGCCGCTGCGCCGCCCTCGTCAGAGGAAGCCCTGAGCGCTCCTTCACATCGCCGACCGCGGTATCGCCACCACAAAATCGCATCAACAATCCCACGTTTGCTCCTGAGATGTCTGAGCGCCAGCGATGCTTCTTCTTGTGTGATGGACGATAGGAGTTCTAATGTTAAACACGTATCGCAGGTCCGCGCTGCGATGCAGTAAAGCGGAGGCGCCGAAGGGGAGCATGGGAGGGAAAAATGACAGATAACAGATAACAGGCGCAGCATCGCCTGAGTGAAAACATCGCTAATGTGAAGGAAACCCGAGGAAAGTGCGGGCTTCACAAACACGCGTCTTCTCACATCGACGGAAAATCACGCAGTCTTGTCGCCCGTGTGAGTCTACATTCTCATGGCGAGCGCGATGTCGGGATGCTGCGCTGCTCAACGTGCGTTTCACCCGCGGATACAAAAACGCCTTGCATGATTTCCGTAAAATTGCGATCCTTCGGCGCTTGTTTCCCGCGCCTCAGAGGATCGGCAGGTGTTTCCCTCTGATTTCCAGCGCGCTCGCGTGACGTCAGACGGCCGGCGATGTCTCTGACTGTCCCATTGAAAACAATGGCCGATGCGTTCTGAGATGGGACGGGCAGCGATCTTCTACCTCGCGGCTTTGCTGCGAACATCGCTCATGCGTATGACTCCGTTCATGTTGGCGCTCGTGTGAACGGCGCCGCAGGCGGTTTTCACATAAGCAATTTTATTGCGCAAGTTTTGTGCATTGTGAGACGTACAAAACTCACCTGACAGTAGAAGCGATTCTCGCAGGGCGCCAATGTACAAGTGTGACGCCGCGAGACGAAGGGTTACAGAGTGTGTTCTTTATTTCCTAGTGGAGCAGGAGATAATCCCCCGCGCCGCCGTCACACGCAGAAAGCGATTTACAGGAGAACTACTGGAGGAACTGTGAGTCCAGAGGTGCGGCGTGTGACTGCGAGCGCGATATCGGGCGACTGTGAATACGGCTTCAACTGACCTGCAGTCCCATGTAAAGTCACGGCGTGCCAACCATCTCTGCTGACGCTCAGCTCTGCTACATCTTAGTAGAAGCCTCGTTGCAGCGCGCACATTGCGTCGGCGTCCCTCAGACATTGTTACGTATTCCGAGTCGCCGCTCGCCGCGGTGGAAACACTTTGCAGGATAAAACATGAAATGTGATGAATGTTGCGAGTAATCAGCGGCGATCGGCATTGTTACACCTGCGTCTAATGAGTCTGTTGCTAAGCAACGCTATCGGGGCCGCGACGAATCATCTAACATCACCGGCCAGACGGGAAAACAGATAAAAGAACCGAAGTATCGATTGTAACGCAGAATGAACCGCCAACGCGTTAGACCTCCAGCGTAGGACAGTACATGCTTCTAGCGGTCGCTGTTGTCGCGGCGGTGGCATCAGAACTCAAGGGGAGCGAACAGCGTTCCGCTTTTCAGATTTGTGGCAAAATGTGGGTCATGGAGGGGATCGGTGAAAAGGGAAGCCTTTTGGTTTCAGAGATGGTGAATCCCAAACCCCCTCAGCCAATCAGGCCTCGGCTTGCAGGACATGTGCCACACGTTGTAGGAGTGCTGGAGTAGCGCCATTTCCAGATAGGTGGGTAACGCTCATACAGAGACTTGTGCTGTGGAACCCTGTGTGCCCCGACTGCGTCCGCTGACGCCCCATGTACGGGTACGGTGGGCACATGCGGTCCCTACGCTCCCATTGTAAAGGCGATATATTGCACTGTATGCACTTTTTTGTGCGATGCCGCTGCTGTAGGATGCAAATTTCCGTATATGCTGGTCTGAGGGAGGCCAGAGGAACGCTCTGCGGGTACTTTGGTGCGTGCGCTGGAAGCGCTGAATGTAGGGGGCACAACGCAAAGTGAACATGACCTCACCTGAGGCCGAGCCGCACCCACTCTGGGCTTACCTGGACCGGCTGGCTTAGACCCCCCCAGCGGGAAGCGCTGCTGTGCCACATCTGACAGCCGGTGGACTACACTTGGGAAGGCCTTCAGCGTGGGGCGCAGCGTGATGAGTGCAGCTTGTTGCTGGCAGCGGAGCGGGGGCTGCAGGGTTAGGGTTAGGGATTACTTTGCCTGTTGTTGCTTCCATGTTACCGCGGTAACAGCTAATACAATAACACGAGCACCAATCCCTAAGCCTAACTCTGCAGCCCGGCAAAAAGCTATCCAGACGCTGCTGCTAGGACCCTCTTCAATGTAGCCAATGGGGAGCTGGGGGCGTGGCAGGGGCATTCCTGCTTTGATGCCAAACCCCGTGGCGTCAAGATACAATAATGCTGGAAGCCTCTTGGTTCCTCAGTGGACAGTTTCTTGCTTACTACATTGTTGCTCACAGGAGTTACTTCTTGATGCCACACCCCTTACTCTTCACTCGCTCCGCCCCTTTTTAGCTCCTTAATCACTCTCCGCCCTCCTTCTCTGTTCCTGTCCTTTCTTAAAGGCACACGTCACAGTTACATGTTGAACATTATGTAAACTGCTATGAACCCCCCTACCACCATTACAATTATACAGTGACCCCTTTGTCCTCCGGGGCCCCGAGTGCACATGGCGGTTGTACGTTAGCAGCCGGTGACTGATATCTGGATATCACCAGCTGTAAGCGGAAAGCAGCGATGAGGAGCAAGTTTATTTAAAGGGACAGAGTTTGTGAGATAAGGGTGTATCTGCAGGCGGTAGTGAGGAGCGGCAGCGCTCCGGAGTAGGGCGCCAACAAACCACTTCACCTCGGTTACCCTTTACTTGGGCTGAATTTCTATAAAGTGAAGGAAATCGCAGCTCCTGCTCTGGTATAACCCCCTCATCCTCCTCTGTGCTGCACCACGACGATGTTGTGAGGTTGAGGGGGCTGGCCAGTGGGGGGTCCCCTGCCCTGAATACCTACCGGTCAGCCGTCTCCTGGTTGTGCACCTAGCTGAAACACAGCTTCTCCTCACTGCAGTGGCCAGGTTTGGTATTGTAGGTCAAGTTGCCATTGAAGTGAATCAGAACTTTGCATGCACTACCAAGCCTGGCCACTGCACTGAGAATGGAGCTGTCTGCTTTCTGCTCATGCACACCAGCCAATAGTAAGGGCAATGTGGCAAAGTCGAAGCACTGAGGAATTCCTTCACCTGTGCAACACTGAGGAAATCCTGAAAACATGACTTGTTGGGGTCCCTGCGGACTGGATCGGGGAACACTGTTCTAGATAAGGCAGGGTACAGTGAGTGAAAACTTCCAGAGCATTCTATGTAGACTGCGGCCAGGAAATGGAGTTTCTAGGTCAGCGCTGAACTTTCTAGCACTCGGCCCGCAGCGGGTCTTTGGCTTCTGGAATCCTCTATGGACATATTTCCATTTTCTAAGCTGATGGCCGCATTACGGAGGGGTGAGACACATCCAGCAGCACCAGAGAGCGGCGCCATTACTACCAGCTACTTGTAGACGCCTTTTTAGTTGGTAGCGTGTTGGTAACGAGCGGCAGTTGTGCCCAGTCTGTTATGGGGGTTTAATATTTGTTCCAACTTAACCCTTCAAGGGTCGTCGCATAAAACAGCCCCATCTATAAGGGCGGATTCTCCGGCGATCGCTAAGAGGTCGATGTTGGAAGCAGGAATAATGGGGGAGTGAGCGGACGGGAGATGGTCGGTCAGAGCAGCCAGACTTGGGGGGGGTCAGGTATGTAGTGGCCGGTACCTACCAAAAAGACTAAGGGGGGAGAACCAGCGGCTGGCGACAGAGGGTGGAGTATTCGGCGGCAGAGTCCACACTGCTAAGGCGCGGTTCTGGCTGCGGAACTCAGAATAGCAGAACTGCATCAAAATCCAGTTAGCCAAGTGGAATTCACGGACGCTGTTGCTGTTGAAGAAGCCGCATGACGGAAGAAGACCGGACCTTGGGGTGAAGCGTGAGCGTGCCGCCATGCTGGCGACTGTGTTATGTAACATCCCTGGTCGGGGGGGGGGGGGGCGATGGACTCAGGACCGTCATAGTATAAGCGTAGAATAGATCTGACGCCATAGATTAGGTAAATGCAAGGCCTGTGTGAAAGTACGCAGCATGAGAGGGCGGGGCCTGTAGCTAAGGGCGGTTAGCGGCCATCATAATCCATGATTTCAATGGATTTCAGTGGTTTTGTTTTCATTATCGGGATTCTCGGCTGTTATTTGTACGGCCGTGTGGGTAAGATGGGGCAGAAGCTACCATCCTGCGCTCTGGCGAGAGACGCCGAGTGATGAACGAGTATGTTTTGAATTGTAGTAGCTATTTTGAGTACTGTCGCTTTAAGAGCGTTTATGCCAAGTTGTTACATAATGTTACAGTACACAAACCCCTGCGGGGCGCAATATCTTTATTTGGTTGTTCAGTAAAGTTATTTTTGTAAAGAAGGGTGCTGGCCCTTTGTCATCATCGCGCCATCATGTAACCCGCAACGCAGACACGTACCACCCACCTGTTACATGTGTAGTGGCCAGAAGTCTATGTTGCTGCCCCTCCATAATATCATACATGTCATGTCTTCTGTAGATGCGCTGTGCAGTTGTCTAGTCTCTTCTTATGTGTGTTGCCCAGCTGCAGCAAGTGAGGGGTTAATGTCTGCATGTTGCTGGGAGATGTCTACAATGTATCAATCTATGTCCTTCCATGTGATATGCTAGAGACTATAAGTATGAGTGATCTGTGTGTAGTCAGGAGATTCCTTCATCTTCTGGGTTCCTGAGAGTGCCAGTCACATGGGGGTACCGTCAACCCTCATGTGGTGAAAGAGAGGTTACCTGAGGTCCCGATTCCAGGAACCATTAGAGAGAGAGCTAAGTGAAGCTCATGCCGTGCAGAGATCCAAGTCCTTATGAAGTGAGTATCTGTGGCGCGTCCTACCCCCATCCTCCTCTGGAGAGGAACCCTTCCAGGAGCCTCTGTGGCCTCCTCAATGCGCACCTACTACCTCCCCCATCTCCATCAGGGACATCTTCCTCAGAGGAGGACTCCATGCTGACCCCACTTTCCACTGTCAGTTATGCTGTGTCCGAATCTCCTGATCAATGCATCGACAAAGAAGTCAGCAGGTTGTCCCAAACCAGTCTCCCCCATAGATTCCCTGTGTTTCCAGATGCAGATCAGAAGCCGTGTCGCGTCTCCTTAAGGAGAGCAACCAAAAAGTGTGTGGAGACACCTGGGTGGTGAGTGGTATAGTCTCTCCCCAAGGAGACTACCGAGAAGGAGTGCGATGACACCTAGAAGGTGAGTGAGGAGACTTATAAGGCCATGCATGCTCCTCTGAGTAATTTATGCAAATAAGGAAGATGGAATAATACCTCTGCAGCGCCACCTATTGGATGGCAGTGTTCCTCTGCAGCGCCACCTATTGGATGGCAGTGTTCCTCTGCAGCGCCACCTATTGGATGGCAGCATTCCTGCAAATCAATGTGACTTTTTAACAAGACTTAACAATGATTGGGAATAGGAAACCATCCACAGACAGCTGTTTCGGGGAGTTTGCCCCTCATCCAATAGGTGGCGCTGCAGAGGGATTTTTCCATCTTCTTTATTTGCAGATGCAGAAACATGTCAGAATGACCCCTGAGGGCGCACGCACACACAGCCATTTAAAAAGATGCGCCAAAGGTTCTCAGGCGCAATTCGGATCGGAGAATGCATGGACGTCCTGCCTGATGTCTGGAGGGGCTGATTCACATGTGCTATTCTCACCCCAAATCGGACAACAAAAGGACAAGGTTAGAGCCTCCTGCCAAACGGCGCTCTTCCCATCAGATTCTCAGACCAAACTTTTTGGTCTGAAAATTGGACTGAGAATCGTTGAAGTTCGCGCCCTCAGATGCCGCGCATTTACAGTCTGCTCAATTTACGCTCCAGAGTTTCCCCTCTGTATGCGGTTGGTATTTTAAACTCCGCCCTGCAATGCCGGTACAGTAAATGCTGCACGGTTGCTCTACGTGTGAAGGCGCTCCAAAGGAGAGTTCACATGCAGCTGATTTGGCGCAGATCCCCAGGAGACTTCACTGCCTTCAACTTCAAGGGTTAAATCTGCTGTGGGTCTGCACCCCGATCCACCAGGTATGAAGTAAGGCTACAATGTGAAGCCCATGGTGGCCAATGGGTCCTTCACATGAGCGATGCTTAGTAGCCGTGCGGATGCAGCCTAAAGCACGATCTGTCCTCCTAAATGCCAGTCCTTCAAGCTGCGGCCTCCTTTGTAAAGTCCTTAACGTAATTCATTACGCAGCGGCGGATGTTGGTGATGTTGGGCAAACATGTTGGGCTGACGGAGATCGATCCGAGGAGAGAAAAGCATTTGATGTGGGAGGAACACATCGCCAAGTTCCCGAGGTCGAAGGAGTCAAGATCTCTCCAACTTCTCAGCTCAGCCGGCATTTCACGGACACAAGGCTTCTCCGCAGAACTCTGATGAAGCGGCTTTAATTACAGAATCAGTTCAGACCCTTTAAAGTCTCGGCGGATAAAAGACGTATTGATTGGCTCTCCAGATTGTGCGCCGCGCTCTATCTGCGAGATCGCCTTCAACTGCTCCCTTTCAATGAAACCAAATAAGAGCGATGACTCCACATATCTAACTGTCACTCTGTCCTCTGCATCTCCTTGGGGGTCAATCCTGACACCGCGGCCCCCGCTCGGCCCCATTCACGTCTCCTTACAGCTGAAGTAATTCACCGACTTACGGAACGCGGCGAGGAGCAAAATGCCTTAAAGTGAGGAAGTTACCAGAAGAATCTAGCCAATCGCCGTCTGCTCTCTGACCCATAGGGATGGGTGCAGGGGCTTCGTGGGAAGATCTGGAGGTCCGGTGCAGAATCTGACAGCGATCCCCAACCCGCCATGTGCAGCTTAGAATATGGCATCCTTCTGTGTGGCGCAGGACCCCTCAGACCCCCCGGACCCCTCAGGACCTAAGCCCACTGCAGCTGACACTGTTGGCAAATCTTTTGGTTCTGCAGGCAGCGGCGCGCCCCTCTTCGCTTGTGAGCGCGGCGCTGACTCTAAAGCCACACTGAATTCAGGGATCCTGCACAGTGTGGCGACGCTTCAGGTGGGCGTGCGCTATCAAGCTAGTGGTCCGCAGGCGACTTTACTTCATTAGCCTCAATGGTCTATCAGAATGTTTTATCTGCTGGTGTTAGCGTGTGCATTTGTCTGCGCGGCGGAATATTCCAGCGCTCTGCGGCTGCTGTACGCCCGCATGGGAGAGTGGGGTCACCATCGCATTAAAGGGGGTTTCCAGGACTTAAGCAAATGAACACACTTAAAATGGTGTGAAATGAAGAAAGATGTACCCTCACCCACTCCAGCCGCCCCGTGGTTGGCGACGAGGACAGATTGCGGTGATACGTGTTATACAGATGTATCTTACTGAACAAACAGGTTGATCAGCGCTTATAGAAGACTAGCTGATATACCCGGCTTCGCCCGAGTTATATATATATACTAGCTGATCTACCCGGCTTCGCCCGAGTTATATATATATACTAGCTGATATACCCGGCTTCGCCCGAGTTATATATATATACTAGCTGATCTACCCGGCTTCGCCCGAGTTAATTTGGTACTGGTGTTTATCTGGTGTTCACACAGAAAATCTTATGAAGTCGTGGTTACTTTAGAGATACCGGAAAAACATATGTTCACCATTTTGCATAGTTCTCTGCGTTACCCAGAAAACACCACGTGGAGGTAACCATGCGACGTTTCCTTCATATAAAATGACATCAGGAAGCGAGAGAATTAGATTCCATACGTAAAATTTGGATGCTAATTCTTTTGCGCTTAGAATTGAATAATCGAGTTGGGACCCATTAGCTTTTCCTATTTATGACATAATCAATGCTCGTGCCAAATTTCAAGTTTCTATGACATTGGGAAGTGAGAGAATTAGATTCCGTACGTAAAATTTGGACGCTAATTCTTTGGCGCTTAGAATTTAATAATCAAGTTGGGAGCCATTAGCTTTTCCTATTTATGACATAATCAATGCTCGTGCCAAATTTCACATTTCTATGACACCGGAAAGTGAGAAAATTAGATTCCGTACGTAAAATTTGGACGCTAATTCTTTTGCGCATAGAATTGAATAATCGAGTTGGGACCCATTAGCTTTTCCTATTTATGACATAATCAATGCTCGTGCCAAATTTCCTGTTTCTATGACATCGGGAAGTGAGAGAATTAGATTCCGTACTACGTAAAATTTGGACGCTAATTCTTTTGCGCATAGAATTGAATAATCGAGTTGGGACCCATTAACCTTTCCTATTTATAACATAATCAATGCTCATGCCAAATTTCCCGTTTCTATGACATTGGGAAGTGAGTGATTTAGATTATGTACGTTAAATTTTGACGCTAATTCTTTTGCGCTAGAATTGAATAATCGAGTTGGGACCCAATTACTTTTCCTATTTTGGAGATAATCTATGCTTGTGCCAAAATTCATGTTTCTACGACATCGGGAAGTTGGAGAACTTTTGGCGAGTCAGTCAGTGAGTCAGTCAGTGAGTCAGTCAGTGAGTCAGTGAGTCAGTGAGTCAGTGAGTCAGTCAGTGAGTCAGTCAGTGAGTCAGTCAGTCAGTCAGTCAGTCAGTCAGTGAGGGCTTTCGTCTTTATATATATATATAGATGCCGGACCGATAATATGATGTATACATAGACCCGAAGTCACACAGCAGTAACAGTATCTCCATCCTCGTGCTCCGCAGCACATGGGATAGACGCACCGCAGGTATCTCCATCCTCGTACTCCGCAGCACACGGGATAGACGCACCGCAGGGCACTTTGTACAATCCACTGACTCATCCTAGTAGTAGCCCTCCATCGGACTCCGTACTATATCTCCAAGATCCGCGTCTCTACCTCACGGTCTAACCCCCCCGTAGGCGCTAGCGCCCATCTTATACTGCAGAGCTCCGCCTCTCTGCGAACTCCCACACCGTGGGTGTGGACAGACATTTCACGTATATTCTCATCTCTCCATGGCGCATAGCGATGTTAACCCTGAAGTGTCCTGTCCCTCGTCAGCATCTTGCACATTTCAGGGCAACTCCAGTTGTCTCTTGAGCGCTGCCTTCCCCCAGCAAGAGGGCAGCACCAGGGTCTCCACACCCGCTGGCCGCCGCCACCAACTTCACCAACCTATTTTTTTTCAGCATATGCCACACAAGCCACGTGCTACCGAGCAACACAGATATACTCGTACACACACGTATGCACACACACGCCACACATACGCATGCACGCACATACACACGCACGTACACACACATGCACACACATACATACGCCACACACATGCACACACATACGCACACACATACGCACACACATGCGCACACACATACGCACACACATGCGCACACACATACGCACACATGCACACACATACGCACACACATGCACACACATACGCACACACATGCGCACACACATACACACACATGCACACACATACGCACACACATGCACACATACGCACACACATGCGCACACACATGCACACACATACGCACACACATGCGCACACACATACACACATGTACACACATACACACACATGCACACACATACGCACACACATGCACACACATACGCACACACATGCGTACACACATACACACACATGTACACACATACGCACACACATGCACACAGATGCGCACACGCACGCTGCTGCTCCTGGCCTGTGTTGTGATGCCCCTCCAGCCCTTTGATATGCCCCCGTGTCCTGCTCTTAGCGCTGGGGAGTGGGCGTGGCTTCACACTTACAAACATTTGTATGTTCGAACAGTCATTGGCAGGAGTGAGGGGATCTTCGGCCATGCCTTCTACATGGTGAGCGGAGGCTCCTCCCCTGTGACATCCAGCAGAGTGAGTCTAAGGGCCGGGCGATCAAGTCTTCTTCTGCCCTACTCCTTTTGGCAGCTCATATTTAGCCCTTTACGCAGCAGGGGGCGCTAGAGAGCTCCACAGTCAGCTCCTTTGTGTTATTTTACTGTAGGAACGTTTTACGCTGCATTTCTGTTCGCATCAGTCGTGACCGGAACGTCTTCATAGTTTCTCCCTTCATTAGTCCCTCCTGATGACTCTGAGCTCCATCCACAATGTCAGCATCCTGCTTTCCTTTTTGCGCCATAAGCTGCAGTATTCCTGCTTCTCGTTAGTTTGCCAAGTTCTGCCCCACGAAGTGTACAAGGTCTTTAATGCAGCATCACAGCGCGGCGCTGACCTTATACTGTACCCACACATCATTAAAATTCCCCGGACCAAAAAAGACGCTGCGCTGAATAATGATACGGGCCGCGCCGAAGATCCATATTCATGAGCTTTAATCGCAACCCCTTCAATGCGAAGCAAATGACACTAAATGGCTTCATCATTTGGCAAACTTTTCAAAAAAGAGACGTGAAGACTTTGGAGCCATTAATTATAGATGGAAGCAAACATTTGTGTAATGACAGCGGCGGCGATTTATCACGCGAGGCGCTTTACAGGCGGGCGGGATCTCCGCAATTAGCAAAGCTGATAATTATCTTGTAAAGTTTGGAAATATTAGAAAAGGATAAATACACTGAATGGAAGCGGCTGACGATGGCGCCGACATGAGCGCAATTATCACCGGGAAGGGGGTCTCCAGGACGACGAGGAGCCGCCGGCTTATAATGGTTTATGGAAGGGTTAATAGCGAGGACGGTCACCACATGTCACCCAAACTCCTCTGTAGTGAGAGCTGGGATAAAGTTTTGGAAAGACTCAATGCCCTCTTGGTTTTGGGCACTGGGGGTCCGCACTGCACAACTCTAACTCTAATGGGGGTCGGTACTACACTAAGCTGACTCTACTGAGGGTCCGCACTGAACACAGCTGCCTTTACGGGGGGTCTGCACTGCAGAAGGCTGACTCTACTGGGGATCCACACTGCATACACTTAAATCTAGTAGGAGTCCATACTGCACACAGTTGACTCTACTTAGGGGCCCACACTGCACAAGGCTGACTCTACTAGGGGTCCGCACTGCACAAGGCTGACTTTACTGGGAGTCCTCACTGCACACGGCTGACTCTACTTGGGATCTGTACTGCCCAAGGCTGACTCTACTGGGGGTCCGCAGTTGACACAGCTGCTTTAACTGGGGGTCCATACTGTACAAGGCTGACTGTACTGGGGGTCCGCACCGTACAAGGCTGACTGTATTGGGGGTCCGCACTGTACAAGGCTGACTCTACTGGGGGTCCAGAATGCACAAGGCTGACTCTACGGGGGGTCCGTACTGCACACAGTTGACTCTAGTAGGGGTCCGCACTGCACAAGGCTGACTCTACTGGGGGTCCGTACTGTACTCGGCTGACTTCACTAGGGGTCCGCACTGCACACAGCTGACTTCACTGGGGGTCCACACTGCACAAGGCTGACTCAACTGAGGTTCTGTACTGCACAAGGCTGACTCTACTGGGGATCAGCACTGCACACAACTGCCTTTACTGGGGGTCCGCACTGCACAAGACTGACTCTACTGGTGGTCCGCACTGCACAAAATTGACTCTACTGGGGGTCCACACTATACACAGTTGACTCTACTAGGGGTCTACACTGCACTCGGCTGACTCTACTGGGGGTATGTAATGCACAAGGCTGACTCTACTAGGGTTCTGCACTGCACACAGCTGACTTTACTGGGAGTCGGCTGACTTTACTGGGAGTCCTCACTGCACATGTCAGACTCTACTAGGGGTCTGTACTGCCCAAGGCTGACTCTACTGGGGATCTGCACTTGACACGGCTGCTTTTACCAGGGGTCCACACTGTACAAGGCTGACTGTACTGGGGGTCTGCACTGTACAAGGCTGACTGTACTGGGGGTCCGCACTGCACATGGCTGACTCTACTGGCGGACCGCTTTTTACAAGGCTGACTCTAGTGGGAGTCCACACTGCACAAGGCTCACTCTACTGAGTGTCAATACTGCACATCCTTGACTCTAGTAGGGGTCCGCCCTGCAAAAGGCTGACTCTACTGGGGGTCCGTACTGCACATGGCTGACTCTGATAGGGGTCCATACTGCACAAGGCTGACTCTACTGGGGGTCCGTACTGCACAAGGCTAACTCTACCGGGGGTCCACACAGAACAAGGCTGACTCTACTGGGGGTCTGCATTGCACACGCCTGACTCTGCTGGGGACCTGTACTGCACAAGGCTGACTCTACTGGGGGCCTGTCTTGCACAAGGCTGAGTATACTGGGGTCCACACTGCACACGGCTGCCTTTACTGGAGGTCCACACTGCACACGGCTGCCTTTACTGGGGGTCCACACTGCACACCGCTGACTCTACTGGGGGTCCGCACAGCAAAAGGCTGACTCTACTGGGGGTCTGCACTGCACAAGGCTGACTCTACTGGGGGCCTGTATTGCACAAGGCTGAGTATACTGGGGGTCCACACTGCACACGGTGGCCTTTACTGGGGGTCCACACTGCACACCGCTGACTCTACTTGGGGTCTGTAATGCACAAGGCTGACTCTACTAGGGTTCTCCACTGCACACGGCTGACTTTACTGGGAGTCGGCTGACTTTACTGGGAGTCCTCACTGCACACGTCTGACTCTACTGGGGGTCTGCGCTTGACACTGCTGTTTTTACTGGGGGTCCACACTGTACAAGGCTGACTCTACTGGGGGTCTGCGCTTGACACTGCTGTTTTTACTGGGGGTCCACACTGTACAAGGCTGACTCTACTGGGGTTCCGCACTCTACAAGCCTGACTCTGCTGGGAGTCCACACTGCACATGGCTGACTCTACGGGGGGGGGGGGGGGGACCGTACTGCACATGGTTGACTCTAGTAGGGGTGCGCACTGCACAAGGCTGACTCTACTGGGGGTCCTTACTGCACTCGGCTGACTCTACTAGGCGTCCACACTGCACACGGCTGACTTTAATGGGCGTCCGCACTGCACAAGCCAGACTCTACTGGGGGTTTGTACTGCACAAAGCTGACTCTAAGGGGGGTCCACACTGCACGAGGCTGACTCTACTGGGGGTCCGCACTGCACATGGTTGACTCTTGTAGGGGTCCACACTGCACAAGGGTGACACTACTGGGGGTCCGTACTGCACTCGGCTGACTATAGCTCATCAAACACAAGTAGCAATAAACTGTATTAAAGTGGCATAAATCCTTGTTTCAATGCAGTCCATACGGCTGACATGAATCCCACCAATGTTCTCAATCAGACTTAAGAGAGCGGTTTATTGTCTCCTCAGACTCCACATTAAGGCTACTTTCACACGGTGATTGTGATTTTGCTGCAAGAAAATTGTGGCAAAATCACTTCTTTCTTCCGCGATTTTTGAGCATCAGCGCTGCCGCTTGGGATTTTCTCACTATTTTTTCTGTGAAAGTCAATAAGACTTTCTAATGTTAAAATCGCAACACCAGTTTCTTGCATTGCGGTGCAATCAGAGGACGCCGTAGGGAAACATGAGAGATGAAGAATCACACAAAGATAGAGCGCCGCGATTGTTTGCTCTCTCAAAATCGTATGAGTGAAAGCATCGCAGATGGGAAGGAAACCATTGAAATCATTGCTTTCATGATCTGCCTTCTTAATCACTCCCACATCACATGGAAATCACACGATTTTCTCACCTGTGTGAAACCACCCTAACTCAGGCTCTGATTATAGAAACGGTGGGTCAGTCATCGAAGAGGTGGACTCGTTTCTAGACATGGTCTATACAGTCATGTAAGTAGCAGTTGCAGTCATAGTAGTTGGAGATACACCGCTACTCACCTGCCGCTGCTCCCAGCGTGTTCGGTCGCCAGCTGCCACCCCACAGGACATACCGTGTCCTCTCCTCTGCCCGATCCTCGGTCTCTGCCCATAAGGCTCTTGCACGCTACTCATGGCCTTCTTAAAGGTCCAGTGCATACTTTGCAAATATGTGCCCACTCTATCACCTGCTACCCTGGCCGTATTAAGCATCCTCCCCCTTAGGTGATATGTACACGTCCGATAATCACACATGTAACTACAAACCATTATTTGTATCTATTTACATGGACATTTTTCTCTTGCAGAATGTTATCTTTTCGTGTGAGCCATAGAACATGCAGATGTTCGGACTTTCACCCACCGTGCAGCATACGGATGGAGTGCCCATGTGCTGTGCGATGCAGGTGGCGCCCGAGAATGTCGGGCACTACTGGCTCTCGCCCATGTGAATGCACCCTGGGGAGGATGCCTAAGCAATCTGGTTCCTCCAGTTGTGTAATCTTCTGTGCACTCCTTTGGTTTCCTGACTCTGGACTGTTTCTGAAAACTCTGACTTCTCCATTCCAGACCTCAGCTACATTTATCAGACTATACCCCATGCTTGCTGCCCCCTGACCTGGACCATCTATCCTACTGAACTTGTTCTACCAGCCCTGACCTCCTGGCCGTCCTTTGGACTGAGGTTCGTGCTGTCTGTTCTGACCTCAGCTAGTCTGTCGCTTACATTCACACCTTCCAGTTCTGTACCTTGGATTGTGAAGCACCAGCAGCCATTTCACTGAGACTGCTTGGGGATAGAGTGACGGCCAGGGTACCCCTAAGTGCAGCCTCCAGAACTAGTCCAGTGCCAAATCAGTGAGCGGAAAAGTGGATCCGTTCACTGAGAGAAACGGTCATAGAAATGGTAGATGCCGTCATAAATGGTGGACACAACCACAGATGTGGTGGACACAGTCTCACACAGATGGAAATGTCATAGACATGGTGGACACAGTCAAGGAAATGGTAGACATAGTCATATAGGGGATGGATCAGTCATAAATATGTGGAGTCGGTCACAGAAAAGGTAGCTGCAGTCATAGACATGCTGGGCACAGCCCAGTAATGGAATTGTCCATGGGGTAAGTCTACCCACCGATGGTAAGATTGCCCAAATAGTGATGTTTATAGACTTGGATACGACCGTCATCACTGAGCAGCACATGTCTTTGCTCTCTCCTTCAGATTATCGTAAAGACAAGCTGATGTTTGTGTAGTTATCAAGGAGAATTCACAGCTTCTTCTCATCCTTAGATCTGTCAAAAAGGATTTAATTCCATCAGAAGTTATTGGGTCTGACAATCTGAAATGTTGACTGCTGCTACCAACTTGTGATTTTAGTCTACAGAGACCCCAGCAGAAGTTTCTGCACTCTGCCTGAAGGCATGGGAGCAGCACAACAGCTTTTGCCTTGGGTGCCGAAGCCCCTTGTTCTACAGCTATAAACTAATACTGTAGGTTAAAGAAAATCTCAACCGTTTCATTATATAATTAGAACAAAAGTAACAATATGTAGTCATTTCTCCTTTGTGCATCACTTTCTTACGATCAGCAGGAGCTTTCCTGCTACATCATTATCTCCTGGAGCATTGCTATCTGCTGCTTCCTAGGTGTTTTATGGGGCTGTTGCTATGACCCACTTCAGGGGATCAGCAGACCTTGTTACAGAGGGAGGGTCTGATACTTTCCCCTCTATATAAGTACTTTTGGTTTCTGCAGTGCAGTGCAGTTGATAGCTGTGACAGCATGTGTTCTATCCAGGATTCCTTGTTCTTAGCACCTACTTGTAGTCCAGTGTTGTCTCGGCTTTCGAGAGTGTCTCACTTCTTGGTTTCCTTCTCCAGTCTTATCGAGTCTGTCTAATCAGTGTGTCTTTATCCTTGGTTTATAGTCCAGTCTGTGTTTCCAAGTTTGTGGTTTGTCTTTTCCTTCTGGTAGACCTTTGGGTTTGCCTATTTTACCTCCTTTACTTTTAGACTAATGATATTCTTATCACATCAGAGTGAATGTATTCTCCTAATATTGAGCCAAATGTTGTAAAGAAATTAAAAGGAAACCAGAAATTGGCAGCTCAGGTGGCCATCTGGGGGATTCAGAACTTCACATTGAAGGTCTTCCAATTTCCGGTGCATAGGCCGGCCTTGCCTCAATGTTTGGAGACTGCATTCAATTCAAATCTGCAAAAAATATATATCCTCACACTACAACTAAGTCAGACATAAAAAGGCAAAAAAACTGTCATTTGACATAAATATTATTACTGTAAAAGTAGGTGAACTAGGATAAGCCAAAGACTTCATGCATCCCTCATATACAGAACGTGCTCACGTCCACTTCTCAACCTAGTGGTCACTGTTGTCATTATACACGTAGGATGAAGAATCCATAAGATCAAAACAGCTATCTGTGAGTCAATCTGTTACTGGACCTTTGGCAGCCATTATTGTTTTAACACAGGATCATCTCCAACTGGATCTTATCATGTAGTTATAACCTTAACAAACACTATTTTGACAAAAGTATTGTTTCCCCCCACACAAAGACACCAATCTGGTGCGGTCCAGTGATGTATAGCATTAGGTATAAGGGTGAGGATCAAACAGGAGATTCCAGTACAGAAACAGATGTCACCAGGTGTGGAGCTGACAATGGGATCTGGCGGGGGGATGTCACCAGGTGTAGAGCTGACAACGGGGTCTAGTGGGGGATGTCACCAGGTGTAGAGCTGACAACGGGGTCTAGTGGGGGATGTCACCAGGTGTAGGGCTGACAATGGGGTCTGGCGGGGGAATTGTCACCAGGTGTAGAGCTGACAACGGGGTCTAGTGGGGGATGTCACCAGGTGTACAGCTGACAACTGGGCCTAGTGGGGGATGTCACCAGGTGTAGAGCTGACAACGGGGTCCGGTGCGGGGATGTCACCATGTGTAGAGCTGACAACGAGGTCTGGTGGTGGAATGTCACCAGGTGTAGAGCTGACAATGGGGTCTGGTGGTGGGATGTCACTAGGTGTAGAGCTGACAACGGGGTCTGGTTGGGGGATGCCACCAGGTGTAGAGTTGACAATGGTGTCTGGTTGGGGGATGTCACCAGGTGTAGGGCTGACAATGGGGTCTGGCGGGGGGATGTCACCAGGTGTAGGTCTGACAATGGGGTCTGGCAGGTGGATGTCACCAGGTGTAGAGCTGACAACGGGGTCTGCGGGGGAATGTAACCAGGTGTAAAGCTGACAACAGGGTCCAGTGATGGGATGTCACAGGCATAGAGCTGACAATGGGGTCTGCTGGGAGGATGTCACCAGGTGTAGAGCTGACAACGGGGTTTGGCGGGGGGATGTCACCGGGTGTATAGCTGACAACGGGGTCTGGTGGTGGGATGTCACCATTAATAGAGCTGACAACTGGGTATGGCAGGGGGGATGTCACCATGTGTAGAGCTGACAACGGGGTCTGGTGTGGGATGTCACCAGGTGTAGAGCTGACAATGGGGTCTGGTGGTGGGATGTCACCAGGTGTAGAGCTGACAACGGGGTCTGGCAGGGGGGGATGTCACCATGTGTAGAGAAGACAAGAGGGTCTTGTGTGGGATGTCACCAGGTATAGAGCTGACAACTGGTTCTAGTGGGGGGATGTCACCAGGTGTAGAGATGACAACGGGGTCTGGTAGGGGGATGTCAGCGGGTGTAGAGCTGACAACGGGGTCTGGTGCTGGGATGTCACCAGGTGTAGAGCTGACAACGAAGTCCGGTGGGGGGATGTCACCAGGTGTAGAGCTGACTGCGGGGTCTGGTGGTGGGATGTCACCAGGTGTAGAGCTGACAACGGGGTCTGGTGGTGGGATGTCACCAGGTGTAGAGCTGACAATGGGGTCTGGTGGTGGAATGTCACCAGGTGTAGAGCTGACAACGGGGTCTGGTGGGGGGATGTCACCGGGTGTAGAGCTGACAACGGGGTCTGGTGCTGGGATGTCACCAGGTGTAGAGCTGACAACGGGGTCTGGTGGGGGGATGTCATCGAGTGTAGAGCTGACAAAGGGGTCTGGTGCTGGGATGTCATCAGGTGTAGAGCTGACAACAGGGTCTGGTGGGGGATATCACCAGGCGTAGAGCTGACAACGGGGTCTGGTAGGGGGGGATGTCACCAACCAGTCAGGACAGACATTGCAGCTTCTGGACCTTCCAGAGTCCACTGTTGACCATGTTATTGGGTGATGGATGCCATCCGGTGTGTGCGGTGCTGCCACTATCAGGGAGACCTCGTAAACTGACAGAACGTGGACAACAAAGCCTTGTAGAAGCTGTGAAGACATCACGCACATTGTCTTCCCTCACACAGGATGTCTCACCAGAACCTACCATAGGGGACGGCATTTGAAGGGTTACCATGGATGAGCGGCGGCACACAACATCACAGTAGTAAACGCACAGCGGCGCCTGTGATGGGGCTTGGAGCGACGGACTGTAAGTGAGCAGAGGCATGTATTGTGGACAGATGCAACACAGTACACCATCTTCTGATTGGATGGCGGCACTTCGGTGTGGTGGTTGTCTGGAGAGCGGTTTCTATGTGACGGCATCGTCCCGACAGTGAGGAGGAGGTTCTGTTATGGTATGTGTGTGTGTATGTGTGTGAGGGGGAAGGGGGGGTACTGCTCGAAAGGACTAGGACCATTGGTTTACCCTCAAAACCAATGGGTACAGAGACAGTGTGGCATCACCTACCCTGTCCTAGTGGAATGGAGGCAAATCCCTCCACACATCTATGGGAATTTGGTGGAAAGCAGCGGTGGAGGGGACTGCAGGCATTGAGGCCAAATGTGGCCCATCACTGGATCCTATTGTCAACATAGTGTATTTAAGGGTTTTCTGGTGACCAATTCCAACTAGCAACTATAAATGCTGTAAAACTAGAAGCTAAACCAGCATTTGGCAGCATAAGCGGCACTTCTACTGACAGTGCTTCCTAAACTGAGGAGCTTACACTCTACTGGGTGCAGACACTGGTTCTGTTGGTAAGGAGGAACCAAGCTGTCGTTCTTGACTGAAGTAAAGGATGTGTTTTATCCTTTACCATGTAGTGGAAAAGAAAGAAACTGACTTAAACAAAGATGAATCCGATCGGATGTGGAGCCTTCGCATGGACTCGGCGCCATCTCGGTCAGGTGGTTGTAACTGCCAAATTACGCCAATAATTCTTTTAAGAGTCATTTACAATGTTCTAATGACACACATTCTCCTCATCTGTAATGGCCAATTTAGATTACAGGGCCCCGTGTTCCCAAGCTGAACTGGAAAAACACATAATTACACCCTCATTTTCTAGTCGTGCAGAAGAGAAATTGGAGTAAAATTACAGCTTGGCAAACGTCTGATCTGATGTAATTATTTGGCAGCGAGGACTGTTGTTCCCCGGGGCAGTGGTGGGTACTGATGGAGGGCAGATAACCCAAATCTTGTATCAGCATAAGGCATTCCAGCCGTAGACGAGCTCCTGGAGTCACTGTGTGTTCTGCAGCTGACAATTACTATTGCTTTTCATACGGCTTCATTTAATTTAAATCTTGAAGGTTTCTAAAAACACAGAAATCAGTGTCCACAGCCCAGGGCCGCCCCCTCTACAAGCCCTCGCCCTGTAGATAGATACAATGTTGCTAGTTGCTAAGCTCCTGCCCCGTCCCACCCCTTCACATTGCTGGCAGCTAACAAAGGCCGGAGGGGGCAGAAGCATAGCACACTAGCTCCCGCCCCATCCTGCCCCCTCCCCTTGCCGAAACTAAGCTGTTCACCCCCCCACCCGCCCGACGGCATTCCGCGCTCGGCATATATGCGCCGGACTTCGGCTGTCTGAACGGGCGCACAAATGGGAGAATTGTGCGTACATTTACACAATTTTCGTTTGCGCTGTGGCTTTGACAAGGGTAACTAAAAATCGCTACGCTTGTGTGAATGAGCTATCAGGGAGAATAAAGGAGCCAAAGGTCTGTGTTCTAGATAGATAGATAGATAGATAGATAGATAGATAGATAGATAGATAGATAGATAGATAGATAGATAGATAGATAGATAGATAGATAGATAGATAGATAGATAGATAGATAGATAGATAGATAGATAGATAGATAGATAGATAGATAGATAGATAGATATGAGATAGATAGATAGATAGATAGATAGATAGATGGATGGATGGATGGATATGAGATAGATAGACAGATGATAGATATGAGATAGATAGATAGATAGATAGATATGAGATAGATAGATATGAGATAGATAGATAGATAGATATGAGATAGATGGATAGGAGATAGATAGAAGATAGATATGAGATAGATAGATAGGAGATAGATAGATAGATAGATAGATAGATAGATAGATAGATAGATAGATAGATAGATAGATATGAGATAGATAGATATGAGATAGATAGATAGATAGATAGATAGATAGATAGATAGATAGATAGATGGATAGATAGGAGATAGATAGATAGATAGATAGATAGAAGATAGATAGATAGATATGAGATAGATAGATAGATAGATAGATAGATAGATAGATATGAGATAGATAGATAGATAGGAGTTATGATATGAGATATTCAACGCTCTTGAGATGCTGTTTTATATCTTAATATAAACATCCATGCGGATGCATCTCATTAATGATCAGTCTGCAGGGGACTTGTATGAGCTTTGAGTTGGACTTGTATCGTAAAACAAGACAATTGTCTTCTCTATTTATCTAACAAAACATGATACAATCTAGTAATAAACGCTAAACAATTACTATGGAGCAGGAAGAGGAAGGGAAAGGATGAAAGGAAGGAAGGGGAGGAGGAATGGAAGGAAGAGGAGGGGAGATGAGTAGGGCATTATTGTACCTTGACGCCACCGGAAGCTAGGGGTTTGACAGGAGGAATGCCCCTCTCACACCCCCAGCTCCCGATTGGGTGAAGACACCCAGGTCCTAACAGCACAGTGTGGATATATTTGAATTCCTGCAGCCTTAGCCCCAGGGTTACTACAGTTATTAGCCTTACATTATAATCTGTACATGCTGGCATAGTACCGCTGTATATGGAGACATGTGGTACCGCTGTAACATGGCAACATTACATGTCATAATGTAAGGCTAATAACTGTAGTAACCCTGGGGCTAAGGCTGCAGCGCTGGAATTTAACTCTATCGAGACGCTGCAGTGTGTTTTTCTGGTTCATTACGATCGGCTCACCCATCAGCCCTGGCTGACGCCTCCATCACCGTTGCTTTGGTATTATGCCTTGTCATTTCCGTAGCTGCGGCCACATCAGTGGCCCATGCCAGCCACTCCCGGCTTAGGTTTAGCCTCCCGCTGGCGACGGCGTGCAGCGCTTTCACCGTGAGGCGACTCCTGGCCCGCCGACACTGCGGCCTCCGCCAGTAAATCCACTTGTTACTGCCAACACTTCTAAACTGACGGAGCCTTCCACCTTCTGCCTTGCCCCCACAGCGGATGCTGCCAGGCAAGGCACTTGTTCCTGGGGGTTTTGCAGCTGCCGCGCCTGCGCTCACTGTATGGATTCTGTATTTTTTGTGTAATGCCTTTGCAGGACCTAGGGGCTCTCCCCCTGTGCAGCCAATCAGCATGAGGGGGCGTCACCAACCTTTCAATCTTGACTCCATTAGGAATTCCTGGTGGTGTCAAGATACACTAATACCGATGAGGAGAAGGGGGAGGGATGAAAGGAAGCGGAGTGGGTAGGAGGAGGATGTGAGAAGAATGGTGAAGGGGAGACGGAAGAGTGGGGATGAGAGGGAGGAAGAGGAGGAGGGGGAACGGAAGGAAGAGGAGGTGAGAGGGGAGGAGGAATCTCTCACATCTATTTATGTTCTATTATTGCACTGTACAACACAATTTTTGTTACAGATAAGCAGATCGGCGGCTCATAGTAACTTTCGTGCCCTGAACTCAAATAGGATATCCGTTTTTTTCTAGCACATAAGGTTTTCCAGTTATGGAGAATAGTGTTTTGGAAATATGTCGATACAATGAATCCAGTCGGCTCGCCATTAACCTTGCTGAATGAAAAGATAACAAAAGTGAGTGCACAAGTATTTTGCAGTCCCTGTTACACACCGCTTGCTGACTGAACACTATAGGGGTAGGTTTATGTAACATATAGGGGGTGTTTCCACGTGGCGGAAATGCTGTGGATCATCCACCAGTAATTTGTAATTAATGACCTGGGTTTTAGAGGTCATTGGTTAGACTGGGACCATTTTTCAAAATGTAATAACAATCTGGCTGAGCGGCGCGGATGTCTGAACAACTTAGACGGTTTCTGCTATGTCTGAGGACAGTTCACCACAAAGACACAGTGGAGAAAATAACATCCTAGGTAACGTGGGCCCACCACAAGTATTTGGGAATAAAGCTTGGTGACCCAGATAAGAGATGGCACCGCACAACATCTGTGTGTCATGTAACGCTCATCCCACACAGCGACTGAAGGCAAGAAAAGAACGCCATTCACCATTCCCATCTGGTGGCAAATATGCTAGCTGATTACGGGAAAGTAGGGGCTCGAATGTCACTGAAAATGCACTTTCTTCATTGACATATAGATTTCTTTCCCTCTCACCTAAGTGATGTCAGTGATGAACACGGGGAGCGCTTCCACCAAGACATCTCAGTCATTGAAAACTGTTACAAAGGTACAATCCGAATATGATGGGCGACTTTTTTGGTTCTTACAGGAGGAAGTCAAGATCCAGGCGCCATTTTCCACCCCAAACAGTTGAATAGTAATATTGCGGGGCGTCCAAACCGTTATCATCTTAAATGAAGGAAATGGTTTGTAACGTGCAGGTGAGACGCGCGGCGAGTGTTCAGTGTCACCAGTGACATCAGCGGGGTTTAGTCTCATCAAGTATTTTGTATTATAAACACTTTTTAATAAATTTGTTGCAGTTATTCTCCCTTCTTGTGATAAAATAGCGCCGCCACTTGAGCGTGCGTGGAAACAGCGCCCCAACATGGGATAGCTGGAGGAGTAAGCCTCATGTGTATTGTTCTCATTATTCTGTCGTCAGTTCATTTTTCTCAGAATTGGGAAATTTGGTCCAAGAGAGAGAAGCACAAAATCTGTAATTTATATCGTTCTGCCTTCAACTAGAGATGGTTTATGTCTGGTTCTCACGGCGTCTATTTTCCGTGTTCGCCGCACTCTTCATCTCTGCCCGTCATTGACTCTGAAATGCATTGTGATAATATTCATACATCTGTAGGCTGACAGCCACGAAAACCGCGGAGGGAATCACAAATTCCATTTGTTACTTATCCCAGCACTAAGAGTCGTTGCTAAATTTTCTCTTGGTCTCTCCAATAGATCGTGTGAACGGTTGGCGGCCATGAATCAGCGTCAGGCTTTAGCCTAAATACACTTAGGGGCCTCAGCTCTGGAATCGTTTGCAGGACCCCGGGGGGCATAGCATTGTTCACCCGGTCATACTGAGAGCAGACAAAGCCAAGAGCTGATTCTTGTATCATTCATGAAAAACAAGGTAGAACCTGGAAATCAGGAACTGAAGCATAAGATGGGAGTAAGTTGATGCACTATGAGCCACCACAGGCTCCCAAGAGGGATTTTCACGTAATTTCTTCACCCATCGAGAGTTACGGTAATCAGCTATATTTTACTTGACTATCGCAAAAGAAAAAATCACCAGAGAACCCTAAACCAAGAGCTGCAAGGACTCGGGGTTCTTCAGCCAGCTTTGAAATGGGTTTTTAGTATCAACAGTTGGCAGGCGAATTTAGTATTTTTGAACCTCTTGTTTTAGGGCTTTATGGTCATGTTGTAGTGGCCCAGAATTAATGGGGTTAATGAGGTCCCCTCCAGAAGGTTCCATGTTTGTATCGTGTGCTGTCTTGTTTGTGGAAAGCATCAGATTTACGTGTATTGAAAGGGTTAATGTCTGGTATGTTCTGTGCTGTCTGAAAACTGTATCCTTTTGTCTGTTTGTGGATTAGTTGTTGAGCTTGTGATGTATGTTGGATTTATGTGCTTAAATGAGAAGTCCAGAAGCAGAATCGCTGAGAGAGAGAAAGGGGAGAAAGCTCCAATTAGACAGAGTGAGCAGAGGTGAGAGAAGAAGCATGGAGGAGTCACAGAGGTGGTCCGCTGTTCCCACCTAGGACTAGCCTTAGCTGCCATCTCCAAAGAAGTTAATGTAGCCGGACTGAGAGAAATGCGTGAAAACAACATGAGTCCAGAGAGGGAAGAGTTACCGGAAGAGTTAATGCCTACAGATAACTAGGACCATGGAGATCCAAATACCCTTGAAGCCTCCCTACGTCACTATTGTAAGGACTATTTGGACTGTTAACATTGATACTTGTTCAGTAAATGAGCAGAAATGAACGTTCCCTGTTCCTTTTCAGAAAAGTAGACTTTGTGATTGAACTGTTTTATTTTCTCTGGAATTTACATCTCCAAAGATCCACCGCAGAGGAACGGAACACTGGCGTCACGAGTGACAAATTGGACTTGGGTAGCAATGGTTATTGTCCCTGTGATCTCTCCCGGGAGTAATGTGGTCGGGTCCTAAGTTACCCCCAGGAGAGGAGATGGTTGAGGCCTGTGACAAGGCCAACACTCTTCCCCGCTGTCTCTTCAGCTGAGGGCCCGCTCCTGGAATGCTGCAATGTGATTGCTGCGACTATCATGCATACTGATGGGGAAAGAATTACTTGAAAATCATTTGTGTGATCATTTGTGGGACTGCAGTGTCTCAAATGCATCAGCATTCTTTTATTTCTCATGTATTTTTATGTTCCTTGATTTCCAGGCTTTACCTAATTTTTAATGAGAGCCCTTGACTTAATACCAGATACATTGTGTCTAGCAGCTCAGAGGTGACAACCTTACACTCCACCATAGGTGATGACATCACATGATATGGACAGAGCTGGAGCTCTGGGATCTCAGGGTCTTGGGGGTCTACTACAATTTTGGTCTGATGCTTCTTTTTTCATCTTCTTGGAAAATGAGAGAAATATCCTTAAAACCAGGAAACCACAACTCAAAACAGCTCTTCTTCCTCTTATGAAGGGTTTTCATGAAGTTACTGTAGTGCTCCAGCCAAAGAACTCTAAATGGCCAGTTATTGGGAAACCAAGGAGAAGAGGATGGGTCACCAGGATCTGGGCAGGAGATAAAAGTGTCTGATCTGCACTGCGGTCCGCTGGTCGGCGCTGACTCTACTGTATGCAGTATGGAACTGGCATGTCCTGAAGTGGCGCCAGGGGTCTATTTGTCCCACAGGGTTACATAGGAGATTAGGAGCTGCTTCCACTCCCCCAATCGGATCAATGTATTGACTGCCTGACATAACAGGTAAGGGCCACTTAATAGCAACGATTGCTGTTCAGGGTGTAACTAGGTCACAGGGATCTGAATCTGTTTGCTTACGGCTCGTCGACCATCGCTGGGACAACTGCTGGCTGCCTGAGTGTCCGATAATTGTAAAAGGACCCCAACGTATCGGCTCGGAACTACAGATGTAGCAAAGCTTAACTTGACATGGAACACATTATGATTACTTCAAGCGACCCTTCAGTCCAGGGATGGAGGAGTTCTATTAGCGGGTGCCGACCTTTCACCTTGTTCTGCCGGTGATTCTTCAGACCCCTCTGGGGTGTTCCAAGATGGCTGCAATAGTAAAAGTCTGATGTATGAAAGTAACACATTAATTATCCCGCGAGGTGATCAGTGTCAGAGTAATAGCAGCACCGGGATCACGCTCTTTATGGGCACCTCGTCTCCAAGAAATAGTGTAAAAAAACTATCAAAAAGTTGTATTTACTCTAAAATGGTACCGATGGAAATGACAGGACGTCCGCCAAAAAAAACGAGCCGCGCAGAACCGCGTCGACGGAAAATGAAAACGTTACGGAGGTTAGAAGATACTTTATCAAAAATAGTACAACGAAAAAACCTCTATAAAAGTGGTAACCGTAGCGACCGCAGAATACAGTTATCAGGTCATTTTTACTGCCGCGTGTACGCCGTATACACGAGACACCCCCCCCCTCCCCCCAGGATGGCCAAATTGCATTTTTTTAACATTTCACTCCAATTAGATATTTTTTAGCTTTTCAGTAGATTACAAAGTATCACTGAAAGATACGACTCGTCCCGCAAACAACAACGGCGGCGGGTAAATAAGAGTAGGGGGAAATAACAAAACCATGGCCCCTTCCTTAAAGGGTTAAGCGCTACGTTCACATTTGCTACATCTGTACCTGCTGTTAACATAATAAGGGTTAATAAGATGCCCTCAGACCCAGAGAGGGGTCCTTGATCCAGGGCCCTCATGTTATAAAGAACTCTCTTTGCAGGACCCACCCTGCATTACCTCGGCAGCCCATTGATGTGAATAGACTCAGTGTAATGCTTCATTTCCCCTCTGGGGGCGCCGCACTGAAGCTGAGCACTTGCTGCCAGGTTTGCCCACAGATTGCAGCTACCGGCTGGGGGTCCCATGATGAGGATATTTATCATTACATGTGTGGCCAGGCTAGTGCCCCTGACAGGAGACCCCCGCTGCTGCCGGCTCCTCCTTCTCTGCAGCCCAACAAAACAGAAGGACTCAAGTTTTCCAACTTTTTTCTTTTCAAAAGATAATTTTGTGCACTGCGATGCTGAGCCGGCGGTGGCGGCGGCGGTGCGGTGGTGCGGTGGTTGGGCGCTCGGCCGCTCCGCCTGATGTACAGATGAGTCCTGTGTACTTTGGCGACATATTACTAATGAAAGAACCATCAGCAGACCCGTAATATACGATGGTATCCGGCGGCGGCGCCGGCCATAAATAACCGTCCTCAGTCATCTGTTAATGCTCAGGACGGCCCCTCCTGTAATCCCGCCAAGGTCTGATACCTGCGAGACAACGCCGCGCTGAAGTGTAATTTTCTCTTAGATTGAAAAAAAAAAGCTCATTTGGTCCTTAAAGACCATAAATTATCTCAGGCGTCGGGTGGGAAATAAACGGCTTCATATCCCGCGCTGGAGATTTATTCCGCGCCGGACGCTTGTTCACGAGACGGAGAAGCTTGTTAGGAATTCATTCAGATCTCAGAGCAAAAAATTGTGTAAATCTTCACAAATCTTCAGCACTCCAAAATTATCATAAATTCTCAGCAGATTTCATCGGTTCCCAGCGACACGCCTGGCGAGGGCTGATGAGGACGCTGGGCCGAGGCAACAGTGTGAGGACCGGAGATATGAGTCCATCAGGCTAGATGTGATCAGCCGCCGTCCGCTCTGTGGAGGAGGAGGAGCCCAGCGGACGGACGCACGATATCCTGCATGTACATATTCACTGTAGTTCTGGCTTATTCAGAGCTAAGGAGTCCAGTGGGCGGTCCTAGCAGTGATTGGTGGTTACCTAGACGGACCGCCAACTGGATTACTAGGCTCATACTCTGTATAAAGATGTGATCTCTATGATGAGATGACAGCTAAGATGTTTCCTCTACAGAATCGGAAGGGTCAGACTATTATTAGGCCTAGTGCTCAGTGTGCAGGGAGGGGAGGAGGTGGGCTGTGACTATTGTGAATGGTGGCTCCTGTGATATTTATATATGGGTGTCTCCTCTCAGTGTAATCCTCTCTGTACAGGGAAGGGAGGAGGTGAGCTGTGACTATTGTGAATGGTGGGTCCTGTGTTATCTATATATAGGTGTCTCCTCTCAGTGTAATCCTGTCTATACATGGAGGGGAGGAGGTGAGCTGTGACTATTGTGAATGGTGGGTCCTGTGTTATCTATATATAGGTGTCTTCTCTCAGTGTAATCCTGCCTGTACAGGGAGGGGAGGAGGTGAGCTGTGACTATTGTGAATGGTGGGTCCTGTGTTATCTATATATAGGTGTCTCCTCTCAGTGTAATCCTGTATATACAGGGAGGGGAGGAGGTGAGCTGTGACTATTGTGAATGGTGGATCCTGTGTTATCTATATATAGTTATCTCCTTCCAGTGTAATCCTGCCTGTGATGATAATGAGATGACAGCCGAGACATTTACAGAGCAGGAAGTGTTGACTATTATTAGGCCAAGTGGTCAGTGTGCAGGGAGGGGAGGAGGTTAGCTGTGTCAGACTATTATTAGGCCTAGTGGTTGGTGTGAGAACAGCAGGATTTTGGGATATTTTTTATAGACTTTAATAATTTCTGAGAAGTGTATTTCACACAAATGCTTGATTTAAACAAGTAGCTCTGCAGTTCATATTCTGGTGCTACTGTCCCTTTAAGGTTTGGCTTCTCCGGTGAGGACTGCAACAAATATTGTTTTTTCCTCTTGAGGTGAACCCGACTTCACCCCGCTTCCCATCCCGCTCCTTGTCTTTGTCCGCACTCCACATGACATAATTTAGGGAGGTAATGAACTTGTTCTTGTACTTAATGCGATCCATGTTTACAAGCGGGGGAAGAGAATGTATGCGGCCGCGTCCGGCGTCTAATGAGATCACGGATGAAACGGATCTCGCTGTGCATTCAGATTCAATATAATTGTGCAAAAATAAAAAGTAATTGATGGCGGCACCTTGAGCGTCGCAGCGTCCCCTAATCACCGGCAAGCACCGAATCTATTACATGCAAATTTCCATCCATATTGCGGTTCTATGCAAATGACAAATATAAACAGAGAGTGAGTTTATGAACATGGCGCCGGGCGTAGGGCTGCTCATTAGGACTAATCGTCTTCATTGACGACTTCACACAAACCGACTGTCTCTACCGCGGCGGCTGATTACAGGCTGATATGAGCGAGGCGGCGGCATCCGACTTTTACAGAAACTTTGTTTTCCATGCATGTTAATGAGAGCGATCACACAGGCGGAGTGCTATCAGACACGTCCAATTAACATACATGCTAATTACTCATTAACATATTTAATCACAGCCAATGTATAGGGAGAGCTCACTGTTCAAAGAGGAAATAAAGAAAGCAGCGGAAACTGGAGGCAGATGAAATATGGTATTTTGCCCACTAATTAGACACTAATTGGATGATTTTTCTGTGATGCCAAATTTATCACGCTTATCAAATGGTTAATGACATTGTTTGACTGTATGACATGGTAGCGAGTACAGGAACGTCACCTGTAGGAGGTCTGACAGGGGTTTGTGATGTCACAAAGTGCAGTGACATCACACAGCTTATACATGAGTGGATGATGATGTCACAGAGCGAGAGCAATGAGGTCACACAGTGATAATGATACATACTAACTGCATGATATGAGGTCATGCACTCTATGAAGATAGTCAGTCTATGACGCATTGATGATGTCACAGATTAAGTGCAGTGACATCACATAATCTATACATGAAGTAATTTTGACTTCCAGTAAAAAATACCAGTCAGGCTATGAAACCCTAGTGGTGACAGTCTGAGTATCGGGAGGTCATGCAATCCATGAAGATGGTCAGTCTGTGATTGGTTGACAATGTCATAGAGTAAATTCAGTGATGTCACACAGTCTATGTAGGAGTTTTGTGTTTGGATGATGATATCATACACTATGAGCAGTGAGGTCATGGACTGTACGAAGGAAGCTAATCTGTGATTGGTGATGATGTCACAGCAGGACAGATATGAGGTAATTGTGTGATTGGATGGGGATGCCACAGAGAGCAGTGAGGTCACACAGTTATTAGGGAGTCAACATGTAATTAGTTGGTGACACAGGGAGAGCCGTCATGCTACAGTCTATGGTCCTGGACTTCTGCCCCCTCCGGGGCGCCCGTTATCTGGACAATCCAGGGGAAACCAACTGACGTCTTTTAGGGTCGATTATACAAATAAATAATGTGGTTGCATAAATACACACGCCCCAAGGGCTTACTCAGATGGGCGTATATCTGTCGGGTTTTCACGCCCGGCCAATATACGCTGTCCCTCTCTGCAAGGGGAGGAGGCGGGATGGGAGGGGAGCAGTGCACTGAGCTCCCAACCCCTCTTTGCCCCTCGCCACTGTTTGCAATGAGAGGAGCGGAGCAAGAGGCGTAAATTGAAGCTCCTGGGCCCCAATGCAAAATCTTCAACAGGGACCCAACTATAATGCTATATACATACTACAGGGCTTAGCATATGGAGAAGAGAGGCCTTATGGGCCCCCTAAGGCTCCCGGGCCCCGATGCAACCGCATCCCCGGCATCTCCTATAGTTGCGCCCCTAGGTGGAGCTAATTCCCCCTTCCCCCCTCCCATTGCAAACAGTGGCGAGGGGGGCGGGAGCTCAGTGCACCAGCTCCTGGCCAGGCCCGCTTCCTTCCCTTGCAGAGAGGGGCAACGTATATTAACCGGGCGTGAAAACCCAACTGATATACACCCGTCTGAATGAGCCCTAAAATGAACACTTTGTCGCTGCGCCCTCTGACTTTATGGCGGCACTCAGTCTTTTCCGGTCGGTGTCTACCAGCACGGCACACCCTGACTCGGCAATCTCTGCCCGCTCTTCCTTGCAGAAGCTCCAATTCTGTCAGCCTGTGAGGACATCTGGTGTGTAGCGCCCTCTTCAGGTCACCCACTGATCTACCACGGGGTTCAGCTCTGGTGAAGCCGTTCTTTTGGTGATTTGTCCGTCTGCTTTGGGTCGTTGTTGGGCTGAAAGGTGAAATTCCTGTTTATCTTCAGCTTTTTTGCCAAGGCCTGAAGGTTTGGGGCCGACATGGACGGATATTTGGGACTGTCCATAGTCCCCTTCCCCTTAACTAATGCCCCGGTTCCATCAGCAGAACAGCCCCCACAAAATGCTGCCCCACTATCATCACTGCAGGTCTTCTGGTGATGGCAGGGTTGGCTTTATAGCAAGCATCCCTTCTGGGATTCTGGCTAACAAGTTCCCCCTTAGTCTCCTCAGACAGAACACGTCCCCCACAGAGAGAACACATCCCCCACAGACAGAACACGTCCCCCACACACAGAACACGTCCCCCACAGACAGAACACGTCCCTCACAGACATAACACAGTCTCCACGGACTTCTGGCAGACGGGATGGAGGTTTTGGCTAAACATGGCCAGGCTTAGATGTTCTTCTTTGTTAGAAAATGCTTCCGTCTTATCCCCCCCACCCAACAGCTCAAACATAAGAAGATATGAATACGGGAGATGGTTGTCATATGCAATACACAACCAGTGCTTGTAAGAAACTCCTACAGCTTTATGTCGCTGTTGGCATCTTGGCAGCTTCCCAGGCCAAATTTTAAAATCATAGAATGTTGGAAGGGACCTCCACGGTCATCAGGTCCTCCGGGGTCATCGGGTCCAACCCCCTGCTCAGTGCAGGATCACTAAATCATCCCAGACAGATATCTGTCCAGCCTTTGTTTGAACGATTCCATTGAAGGAGAACTCCCCAACTCCCGTGGCAACCTGTTCCACTCATACACCCAGGTCGTTCCAGCGTAGCCCACATCATTATATACAGAAGATGTATTATTTATACTAGGTGTATATATATAATTACCGGTATATATAGAAGATATCCCAGCTCATATAATACAGAATTTACTTAATTACCCTGTCCGGTCTCTGAAGACTTCCATTGAAGGAGAACTCCCCACCTCCCGTGACAACCTGTTCCACTCATTGATCCCCCTCACTGTCTAATATCTAATCTGTGTCTCCTCCCTTTCAGTTTCATCCCATTGCTTCTAGTCTTTCCTTGTACAGATGAGAATAGGGCTGATCCCTCTGCACTGTGACCGCCCTTCAGATATTTGTAGACAGCTATTAAGTCTCCTCTCAGCCTTTTCTTCTGCTAAACATTCCCAGGTCCTTTAACCGTTCCTCATAGGACATGATTTGCAGACCGCTCACCATCTTGGTAACTCTTCTCTGAACTTGCTCCAGTTTGTAGAGGTCTTGTATAAAGTGGGGTGCCCAGAACTGGACCCAATATTCCAGATGAGGTCTGACTAAGGAAGAGTAGAGGGGATAATGACCTCACGTGATCTAGACTCTATGCTTCTCTTAATACATCCCAGAACTGGACCCAGTATTCCAGATGAGGTCTGACTAAGGAAGAGTAGAGGGGATAATGACCTCACGTTATCTATTATACCCAGGACTGTGACAAGGGGGCGCTCTGTACATCTAGAGGATAGAGGAGGTTCTGGACGTCTTTCTTGAGTGTTACAATGTTACATGTTATATCACTGATTACTGGACGGTCGGTGATTCGGGAATTATTCCAATACCAGATTGGAGTCCGGAAGAAATTTTGTCCCTTAAATAATGAAAATTGTCTTCTACCTCATTTTTTTGCCTTCCTCTGGATCCACATTGGGGGTTATTAGGCTGTACTGGATGAATATGTTTTTTTCAGCCTAACATACTATGTTACTAAATGATGTCATACAATATATATATGAGGTTATTTTGTGATTGGATTATGATGTCACTGACTGAGAACAGTGAGGTCAGCCGATATATGTGATTTGTGGAGGATGATTGAGTGTTGTTAGGTCATGCCCTATCAAAGAAGTCAGTCTGTCACTGGTTGATGATGTCAGTCATGTTAGTCTACGTAGAAGGTAATTTTTCTGATTGCATGATGATGTCACACAATGATAGCAGTGAAGCCATGCACTTTATGCAGGAAGCAATTGATTGATGATGTCACGCAGTCTAGGTAAGAGATCATTTTGTGATTTGATACCATAGAATGATAGCACTGTGATCATAGACTCGACGAAGGAGGTCAATCTGTGATTGACTGGTGATGTCACAGCAGGAATGCAGTGATGTCACACAGTCTGTGTAGGAGGTCATTTTGTTAATGGATTATGATTAGAGATGAGCGAGCACCAAAATGCTCGGGTGCTCGTTACTCGGGTCGAACTTTCAGTGATGCTCGAGAGTTCGTTTCGAGTAACGAACCCCATTGAAGTCAATGGGCGACTCGAGCATTTTTGTATATGACCGGTGCTCCGCTAAGGTTTTCATTTGTGAAAATCTTAGCAAATCACCAAAGTCATGTAAAAAACACAGAAATGGATAGGGCAGGCGAGGAACAACATGCAGGGCTGCATTTCGGGCTCCGAGGTCTCACTATTAAGCCACAATAGTGGCAAGAGTGAGACCCTCCCCCCCCCCCCCCCCCCCCCGCACTGTCAGCATAACGATCATTCTCCTCTGGCTGTAACAGCTGTGGCAGAGAAGAAGGATGTTAGCCCATTGAATTCAATGGAGCCGGCAATACAGCCGGCTCCATTGAAAGCAATGGGCTGCCGGCGAGCGCGGGATGAATTTTCGGGAAGGGCTTAAAAACATAAGCCCTTACCTGAGAAAGAAAGATTTTAGTGTAAAAAAGAATAAAAATGCAGGCATTCTCTTCAATGGAGCGGCTGCTGCTGCCGGCGACTCCATTGAAGACAATGGTCCGCTGGCACACCTGAATTCTTTTTCAGGGAAGGACTTTACATATAAGCCATTCCCTGAAATGAATTAAAAGTGATATAAAAAACAAAAAAATTAGATACTCACCTCCCTTCAGCTGTCGGGGCACAGCTGCGTCTTCTCCTGCTGTCCCCTGTACTGTGGTGCTGAACTGCTGTCATTCAGCTGAGAGCTGCGCTGAGCCAATCGGAGGCAGCACGCACTCACCCATTCATGAATTCATGAATGGGTGTGAGTGAGATCTGCCTCTGATTGGCTCAGCGCTGAGCCAATCAGGGGCATGCCTGACTCACACCCCCTTCACACCCACTGCAGGCCAGCCGCGCTGAACTCCATCTGCCGGGACAAGGTGAGTATATATATATTTTTTATTTTTACACATTTCTGGATGAATTGCAGGGAAGGGCTTATATATTTAAGTCCTTCCGACAATTCATCCCGCGATCGCCGGCAGCCCATTGCTTTCAATGGAGCCGGCTGTATTGCCGGCTCCATTGAATTCAATGGTCAGTGCTCGTTTAATCGAGACGAGTACCGCGTGGTGCTCATCTCGAGTAACGAGCATCTCGAGCACCCTAATACTCGAACGAGCATCAAGCTCGGATGAGTATGCTCGCTCATCTCTAATTATGATGTCATACAGTCTATGTAGCTGCTAAAAAATCCCTGCAAGTGCATGCAGCACCCCAGGTCTGTGCTTCCTGGACCCAGGAGGAATGACAGGCCACATAGAGCTCCATGCAAGCCTCACGTCTTGGGGACACATCGTTATATAATATGTAGCATTATATTTCTGTGTACTTAATGAGATTACTTTGCTGGACTCATCTGCTCGGCTTTTAGCGCAGAGCTATCAGAGAGGACGAGTTGGATGAAGCCGCCGCGCTTTATACGGATAGGAGGCAGATGGCTCTGTCGCGTTTTAGAAGACGGATAATTCTGTGTAGAAGCTACAAGAGCATCAAAGTAATGAAGACATCCGTCAGACGGACGCCCAGTGTGGTAGGAGAACCCACCTCCTGCAGACCGCCACCGCTGCTCTTAATATATAGCAACAGCTTGACTCAAAATACAAATAGCCTGCGGGATGGTGGGTGCATGGAGCAGCATATGGGGGCTTCACTGGTGTAAAACATTGGCTTTTATCATTGTCAGCCAAAGGGAATACTGAAAGCATCAAGTGCAGATACTGCATGCAATGCAAATGTAACCCCGTCCATGCCAGGATATACAATGCAAGAGACGTCAGGGGTGCAGGGGGCCACCACTTATTACTACATATGGAGATTCTGCATTATACCTGGATGACAGCAGCTCTCCTTAAATGTCTACCAGCTTTATGCACAGTGCCAGTAAGGGGCTGGAAAGCACAAATGATCCCCCTCCATGTGAGGCCTTCTCAGCTATTCAGCAGAGTTTAGGGAGCAGAAGGAGTTCTGCTATTAAGGGCTCATTTACAGGAGCGTATACAAATGCAGTCCGTGAAATACGCAGCGTGTAACATGCTGCACGTAGAGATGCGTATTTGATGCGTATGCATTTTGTAAGCAGATTCACTGCATTCTTTTCATTTTGCAAAAAGAACAACAAGACGGCCCGATTGATGTGCTTCACTCCACACTGTCTCCTGCCAGCATGCGTAACAATGCAGGGAATATGCCTGAAACTGCGGCCTCGCTGTGTTTTTACGATTCCATTAAGTTTTATGAGCCATTTCAGTCTGTGATGCAGAACAAGATGGAACGTGCGGCAGTGGTTTGTACGCATGTTAAAAAATGCACATCTGAGTAACCCAATGCAAATCCATGGTGTTTACCCTGTCCGTATAACACCCGCACAAATATGCAATATGGAATGAGAGATACACCCCTGTGAATGAGCCCTAAGCAGGCATAAGGGGGGGGGGGGGGGGGCTTACTTCCTCAGGATTTGCACTTTTGGGAACATTTTGTTGGCCTATGATTACCTTTGCAGAACATAGTGTGGAGATCTTAAGGGGGTTGTTATGTCCGCTCGGCGCACTAAAGCACCATGCCTCCATGCGGACACAAGATTGTGTCCTTTTAAAACCACAAACACTCACACAGTATTTGCACTGACCAATTGCACCTCTCCAGTCAATGATGGAAGGACCCCTGTCCTTTACTATTCAGGGAAAGTGGGGAACCCTTGACTAAAAGCAGGGTGATCATCCTGAAAAGGTCGGCACCACTGTCTTCATCTGGGACCTCGCTATCCCTGATCAGGAACCTAGAGAAATGCACTAAACACAGACAGGACACAACACTGATCACACACTGGACACAGAACAGGACTGCACATCGAGCACATGTTTGGCCACCTGCACAGACTTACAAAACACATCACTGTTCACACCACCATACATGGCTGTGGATACAACAGATAACAGATTCGCCACCCAGAGCTCACATGCATACAGGTGGTAAACCATAGCCAGTCCAAGTGTCCTCACACCATGGGTAATAGACAGTCAGCCACTGTGCTGACATAGAGAACAGTGTCAGGCATCACCCATCTGACACACACATAGGACATTGGACGTCTGCGGGCTACCTGCCAGGGATAGAGAGAAACCTGCGGACCACCTGCACCTGTGTGGTTACCATACCGCACACTATGCAATGCATGCACCCAAGAACACAAGGAGGGGAGGGTCAGCAGGTGTCCAGACCATCCTCAGGGAAGGAGAGAGGGACACTACAGACCAGCATGCACACACCAGCTCTGAGAGGGATAAACAGTGATACATAAAGCACTACAATGACCAACAATCTCTCACAAGAGTTTGCTTGTATTAATCTGCTGCAGACGAAGGGGATTGGCTGGTGGAGAATACCACACCCAGTCAGCTCAATTACCCCCTACCTGTGAAGGTGTTCACAAGGAACCCGGTAGAACCACAGATCCCAGATGCACAACCTTAATAGGGGGTGTCCAGTTACTAAAGAGCCCCTCTTTAATGGCCCTGTCTGCATTAAAACAATAAACAGAACAATACTTACCTCTCCACAGAGGATACAATACTGCAGCCGCTGTGGTCCCAGTGATTGTTGTGACAATTGTTGTCTCAGGAAACCAGGTGAATGCTGCAGCCAATGAGAAGCTGTAATGTCCATGCCCATTGTCCTGGCATCAGCACTCACATCCTGAGCACCATGATGCCAGGACTTCAAGAATGTGACGCTGCAGCAGTCATCTGATTACTTGTGACATCATCTGACACAACAATCACTGGGACCACAGTGGGCTACAGAGCTACTGGTGGCCGCGGAGATCCTGGTGGCCGCGGAGGGGTCAGCATAGTTCCGGTTATTATTTTACCCCAGGCACTGCTATTAAACTGGGCAACCCTTATAAACTAAAGCAGTATCATCCTGGGGTTGTTCAGCAATAGGGAGACAATATGTAATCAAACACTGAATGGCCCCCTTATTAGAGACCCCGGCGCTCTCGTGATTGGCGCTTCCCTCTATGGGAATTCTCCCCGTGACCCCGTAGTGCGGCATAAAAACATCTGACAAGTTTTGTGTGGATCACTTCCATGAAACAGAAAGACTCCAGCGGGTAAAAGAGCACAAAACTTGTATCACTGAGCAGCGGGAAAACATCTCCTGGTCAGATGGAGACAGATTTATGTGCTGATGGGAGTCAGAATTTGGTGCAAGCAGCATGAATCGCTGACCCCTTCCTGTCAGCCGGTCAGAACATGTCAGCACCGCCATCTAATCTGCAGGGACTACCAGAAGATTCCTGTCCGCAGGGGCCGGTATTCCTGCAGAACGATATCATCACCCAGTGGAATCTACAACACGACGAATTACTGAAGGCCAAAGGAGTCCAACGCCGCTAGCTGGGGGTCATAAAGGGGCGGTCGGTATAAATCACTCACTTCTGCAGCTGTGATAGATTTTCTAATAGAGAAACTCCATTACATTGCAGAATCCTCCCACTAACCCGCTGGTCACATGACCGAGTTGTGCCCGACAACAGACCTCGGTCTACTGCGCTGCATGATTAATGAGCCATATAACACATTTAGTGAAATAAGTACAATGTATCTACGGCTACGAGCAGCTTGTGGACTAAATGTACAGCGAAACGGAAAATCCTCCAAAAGGAAATAAATCTCAAAGTGAAGTGGCGGGAGGTGGGAGGGGCTTGACGTCTGAGGCTTTCTGCAAATAATGGAGTCCTGCCTTGGCCGCTTGCACTACCTATAAGTGTCCATTAGATTTTATAACCTTTCTGCTCTTCAGAACAACAAAGTAACAATCATTAGAAGCCTCTTTCTACAACCGTAATGCAGCTTTTACTGGAAACGAGAATCATTAGGAAATGGCAAGAACCAATTATGGGCAGTACAGCGTCCCCTAGTGGCTACACGACTGGTAGATTAGAGGGCTTTACCTGCTTTTACTAATACATGGAAATACAAGTGATGAGGCTCTAGTACCCTGTTGTACTGCCTCTAGCTTGGATACAGGATGTGATACGGAAGGGCATGCAGGCATACAGGTTCTGTATGGTATGATTAGGTATGCTGCTCCACATTTGCTGTAACTGAGTTTGTAGATGATGTAAACTCATAGGCTGTGGAAGTTCGCCTCCCAGATGGTCCCATACATGTTAGTGATAAATCTGGCGACCGGGCACAGAAGTGTGACAATGTTGTGGGGGCTCCTGTGACCCCCTGTGTGTGCGGCTGAGCATTATCCTGCTGGAAGCCGCCATGAGAGGAACACATGTGGCTGCAGGATGTCCTGAACATATCGCTGAGCTGTCATTGTCCCTCATACCACCACTAGGGGGGGACCGACTGGCATATGCGATGGCCCCCCAGACCATCACACCAGCAGGGGCAGGATTGGGGCGCTCACCCGAGGTCTTGCATCCCAATAATGCGCCCCTCTCAGACTGGTAACGGGGTGAAATCTCTTCTCTGCGTCGTAGAGGCGTGTAGTGGTCAACAAGCTCTACAAGCGGAAGAAGAGGTCACTACACACAAGGAGCCTCCGAGAGCCTCTTATAGGCCAAGGGGGGGAACCACTGTTAGGGCCTCCGGTGACCGTCCATCTAATCACCACAACTCCCATCATTACAGATCTGCCTGAGATGGAGCCGCAGGACGCGTTTTACAGGAAAGCGACAACTTCTTCTGGAGGCGGAGGACAGACTGATTTCCTGGACTACAGGGTATGTGCAGGTCCCCTCGGGGGTTACATGCTGTTTTTGTTGCTTTTCTTTGTTTATTATTTGTTCCTTTTTTCATTTGTTTCACTTTTATTGAGTCGTTTATTTTCTGCTGATTTTTGTGTTTATTCATCCATTGATTTAGTCTGCAGGATTGGTGTTTGCTGAGTACAGAAGTGCCATCGATGTGTGGGGCGAAGTGCTTACTTTTCAGCAGCAGCACTTGATAACTGTCGTCTGGCGTGCGGGCGGTAATGGGCCGCTCCCAAACCAAAGTCTCGTTCTGCGTACTACGGAGCTGAGAATTGTTTCCCGAACTATTATGACACAATTGTGCGCTCACATCGTTCTTTTCACTCGCTAAATCTCCTACAATTACACTTCAGAGGCATTCAGGCAGCCACCTCTGCAGTGGAATCCTGCCAACATCTCGCCGTTTCCATGGCATTCTATGGAAATCTCCGGTTTGGGGGGAGAGCGGCGTTATTTTGATAACTCAATTAGAAACCTGTAAACAGGAGGAGACAGGAGTCTCTCCAGACTGCCAACACTCGTGCACCGACTGCAGTGGAGCATTGATGTATCTCGTGTGTTTGTCATTAAAAGACATTTAGATACATATTTGCACTTTGTGTTGTCAGTCACAGGACAGATGTATCAGCGCTGAGATGCCACATGCAGCTCACAGTGAGATTGGACAACCTGTAGATTTGTACAGGACTGCAGGTGAAACTATTGCATCATGTTTACTTACAGAGTTGTCATGAAGGATGCATAAAACAATTTAAAGGGGTTGTCCAGCTCTACATTATTAAAGGCGTATTAGCAGGATAGGTCATCAACAGTAGATGCATGGGGGACCTTTGCCAGGGGTCTGATGGGGGACCTTTGCCTGAGACCCCAGACAATCAGCTGTTTGCCAGACTTGAGTGCTCATGCACTGAGCTGATTACTGCAGGAAGCAGACAGCTCCACTCTCATTATGGTGGTCAGACTTGGTATTACAGGCTCAGCTCGCACTACAGTGAATAGGAATATGGTCTGCAGTACCAAACCTGGACATAGATTACTTATTTTGTACCAATCCTGAGTTAGATCTTGTATTATACTCCAGAGCTGCACTCACTCTTCTGCTGGTGGAGTCACTGTGTACATACATTATCCGGTACTGCTCCTGAGTTACATCCTGTATTATACTCCAGAGCTGCACTCACTATCCTGCTGGAGTCACTGGGTACATACATTACTTATCCTGTACTGCTCCTGAGTTATATCCTGTATTATACTCCAGAGCTGCACTCACTATTCTGCTGGTGGAGTCACTGTGTACATACATTACTTATCCTGTACTGATCCCGAGTTACATCCTGTATTATACTGCAGAGCTGCACTCACTATTCTGCTGGTAGAGTCACTGTGTACATATATTACTTATCCTGTACTGATCCTGAGTTACATCCTGTATTATACTGCAGAGTTGCACTCACTATTCTGCTGATGGAGTCACTGTGTACATACATTACTTATCCTGTACTGCTCCTGAGTTATATCCTGTATTATACTCCAGAGCTGTACTCACTATTCTGCTGGTGGAGTCACTGTGTACACACATTACTTATCCTGTACTGATCCTGAGTTACATCCTGTATTATACTCCAGAGCTGCACTCACTATTCTGCTGGTGGAGTCACTGTGTACATACATTACTTATCCTGTACTGACCCTGAGTTATATCCTGTATTATACCCCAGAGCTGCACTCGCTATTCTGCTGGTGGGGTCACTATGTACATACATTACTTATCCTGTACTGATCCTGAGTTATATCCTATATTATACTCCAGAGCTGCACTCACTATTCTGCTGGTGGAGTCACTGTGTACATACATTACTCCTCCTGTACTGATCCTGAGTTACATCCTGTATTATACTCCAGAGCTGCACTCACTATTCTGCTGGTGGAGTCACTGTGTACATACATTACTTATCCTGTACTGATCCTGAGTTACATCCTGTATTATACCTCAGAGCTGCACTCACTATTCTGCTGGTGGAGTCACTGTGTACATACATTACTTATCCTGTACTGCTCCTGAGTTACATCCTGTATTATCCTCCAGAGCTGCACTCACTATTCTGCTGGTGGAATCACTGTGTACATACATTATTTATCCTGTACTGCTCCTGAGTTACATCCTGTATTATACCCCAGAGCTGCACTCACTATTCTGCTGGTGGAGTCACTGTGTACATACATTACTTATCCTGTACTGATCCTGAGTTACATCCTGTAGATCTTTTTTATTATAAAAGTGAAAAACATAACAATAAACAGAACATAAATGTTGCTCACTTGGCATAAGACAAACATAAAACAAAAGCAAATTATCACTTATATTATCTGTACTTTGCCTTACTTCAGCACAAAGGGACAAAAGCAAAAGGTCCATCTGGTCCAAATAATACACACCGCACACTACACCAACCTGCACTCCAAACTACACTCACTCATCCTCACCAATACATATACGCTACATACTACATATAACAATATACCCACATGTGAGAAAACATCCCTAACTCACAGGATCCAGCCTGAAATCCCAAAAAAGAAGAAAAAAAACTTGAATAATAACCGAAGCAATGATATAATAACAATAATAATAAGAACAACCCAATATCTTTTTTTTTTTTTTTTATATTTTTTATTTATTTATTTTTGCTATTTTTTATTTATTAATTTTTTGTGATGCCCACCACCTAAAGAATAAAACCTTACATAATCCTAAACTAACCCTCTACCCAGACCAAACCACCACACACCCCAAACAACCCCCTACGGTGCAGCCTGGGAGCCACGCCTGCATCCCAAGTCCGTGCTCAATGTCTATGTCCAGGACGAGCCGAGCTGCACCGCATACACACACCCTGCCCGCCGCAGCCTGAGGGCCACGCCCGCACCAACAGTCCGTGCCCAGTGTTCATTGTCCGGGACGTGTCAAGCTACGGCTGAGGCATAACCCCCCCCCCTCCCCCAATAGACCCCCACCCAACCTATCTATAACCCCTAGCCCTATATACAAAACAAACCATATAACATCTCTTATATTACACCACTACAAACCAACACTACATATTAATACCCGAAAGCCTAAGGTTCAGTTACCTGCAGCCGTACATACCTTATCTTTGACCGAAAACAAAAACTCTACTAGTGTCACACTCAGCCCTCCACAAGGACTGGATATGATAAGCCGGGCACCGACCAAATAGAGAAACACTATCCCTATAGTTAATCTGTCCCTCCAATGTCCCTACTCCTTCCCTAAAACTTACCCTCAGAGAAACTGTCTCTACCTCTCCCTATTCTGTCCCTACAAAGACCCTAACAATAAGAAGACTGTCCCTAACGAAAGACAAACCCTCTCCATAGGAGAGAGGCCTTAGTCGTGCCCAACCTCTCATAATCCAGAGAGCGCACCTTCACCAGGTCACCCAGGATGTTTCTATTCACCTCATCCGCAGGGAGGATTTTCTCTTCCGTCGAAACTAAACACTGTGCGTTCCAAATGTGAAACCTGACCACTAGGCTGACTAAGAATAAAGTGCAGCGGTCCCTGCCACCCAGGTCCCTGAATGCCCCATAGACCCATTCCGCATACGAGAGGCGTGCCAACCTGGGCCAACCAATGGAGGCTCCCACCCGTTTGTACACCTCTGTATTAAAGGGACACTGAAGCAGGAAATGCTCCATGCTTTCCAGTACGTTGCTGCACTCCTGGCGGGGGCAACCCCTATCCACCAGAGGCCTGCTCTTCAAGTTGCCCCTTACATACAGTCTCCCGTGGAAACAGCGCCAAGTCAAGTCCCAAAACTTCAAGGGGATCCTGTCAGAATTCAATAAACGTAACCCTCCCTCCAGGTCCCGACTTGGGCAGTCCTTGAGCGCCAGGGGCTTCTGGAAATGGGTCAACAGAACCCTCTTATCGAGGAGTTTCCTCGACAGAGTTCTGATCTCCCACATCCCCAGACCCCACCGACGTATCATCTTCAGAGCCACGGTAGCGTAAGCCGGAAGATGCCCGTGCGGCGTGCGAAGATCCTTCACTCGCCCTCCAGTCTCCCATTCCTGGAAGAAAGGCCGAAGCCATCCCCAACAGGAGAATACCCACGGAGGAGCCCTCTCTTGCCAGAGGTTGCCTATATTGATCTTAACAAAGGTGTTTACGAGAAACACCACGGGGTTGACCATAGATAACCCCCCTAGTCTCCTCGTGCGATATGTGACATCTCTCCTAATTAGGTTCAACCTGTTCCCCCACAACATTAGGAAGAACAGGTTGTAGACCCGAGTCCAGAGAGGCTCTGGCAAAATGCATACGCTGCCCAGGTAGATGAATAAAGGGAGCAGGTATGTTTTGATCAGGTTAACCCTTTCCCGAAGGATCAAAGACCAACCCTTCCACTGGACTACCTTCTGAGTGGCACCATCGAGCCTGTCTACCCAATTTTGCATGGGGTAATCTCCCCGGCCAATTTTGATGCCGAGAACTTTAGCCAAGTCCTGGGGCACTGGAAGGGTGTCCGGGAGACTAAATGTAGGATCTCCCCTTCCTAACCAGAGACTTTCGCACTTATTCCAGTTGATGCCGGACCCAGATGCTTCCGAGTAGCGATCCACCTCTGCCATCACGTACTCTGCCTCCCCCCTCGAGGACACAAAGACGATGACGTCATCAGCGTACGCTGCCACCCTGAGGGCGGCTTCCGGCACCGCCCGATCCATCCCGACCCCCGCCATAGGCCCACCATCAATCATCCTAAGGAAAGGATCAATGGCAAACACGTACAGCAAGGGGCTCAGAGGACAGCCCTGACGGACGCCAGACCCAACCTCAAATGGGTGGCCAACCCAACCGTTCACTAGCGGGAAAGTCTCAGCCCCCTTATACAATGTCCTGAGCCAATTGACAAACCCCACTGGCAGGCCGTATCTCAGAAGAACAGACCAGACGTACTCGTGATTAACCTGATCAAACGCTTTGGTCTGATCCAAGGACAGCAGTTACCCCTCCCAGTGACCAGCCCTACCCTGCTCCACTGCCTCCCGGACACCTAGAACAGCACTAAAGGTGCTACGGCCTGGAACAGAGCAATGCTCGGCACCCGAGAGGAGCCGGGGTGCAAACTTGACCAGCCGATTAAACAGCACTTTTGCCAGAACCTTCCTGTCCGTATTGAGAAGTGCTATGGGACGCCAGTTCTCAATACGGCTCGAGTCTTTACCCTTTGACAGAAGGATCAAAGCGGACCTCCTCATTGACTTTGGGAGAGTGTCCGAGGAAAGACACTCATTGAAAACCTCAGTCAAGAGGGGACTCAAGAGGTCCTTAAAGGTCTTATAGTACTCAGATGTTAAGCCATCCGGTCCTGGCGATTTTTTGAGCGCAAGCCCATTAATCGCCAGTTTAACTTCCTCTATGTTGATCTCCTCTGTCAAAACATTAAGGGAGATGTCATCCTCTGGCTCAGGAACAGCTTCAGCCAGGAAAGCCGACATCACATCTCGATCTAGATCCCTCTTTCTCAAGAGGTGCGAGTAGAAGGATTTGATGACTTCCAGAATCCCTGATCTGGACCTGTTCAGAGATCCCGTACCATCGATCAGTCCAGTGACAACTTTACGATTCACTGACATCTTGCAGTTTCTGTAAGGGTCAGGTGAATGGTACTTCCCGAAGTCCCTCTCAAAAACCAAAGATACGTGCCTATTATACTGGCACCCTTTGAGCAAAGACTTCACTCTGGAGATATCCTCTCGGCTACCTCCAGTCGAGACGAGATGTTCGAGTTTCCTCCTCAGGCCCTGATAAAGACGGTACTTACTCAGGCTCCTGAGTCTAGAGAGCTGGCGGAAGAACCTCGCCGCACTGATCTTGAGCATCTCCCACCACTCTGACTTACTGCTACAAAGATCCAGTAATGGTACCTGGCTCTGCAGAAAATCCTCAAAGGACTGTCTTATCTCTGCTTCCTCCAGGAGTGATGAATTCAGCCTCCATAAGCCTCTACCCATCCGGGGGGTCTCTGCAACATTCAGGGAAAACAAAATCAGACAGTGGTCGGAGAATTCCACCTCAACAACAGAAAATGGTGAAGAGATGGCTTCCTCCTTCAAATAAAACCTATCTATTCTAGACCTGCACTCGCCTCTATAATAGGTGAAACCCGCGTGGCCTGGGGTGTGCCGGATGTGGACATCCACCAGGCGAGCTTCGCTAGCTATGCTATTAAGCGCGACGCTATCATAAGTCAGCTTGCCTAGGGAGCCTCCCCTGTCACGGGTCCTCGTGACTGCGTTAAAGTCACCCCCAAAGATCACCTGCCGACTGGTAAAAAGGTACAGCTTGATCCTCATAAAGAGATCCTTACGGTCCCGCTTGGTTTGGGGACCACAGATGTTGATTAGGCGAAGCTCTTGTTCCTTCATGAGAACATCCAGGATCAGGCACCTCCCTATTTCTAACTCGATAACCCGTCGGCATTCAACCGCTGCGGTAAAAAGTACCGCCACTCCGCTATATGGCTCGGCCGCAAGAGACCAGTAAGATGGACCAGACCTCCATTCCCTCCTTGCCTTATGCACAGCTGCCAAATTTGGCAGCCTGGTCTCTTGCAAAAACAAAATGTCGGCTTCAACGCGGCCGAGAAAATCAAAGGCCTCGAATCTAGCCATATCAGATTTAATGCTGGCAACATTAATGGATGCCAGCGTCAACGGAGCGGGTGCCGCCATCATTGGTGATTGAGTTAGATGGCTTTCTTCTTCCCACCCCCCTTCTCATCAGGGTCTGAGGATGACCCCTTGCCATGTTTCTTGGACACTGAAAGGTCCATGGCAAGGGGCTCCTCAACCTCGTCCTCCTTGCCACTGGGCTCTGGGCCAGCCCTCCCCCTGGAGGTCACCAAACCCCCACAAGAGGAAGGCTCAGCACCCCCTGTATGCCCCACGCTTGTCCTAGACACCTCTGCCTCCTCCGAGGACGAGAGAGCTTGGTACCTGTTGGAGAGCCCAACAAGAGGAGAGTTTGGATTGCCTTCCTGCACCTGGCCCGTTGCAGGGGAAGATTTCCCTTCCCTTTTTTCATTTTCTTGGAGCCCTGCTTGCGCTTTTTCTTTTGCCACTCATCCTTGCCCTCACCCACACTTTCATAGTGGGAAGAATCTGAATAAGTGGCATCCTCTTCCCTTTTGATCCTCCTGACCTCCTCATCCAGCTCCCTGTCCCCTGGAGCCTCAGCCACATGATTTGCGTCCGGAGCAGGGGCCAGCATTGACCCACCTGCCACCTGGGTTTCCACCAGCTCCCTGCCCCTTCCGCGCTTCTCTTGGCGCCTTAGCTTGGCTGCCCCAGCATGTTTGTTCTTCCTTGGCTCCTGGGCTCCATCGCCTCTGCTGGTCCCCTCCCCTGCAGAAGCAACCTCACGGCTCTCCTCCGCTGGGGCCATGACCGCATTGGCGAAAGAGCGCGGACAGCGACTGAATGGGTGACCGAGGTCACCACACAGGTGACACCTAATCTCTGTACAAGATGCCGCAAGATGACCTACCTCGCCACACAGAGCGCACTTGATGACATTACAGGCTGCACTCAAATGTGTGGGGTCGACGCACTTGTGACAAAGCTTCGGCTGCCCCTGGTAGAAGGCCAAGATACGATCCCTGCCAAGGAAGGCCGCGGATGGTATGTGGGCCACCGAATTCCCTGAACGCTTAAGTTTCACCATAAATGTCCAGGCTCCGGACCAGATGCCGTGTTCGTCCCGGTTCTTATTGGGCATATCCACCACCTCTCCGTACCGACTTATCCAAGTCATGATATCGTAACAAGAGAGGGACTCGTTACGAGTCAAAACGGTCACTCTCTTGACTCCAGTCTGGCGGGTTACCACTTGTGCAGCGAAACCGCGCCAACCGGGCTCGTCCTTCATCAACTCGTAGTTCCCCCAAAAGAGCTCAAGGCCCTCTGGGCGAACAAAGCTGATGTTGAAGTCAGACGTGCCGTAAGGATGGATCAGGGCATAGATGTCATTTGCCCTGAAACCCATCTTCAGCAGAAGCTCCACTACCTTACTCCTGGACGGGCACGCGTCATTGCCTCTCCACTGAAGACGAGCCACATTCCTACGGCCAATGTCCTGCCCGGTTGTCGGCAGGGACCAGACGGTCTCCCCCCTTTGTTCTAGGAAGGCACCAAGACCATGTCTCTCCACCCAGAGAGACAAATCCACAACTCTGCCCCCTACATTCATCGAGCTCTCCCCCCTCCTCAAGGCCTCCAGGAGGTGCCGTTGCAAAACGCCATCCCCAGAGCCCAAAGACAAGGAGAACGCATCCCCCCTCCCTCCAGCGGCGACACTGGCATAACTTCTACCAGCTGTTGTCGCCGCTGGAGGGGTGACTGGATCCCGGCCCATCCCCTGGCTACTACCCGAAGCCCCACCCACCTGTACAGCTGATGGCATACCTCCCACGAGGTTGGGGGCATCCGGAGCCTCCACGGGAGCAGGGACAGCAGTAGTACCAGCAGTTACATCCATCACACCACTCATACCTTCCTTTCCTTTCACCGGACCAGGACCTGATTCACTTTTGTTTTTAACATTACACTTGCTGGATGGTTTGTCCTAGGAGCCTCCAGCGGGCTGAAGCTGGAGACCGACAGAATCAGTCCTGAGTCCTGCATTAGTCTTGGTGGGAGCTGTCTTTGCAGCCCCAGCTCCGCCTATTTTCCCAGCCATTCTGGGAGTTGTGGTACTTTTCACTTCCTTTGTTGTGACCGCATTACTGTCATGATGGGTGGGAGGATTGGCAGGCTTGGCTACCACCGACTGCACCCCCTCTACACCTGGTAGGCATTTTAGGGACACAGGAGGGACAGCCAAGCCGCCACTGGTGGAACCTGATGCCGGACTGCCCCCCCTCCCACTGGGGGGCAGCCATCAGCACCAGCACCTCCGGATTGGCCGCGACCCCTCATTCCATCTTTCCCACGGACCTTCTCTGCCTCCTTATCGCCTCCATTCCCACTACTGGCACAAGCAGAAATGGGGTTTTGGGCCGCATTAACCCTCTCTTCCCCAGTCCCCTGCACCGGACCCACTGCAGAGCCCGGGACTAGGGGTATACCAGGGTTAGCACCCCGATCTGACTTTGCAGCCGGACCGGAGTGCTTGGTGACGTACACAAACCTCTCCTGCATGGTGGTCTTCATCTTTTTTTTCTGTTTCTTTTTCCCTGCCGATATTTCAGGCATGTCGTCACCAAAGTACATGTTCTGCATCCTTTCTGGGGACTCCTGCAGCATGATTTGCTGCATTATGAGGGCCCCCTCACCGCTGCTGCTGTCGCTGTCGTCGTCTGCATCCTCAGCACTGGACTCCTCTGATGTGGGGGGCAGGCTAACCTGCTCAGCAGGAATGCTGCTCCCTGGGGTTCCCCTCTGCTGTAGGGACTGCTGCTCCCCAGAGCATACTGGCATCCCTTCCTGTGCATCCTCCAATTCATCCGAGCTGCTGTCGCTGCTTATATGCACCATTCCAGAGAATCGCTCGTCGTTTAAGAGCTTCTCTTTAAACGGGCCGCTGGCTTGGAGTATTCTATATCTCTCCTCTTTGAAAAAATCAACAGCCTCCTTGCAGGCTTTAACTCTTTCTGCTGCAGCGATCTTTTTCCTTCCCTGTGGAGCTTTGTCTAGATTGCTCAGGGCAGTCTGCAGTTCTCTGCGATATTTCTGCAGCTGCTTACCAACCTCCTTATAGTCCTTTATGTTGGCAGCTATCCGAGACGCCATGTCAGTAATGGATTTACCTTTGCTGCGCTCTCCCCAGCTGACACTTGTAGGCGCCTTTGCAGCACTAACCTTGCCTTTGGTTTGGCTTCGGGTTTTCCTATAATCCACGTCCTCCCGGGGAGTCTGGATGATGCTGCGCGGACCCCGACTGGATCCTCTCCCCTCCTGGGGTTCATTCCTCCCCCCTCCCGACCAAACCCTCTTAGCAAGGTCTCCACCCAAGAAGCAGACCACACCCTGGAACCAGCAGAGCTCTCCAACACACAGCCTTACTCCAGAGCTGCACTCACTATTCTGCTGGTGGAGTCACTGTGTACATACATGACTTATCCTGTTGCAGTATGAAGAGCAGCTCTTGAGCAGGGACTGCTACTTTGTCACTACTAAGATGAAGATTTATGAGGCTTTGGGTTTCTGCATTTGGGCGGATTGGGCTGTAAAGTCTTATTTCCAGTAGCCTTCTAGTGAACATTCCCTCTACATTGGAGAGTCCTCCACACTTAATGGAACACAATGTAAATCTCATCCGTCTTCCCCATTTGTTCCTCGGGAATCCCCACAAATCTCAGTGACAGCAGCGCTCTATATGCTATTAACCAGCATGGGTAGATTCCTTCAGCATCCGTAATGACATCACTCCTGTTATTTCTAGAGCGCACTAAGAGAAATCTGCATTTTCTTGGCAAGCGTGGAAAGCGCGGACGGGGTGAGGCGAAGATTAATCTATGAAGTTTAGGAAGAAGTGAACTTAAAGTTCGGAATGATAAAATATTGGGACAGCTGAAAAATGTGACCTTTAAGAGGATTGCCAGCAGTTTTTGTGAGTCCCAAATTATTTTGTGTCTCATATGTCGTGTGTGACCTTCATTATACTGGAGAGACCGCGGTGACGGGAACAACAGGGACTTAAAGGGGCTGTGTGTGACCGGGGACGCATGGCCACTCAGCAGTCACAGTACAACCCCCTAATATTGTGCAGCTCTGCCCCTTCTGGACTCCAGCAGACCTCGGAGGAGTCCTGCGGTGTCAGCGGCAGGTCCTGTACATTCCTCGCTGCGCCCCCGTGGCTCAGAAGTCGTCTCCTTCATCTCTCTGTTCAGTTCCTGCAGTGAGGCACATTATCCTGCTGAGGGCGACACCAATAAGGAATCCCTCTGCCATGAAAGGTGAACTCCTCTGTACAATGTTAGGCAGTCGGTACATGTCACTATGATGCCAGGAGCCAGCAGAACATCACCTATCACACTGTCCCCCCCCCCCCCCACCCGACCACCACCACCAGCTTGTCTTCGTCCCATTCTGGTGCCATCTCTTCCCAGGTAAGTGATGCGCCCGATTGTCCGCATGATGCCAGGACCCAGCAGAACATCACCCATCACAACGCCCCCCACTGTCTTGTCTTCTTCCCATCCTGGTGCCATTCTGGAGATGCTGTGACCTATCCTCCGCACATGAAAGCTTGGTCCTTGTCAGAGTCCCTCAGATCTGCATACTTGTCTATCTCCCAACACACCAGTGAATGGTCAGAAGCGCAGCGCTCAGCTCTGCTGCTGCTATCAGTGAACGACGTACGGATCCAATAGAGTCGAGCAGGAACGGCGCTTAGCTGAGCGCTGCTGCCCATTTGTTGAGGCCATGGGTGGGGGGCTCAGCACCCGGACCCTCGATACTTGTGACACGTCACTATCACATGTCAGAATTTTTGAAAGTTTAGTTACTATTTAACCAGAATTGAGGTGTTTTTTCTCCGCGTTCTTGAAAACAACGTATAATAGTTACAGAATACCTAAAAAATGGTACCAATAAAAATGCCCGCTCGCCATGCAAACAGCAGGTCCGCAGAGGAACGTGTGGAGGGGAATACTAAAGTTATGGCGTTTGAAGATGAAAATCCCCCCAAATTGTCATGTCCTCAGGAGGAAAGCAGACCATGGCATGTAGGGGTTAATAAATGTGTGTACTGCAGTGAGGCTGGTCATACAAGCATAGACCACAGCGGCACTTTCTGAGCAAAAAATATATCCAAAAATCACCTTGAAATGCCAGGTGTAGCGGGGCCGTATGGGAGCGGCACGGGCGCGGAGGAGGCTCCATGCAGGATGCATACCGCTTCCGCTCTTCACAAGCTGCTTCTGTCTTTACGGGACACAAGTTAATATTGATTTGATGTTCTCATTTTTGTAACGACTTGCAAGTGTTATCAGAGAGAGTGGAGACACCCGGGCAGAGCGCGAGTCAGAGGAACAGCCATGGCGGCGCGCTGAATCCTGATGAGATGATTAATGAACTCACACGGGGAGGCTGGAGAGACGATTACCAGAAGGATGTGCGCCGCCTAAACACCGCTGAATTATTGAATTTACTTCCCGCAGCCAAAGACAACAACAAGTCGCCGGCAGAAATCAGATAAACTGCATTACAGACTCCGGCAGGAAATTCCACCAGTAGCGGCTGACGGTCTCCGGAGTGCAAGGAGATGAGCGTGTAGAGCGCAGCTATACATACCGCGCCGCCGGCCATGGGGCCGCCAATGGGAAGACCAGCAAACTAAGCTACACAGATGACTAACAGGAAGGGGAAAAACACAAGAGCTCCTGGACTGTGAGGGATGGGTGGTGTGACATAGGGGGTCACTTACTTTCCTCTTACACTATGGATGATGGGCGGTACAGCTGTGTGTTATTAGTTACATTACATAGGGGGTCACTTACTTTCCCCCTGTACTGTGGATGATGGGCGGTACAGCTGTGTGTTATTAGTTGCATTACATAGGGGGGTCACTAACTTTACACCTGTACTGTGGATGATGGGCGGTACAGCTGTGTGTTATTAGTTACATTATATAGGGGGTCACTTACTTTCCTCCTGTACTGTGGGGGATGGGTGGTACAGCTGTGTTATTAGTTACATTACATAGGGGGTCACTTACTTTCCTCCTGTACTGTGGATGATGGGTGGTACAGCTGTGTGTTATTAGTTACATTACATAGGGGGTCACTTACTTTCCTCCTGCACTGTGTATGATGGGCGGTACAGCTGTGTGTTATTAGATACATTACATAGGGGGTCACTTACTTTCCTCCTGCACTGTGGATGATGGGTGGTACAGCTGTGTGTTATTAGTTACATTACATAGGGGGTCACTTACTTTCCCCCTGTACTGTGGATGATGGGTGGTACAGCTGTGTTATTAGTTACATTACATAGGGGGTCACTTACTTTCCTCCTGTACTGTGGATGATGGGTGGTACAGCTATGTTATTAGTTACATTACATAGGGGGTCACTTACTTTCCTCTTACACTGTGGATGATGGGCGGTACAGCTGTGTGTTATTAGTTACATTACATAGGGGGTCACTTACTTTCCTCCTGGAATGTGAGGGATGCGTGGTACAGCTGTGTGTTACATAGGGGGTCACATACTTTCATCCTGTACATGATAGGTGGTATGCTGTGTGTTATTAGTTACCTTACATAGGGGGTCACTTACTTTCCTCCTGTACTGTGGATGATGGGCGGTACAGCTGTGTGTTATTAGTTACATTACATAGGGGGTCACTTACTTTCCTCCTGGAATGTGAGGGATGCGTGGTACAGCTGTGTGTTACATAGGGGGTCACATACTTTCATCCTGTACATGATAGGTGGTATGCTGTGTGTTATTAGTTACCTTACATAGGGGGTCACTTACTTTCCTACTGTACTGTAGATGATGGGCAGTACAGCTGTGTGTTATTACTTACATTACATTGGGGGTCACTTACTTTCCTTCTGTACTGTGGATGATGGGCGGTAGAGCTGTGTGTTATTTGTTACCTTACATAGGGGGTCACTTACTTTCCTCCTGTACTGTGGATGATGGGCGGTACAGCTGTGTGTTATTAGTTACATTACATAGGGGGTCACTTACTTTCCTCCTGGAATGTGAGGGATGCGTGGTACAGCTGTGTGTTACATAGGGGGTTACATACTTTCATCCTGTACATGATAGGTGGTATGCTGTGTGTTATTAGTTACCTTACATAGGGGGTCACTTACTTTCCTCCTGTACTGTAGATGATGGGCAGTACAGCTGTGTGTTATTACTTACATTACATTGGGGGTCACTTACTTTCCTTCTGTACTGTGGATGATGGGCGGTACAGCTGTGTGTTATTAGTTACATTACATAGGGGGTCACTTACTTTCCTCCTGGAATGTGAGGGATGCGTGGTACAGCTGTGTGTTACATAGGGGGTCACATACTTTCATCCTGTACTGTGTATGAGTTACTGTGAGGATTTTAACCAGGAACCTCCTACACTCCAAGCAGTAGCCCTTCTTCTTGAGCTATACAGCCTGTGGACAGTTCCCTTGTATTACTCTCAGCTTTGTTCCCAGATTACAGTCATCTGGTTCCTGCCTCCTGTTCCTGATTAGGCTCATTATAAAAGTCTGACCCTGTCACTGCAGTGTGTGATTATTGTGCTCCACAGCATTGACTGATTAGCTCCCCAATCTGCTTGTTGCTACTGTGACAAGACCTCCTGATATCGACTTCTGTCTCATCCCCTGTGCTACAAACCGAGACTTGCCAATGCTAACCTCTGGCTTCCATCTGACTACATTACCTGCCTCATACTTCTTCACTGCATATCGAGACCACCAGTTGCTGACTCCTGGCTCATCCCTGGCTATCTCTCGAGACCTGCATGGCTACTACACCTATGGCTGGTTAAGACGCTACCGCTACATTACATCGGGAGTCCCTTACTTTCCTCCTGTACTGTGGATGGTGAGTGGAACAGCTATGAGTTATTAGTTACATTGCATTTCTCTGTATTTGTGACTAAGATACAATCTGACATATTGAATTAGTTATTACACAGGAATCCTGGGAAGTCTAAGTATTCAGTCAGTTTTTCTTGCATCTGTGTGTTATGATGTAGCAGACGACTTCCAGGGATATCGGGTGATACAACAGGACAAGGACTCAAAGGCTCAAGCGAATTAAGTTTCTACTTTGGAACAGCCACAGTCCGGACCATAACCCTACGAAGATGCTGTGGATGACCAGAAGAGGGTTGAGTATACAAGTCACAGTCCTGACCAAAACCCTAAGGAGATGCTGTGGATGACCTGAAGAGGGTTGTGTATATAAGTCACAGTCCTAACCAAAACCCTAAGGAGATGCTGTGGATGACCAGAAAAGGGTGGTGTATACAAGTCACAGTCCTGACATTAACCCTACTGAGATGCCGTGGATGATCTGAAGAGGGTTGTGTATACAAGTCATAGTCCTGACCGAAACCCTATGGAAGTGCTATAGATGACCTGAAGAGGGCTGTGTATACAAGTCACAGTCCTGACCATAACCCTAAGGAGATGATATAGATGACCTGAAGTTGTCTATGTATACAAGTCATAGTCCTGACCATAACCTTACTGAGATGCCGTGGATGATCTGAAGAGGGTTGTGTATACAAGTCATAGTCCTGACCATAATCCTATGAAGATTGTGTGGATGACCTGAACAGGGCTGTGTATACAAGTCACAGTCCTGACCATAAAACTATGGAGATGGGGTGAATGACCCGAAGAGGGCTGTGTATACAAGTCACAGTCCTGACCATAATCCTATGAAGACGGTGTGGATGACCTGAACAGGGCTGTGTATATAAGTCACAGTCCTGACCATAACCCTATGGAGATCCCATGGATGACCTGAAGAGGGTTGTGTATACAAGTCACAGTCCTGACCATAATCCTATGGAGATGCTGCGGATGACCTGAAGTTGGCTATGTATACAAGTCGCAGTCCTGACCAAAACCCTATGGAGATGCCATTGATCACCTAAGAGGGTTGCATATACAAGTCACAGTCCCAACCATAACCCTACAGAGATGCTGTGTATGATCTGAAGAGAGTTGTGTATAAAAGTCACAGTCCTGACCATAACCCTAAGGAGATGCCATAGATGACCTGAAGAGGGCTGTGTATACAAGTCACAGTCCTGACCATAACCGTTTGGAGATGGTGTGGATGACCTAAAGATGGTGGTGTATACAAGTCACAGTCCTGACCATAACCCTATGGAGATGATGTGGATGACCTGAAGTTGTCTATGTATACAAGTCACAGTCCTGACCATAACCCTATAGAGATGCTGTGGATGACCTGAAAAGGGCTGTGAACACAAGCCACAGTCCTGACCATAACCCTATGGAGATGATGTGGATGACCTGAAGTTGGCTATTTATACAAGTCACAGTCCTGACCATAACCCTATGGAGATGCTGTGGTTGACCTGAAAAGGGCTGTGTATACAACTCACAGTCCTGACCATAACCCTATGGAGATGCTGTGGATGACCTCAAGAGGGTTGTGTATACAAGTCACAGTCCTGACCATAACCCCATGGAGATGCTGTGGATGACCTGAAGAGGGTTGTGTATACAAGTCACAGTCCTGACCATAACCCTATGGAGATGATGTGGATGACCTGAAGAGGGTTGTGTATGCAAGTCACAGTCCTGACCATAAACCTATGGAGATCCCATGGATGACCTGAAGAGGGTTGTGAATACAAGTCACAGTCCTGACCATAACCCTATGGAGATGCTGTGGATGACCTGAAGAGGGTTGTGTATACAAGTCACAGTCCTGACCATAACCCTGTTGAGATGCTTTTGATGACCTGAAAAGGGTTGTATATTCAAGTCACAGTACATACCATAACTCTATGGAGATGATGTGGATGACCTGAAGAGGGCTGTGTATACAAGTCAGAGTCCTGACCATAACCCAATGGAGATAATGTGGATGATCTGAAGAGGGTTGTGTATGCAAGTCACAGTCCTGACCATAAACCTATGGAGATCCCATGGATGACCTGAAGAGGGTTGTGTATACAAGTCACAGTCCTGACCATAACCCTATGGAGATGCTGTGGATGACCTGAAGAGGGTTGTGTATACAAGTCACAGTCCTGACCATAACCCTATGGAGATGATGTGGATGACCTGAAGAGGGTTGTGTATGCAAGTCACAGTGCGGACCATAACCCTATGGAGATGCTGTGGATGACCTGAAGAGGGTTGCGTATATAAGTCACAGTCCTGACCATAACCCTATGGAGATGCTGTGGATGACATGAAGAGGACTATGTATACAAGTCACAGTCCTGACCATAACCCTGTGGAGATGCTGTGGATGACCTGAAGAGGGTGGTGTATACGAGTCACAGTCCTGACCTTAACCCTATGGAGATGATGTGAATGATCTGAAGAGGGTTTTGTATAAAAGTCACAGTCCTGACCATAACCCTGTTGAGATGTTTTTGATGACCTGAAGAGGGTTGTATATTCAAGTCACAGTCAATACCATAACTCTATGGAGATAATGTGGATGACCTGAAGAGGGTTGTGTATACAAGTCAGAGTCCTGACCATAACCCTATGGAGATAATGTGGATGATCTGAAGAGGGTTGTGTATAAAAGTCACAGTCCTGACCATAACTCTGTAAAGATGCTGTGGATGACCTGAAGAGGGTTGTGTATACAAGTCACAGTCCTGACCATAACCCTGTGGAGATCCCATGGATGACTTGAAGAGGGTTGTGTATAAAAGTCACAGTCCTGACCATAACGCTGTGGAGATGCTGTCGATGACCTGAAGAGAGTTGTGTATACAAGTCACAGTCCTGAGCATAACCCAATGGATATGCTGTGGATGACCTGAAGAGGGTTGTGTATACAAGTCACAGTCCTGACCATAACCCTGTGTAGATGATGTGGATGACCTGAAGAGGGCTGTGTATACAAGTCACAGTCTTGACCATAACCCTATGGAGATGCTATAGATGACCTAAAGAGGGTTGTGTATACAAGTCACAGTCCTGACCATAACCCTATGGATATGTTGTGGATGACCTGAAGAGGGTGGTGTAAACAAGTCACAGTCCTGACCATAACCCTATGGATATGCTGTGGATGACCTGAAGAGGGTGGTGTATACAAGTGACAGTCCTGACCATAAGCCTGTGGAAATGCTGTGGATGACCTGAAGAGGGTTGTGTATACAAGTCACAGTCCTGACCATAACCCTATGGAGATGCTATAGATGACCTGAAGAGGGTTGTGTATACAAGTCACAGTCCTGACCATAACCCTATGGAGATGATGTGGATGACCTGAAGAGGGTTGTGTATGCAAGTCACAGTCCTGACCATAAGCCTATGGAGATCCCATGGATGACCTGAAGAGGGTTGTGTATACAAGTCACAGTCCTGACCATAACGCTGTGGAGATGCTGTGGATGACCTGAAGAGGGTTGTGTATACAAGTCACAGTCCTGATCATAACCCTATGGAGATGATGTGGATGACCTGAAGAGGGTTGTGTATGCAAGTCACAGTCCTGACCCTAACCCTATGGAGATGATGTGGATGACCTGAAGAGGGTTGTGTATACACGTCACAGTGCTGACCACAACCCTACGGAGATGCTTTGGATGACCTGAAGAGGACTATGTATACAAGTCACAGTCCTGACCATAACCCTGTGGAGATGCTGTGGATGACCTGAAGAGGGTTGTATATTCAAGTCACAGTCCTAACCATAACCCTATGGAGATAATGGGGATGATCTGAAGAGGGTTGTGAATAAAAGTCACAGTCCTGACCCTAACTCTGTGGAGATGCTGTGGATGACCTGAAGAGGGTTGTGTATACAAGTCACAGTCCTGACCATAACCCTATGGGTATGCTGTGGATGACCTGAAGAGGGTGGTGTATAAAAGTCACAGTCCTGACCATAACGCTGTGGAGATGCTGTGGATGACCTGAAGAGAGTTGTGTATACAAGTCACAGTCCTGACCATAACCCTATGGAGATCCCATGGATGACTTGAAGAGGGTTGTGTATAAAAGTCACAGTCCTGACCATAACGCTGTGGAGATGGTGTGGATGACCTGAAGAGGGTTGTGTATACAAGTCACAGTCCTGACCATAACCCTATGGGTATGCTGTGGATGACCTGAAGAGGGTGGTGTATACAAGTCACAGTCCTGACCATAACCCTATGGATATGCTGTGGTTGACCTGAAGAGGGTGGTGTATACAAGTCACAGTCCTGACCATAAGCCTGTGGAGATGCTGTGGATGACCTGAAGAGGGTTGTGTATACAAGTCGCAGTCCTGACCATAACCCTGTTGAGATGGTGTGGATGACCTGAAGAGGGTTGTATATTCAAGTCACAGTCCATACCATAACCCTATGGAGATGCTATGGATGACCTGAAGAGGGTTGTGTATACAAGTCACAGTCCTGACCATAACCCTATGGAGATGCTATAGGTGACCTGAAGAGGGTTGTGTATACAAGTCACAGTCCTGACCATAACCCTATGGATATGCTGTAGATGACCTGAAGAAGGTGGTGTATACAAGTCACAGTCCTGACCATAAGCCTGTGGAGATGCTGTGGATGACCTGAAGAGGGTTGTATATTCACGTCACAGTCCATACCATAACCCTATGGAGATGCTATGGATGACCTGAAGAGGGCTGTGTATACAAGTCACAGTCCTGACCATAACCCTATGGAGATGCTATAGATGACCTGAAGAAGGTTGCGTATACAAGTCACAGTCCTGACCATAACCCTGTGGAGATGCTGTGGATGACCTGAAGAGGGCTGTGTATACAAGTCACAGTCCTGACCAAAACCCTATGGAGATGATGTGGATGACCTGAAGAGGGTTGTGTATACAAGTCACAGTCCTGACCATAACCCTGTGGAGATGCTGTGGATGACCTGAAGAGGGCTGTGTATACAAGTCACATCCTGACCATAACCCTGTTGAGATGGTGTGGATGACCTGAAGAGGGTTGTGTATACAAGTCACAGTCCTAACCATAACCCTATGGAGATGCTATAGATGACCTGAAGAGGGTTGTGTATACAAGTCACAGTCCTGAACATAACCCTATGGAGATGCTATAGATGACCTGAAGAGGGCTGTGTATACAAGTCACAGTCCTGACCATAACCCTATGGAGATGCCGTGGATAATCCGAAGAGGGTTGTATATACAAGTCACAGTCCTGACCATAACCCTATGGAGATGATGTGGATGACCTGAAGAGGGTTGTGTATACAAGCCGCAGTCCTGACCATTACCCTATGGAGATGATGTGGATGACCTGAAGAGGGTTGCATACAATTAACAGTCCTGACCTATAGAGATGATGTGGATAATATGAGAAATATGAGATAGTGTGAGAAATTTATAGCTGGATAACACTGCTGGCCTGTTGACCCCCTAACACTAATTCAGGGACCATAAGACCTTCACTCCCTTACCAGTGACTATTCTTTTAAGTTTAGATTACTCACATCCATGTCTGTGCCTTGTCATAAGTATGCGTGTATAAATATGCTGCCTCCTCAGATCCATTTATTATGCTTTGATGAAGGACTCAGAGTAAGTCTGAAAACTCGCTGTAACATCATGTATTTTTGGTAGCCAATAAAAGGTCTCATATCTACAAGATGACCTGGTTTCACTTACTGAGAACAATCACATTTTGGTCTACTGGCGACAGCGGACCAAACTTTTTTCAATAGGCATGGAGAGTCATAATAGTAGCTTGCAGGGGGATGGGTGGGGTGGCGGACATTGTGGAGCAGCACCATGAGACGACATGGAGTAGGGTGTGGCAGATAAACATCATGGCCATACCATCACCCTCAGCCACTACTAGTCGCAGCCGCACCAACACCAGGAACAGCACGTCCACAGCTGGGTTTACGCACAGGACTTGTGCAGCCGGGTGACAGAAGAGTAACATCTGTAAAATCTGGGGTAAGCGTTTGACCACAGGGTATAACAGTACATCCTGGCAGGGAGGTACGTAGCACAGCAGGACGTACAGGTATACCCTAGGGATAGCGCAAGATCATAAGAGAGCCCGCGGTATCAGGCAGCTGCAACAGCGGGAGCAGCGACTCCCGCTGTTAACCCCTCCCCTGCCAAAATCTATGCAGATCGCGGCATGTAAACAGTTCACAGAGAGAGTGCGCAAAAAAATGTGTCATTTATGCTGCATGATTAACGCTGTAAAAAAGAACCCACAAAAACCCATGGCAGAAGTTTTACAATATAGTCCTATTTATGGAAGCCCCCCATCCCCCAGATATGATAGCAATACCACCTCAACCATGCGCAATCATGCAGCCTGAACACAAGCACCTTCCACAGTGTGATGCTCCGTGCCAACCCGCAGCACCAGATGCCCAGCGACATTGCTTGGTTAAAAAAGCCGTCCGTGCCCTGCACCACCGTGTGCTAACACGTCCCTGGGTCAATGTCTTGCAATGTCCAGAAGGGGTGGTTGATGTTTCATGGTACCCCACTCCTCATCCACCTCCACCTCTTCATACCACCTTTCATCACCTTAGACATCGGCACAGATATCCATATATGACAAACCCAGCCTCCATACAGTGCTGCACGTGGGGAGCGCAGCCATATGGCCAGATGGCCGAAGAGCTGTTGATGGCTCTGTAGGACCAGGCTGATATGTGGATGACCCCGCACAATCTGAAGTCAGGCAAGTTCATGTGTGACAATGGGGCCAACCTGCTGGCAGCCCATCGCCTTAGGAACATCACAGGCGTACATTGCCTGGCCCATGTATCATATGGCTTGAGAAAGGTGTCATCAGGACACCGAAACGCGTTGCCTGTCTAATACGTTATCCACAATCGGTGGATTGTTTAATAAAACCTTGGATTTTATCCAGTACACCGGTGTGTACCATCGTCTGTGATTGGAGTCTACACTTCAAGGAGGGGGTTTCTGTATCTACACACCCCCCTCCTGCCCAGTAAGTGTCTTTCCTACACTATCACTTGCCTTTACGCTTACCGCTGAAGACAAAGTGTTCTTCATATATACAATACAAAGTGCCTTGTAGCGCGGTGACAATTTTTTCTAACAATAGCGTGCATTGCCTGGTAGTTCCCCATGGCTGCAGGGATGCATCCATTGTGGATCACAGCTCTGCAGCTCATGGTGGACAAGCAGGAAGCTGTGGCACTACTGGTGGCAGGGGAAGTCTAACAGAGGTGTGGCATAGGTTTTTTTAGCCTGTTCCAGCCTGCAACAGCAGCACATGGTAGGACTGGCAGTCACAGGTAACACTTCCACCACATGCACACAAATGGATCTGCATTGCGGAATCCACAGCAAATACCGTTCATTTCATGCTACGGAAAAGCGCTTCTGACTGGACACTCGCGGGATCGAATTGTGATTTCTGTGAATGCAGGAAAAATCTCAGCATGTTCTTTTTTAGTGCAGATTGTGCACAATGGCTTCCATGGAAGTAAATGGAAGCCGTCTGACCCGCGGCCCTTCCGCAGTTTACATTTCGGAAAGGTCGCGGATTCTACGTCATCACCTAGCGACAGCACGGGAAAAATCTGTACTGCGCATGTCGACGGCGAGCCATCCGGACCATCCACTGTATAAATACAGGTATGTGCAGATGCCGGCCAGGCACAGTGTCAGATTCCGCTGTGGGGTCCCGCATGTGGAATCCGACCCGTTCCTCTGCAGCCGGACTTATCCATGAAGATCCAAATTTTTGTTAGCTCTCGCATGGATGTACTCAGGCATGGAGTTGGCCCCTTTGACTTCTGGATGCCTGACAAGTGGCTGGAGCTTGTACATCATACTTTAGAGGGTCTTGCCTGCTCCCCTGCCAGTGTGCTATCAGAAAGGGTCTTCAGAACAGCTGGGGGTGCGATAACTGACTGATACATCCGCCTGTTCGCAGACAATGTGGATCACATAACGTTTATAAAAATGAACCAGGCGTGGATTTCACCTGACTTCTTCCCCCCATGGCAGACCCCACTAATTATTTAGCACGCTGCCAAGTTTTAGTCACATGTGACTGAGTATAGATTCATATCAGAGGCCACACTCTGCCCTCAAGATGCTGGTGGTGATGCTGCTTTTTCTCCTGCTTCCGCCATGCTTCCTCCTCCTACTTCTTCGCAAATGAAAAACATGTTAATATGGAAATATGGGGCGACAGTTCTCATATTTCCATGAGGAGCACCCTCTGCCCCCAAGCTGCAGTTGGTGGTACTGCTGCGTTCCTTCTGCTTCCACAATGTCTCCTCCTCCTCCTCTTCCTTCTCCCAAAATAAAAATTTTGTAAAGCCCAGAAAACATTTGTAGATCTACCGCTGTTCCTTGGAGGAGGTCCGTGCTCGGCTGTTCTGTTCACCTGGTAGAATTTGTCCTTGGGGCATTGCTTTTAAAACGAGCAGCACTCCTGCTGTCTTCCTTCATGCAATCTTTGATCTAGGAGACCCTATGTATGCTGTGCTATGATTGACCCTTAAACCTCTGGACTGTGTCTTGACAGATTTTTGGGAGGAGCACAGTGTTCTCAGTGTGGTTGTATTCCCATGTAATTTGGAGGGAACTGCATTGGGAACCTTCTGGAGGGCAAATTAATATCTCCTGGCCAGGTTGAAATAGACTATTCTCCTGCACCGGCATCTTTCTTCAGCCAGGCCTTGGCTTCTACTCTCTGCAGCAGTTCCTTCTCTGATCACTTCTCTCCTCATTTTCCTTCCCCTTCATATTGCATGTGCTTGGCTCCCTCCTCATACGCTCTCTTTTAATCAAAGGAGCTCTTAAAGTTTTCACTCTGAGTCACATACATTTTACCATGATGGAAAACTGACTAACCCCAAAATTAGCTGGAGACGGCCAAACACCAGGGGCGCTTTTGCTAGGCAGATTTAATTTAACCCCATTGCTGGGGAGAACAGAGTTATCCCCATAAAGGGTGCCTCCCATGTCCCCATAAGAGCTCATAGTGAGTTCCCTAGGACCTATTAACCTTAGGAATACCCTGTAGGATTCTCTGGGTCACTACAGTTCCCCCCACCTAAAGTACAGCCATCCTCGTTGTAATCTGTGATCCGAAGGGCGAGGCACATTACTGACCTATAAATATCACAGTTCATGTATAATTAGAGGAGAGTTAGGATACTTGCAACTATATCTTTTTCTGGAGTTGAAACGTTGGGCCAAGACAACCTCTTAAAGGGGTTGTCCCGCGATAGCAAGTACGGGTTATACACTTCTGTATGGCCATATTAATGCACTTTGTAATATACATCGTGCATTAAATATGAGCCATACAGAAGTTATACACTTACCCCTCCGGTGCTGGCGTCCCCGTCTCCATGGTGCCGACCAAAGCTGCCTTCTCCCTGGATTAGACGGAGTGCTCATGCCGCACAGAGCCGGAGTGGCCCCTTCAGCGCAAGCGTGTTTAATCGAGGGAGAAGAAGGCTTCGGCCGGCGCCATGGAGACGAGGACGCCAGCACCGGAGGGGTAAGTGTATAACTTCTGTATGGCCAATATTTAATGCACGATGTACATTACAAAGTGCATTAATATGGCCATACAGAAGTGCTGAACCCCACTTGCTGCCGCGGGACAACCCCTTTAAGTCCCAACTGGCTATGGGGCCGATAAATTACTCTTCTCCCCACATTCTAAATATTGCACATAATCGTTATGCATCAAATAACATTTTAAGGAACTAAGTCTGGAAACCTAGAAAGGGAGAATAGGTTAAGTGAAAACAAAGCTTATAGATGAGAAAATCCAAAAAATCGACATTGTTGAAACAACCTGGAAAAGAAAACACATTACACAATACTGTTAAGTCCCATTGGAGAAGTCTTTGGGATTACCCCCTGTGTGCAATGGACTTAGAGATTGTTCTCCGGTAAAAAAAAGGGCACACAGGTCATAATTTCAGGACGCACCTTGTGGTCCCCCAGTCCTGTGTCCTCCATGAGAAAACAAGTATACACAGCTCCAAGTAGTCCCTTGGGGCAGACTCCCTGAACAATACGCACTCACTGAGCAGTCCCTCCGGGTTTGAACCTTGTTGCACCATCTCAGCAGTCTCTCAGGGTTTGAACCTTGTTGCACCGTCTCAGCAGTCCCTCCGGGTTTGAACCTTGCTGCACCGTCTCAGCAGTCTCTCAGGGTTTGAACCTTGTTGCACCGTCTCAGCAGTCCCTCCGGGTTTGACCCTTGTTGCACCGTCTCAGCAGTCTCTCAGGGTTTGAACCTTGTTGCACCGTCTCAGCAGTCCCTCCGGGTTTGAACCTTGCTGCACCGTCTCAGCAGTCTCTCAGGGTTTGAACCTTGTTGCACCGTCTCAGCAGTCCCTCCGGGTTTGACCCTTGTTGCACCGTCTCAGCAGTCTCTCAGGGTTTGAACCTTGCTGCACCGTCTCAGCAGTCTCTCAGGGTTTGAACCTTGCTGCACCGTCTCAGCAGTCTCTCAGGGTTTGAACCTTGTTGCACCGTCTCAGCAGTCCCTCCGGGTTTGACCCTTGTTGCACCGTCTCAGCAGTCCCTCCGGGTTTGACCCTTGTTGCACCGTCTCAGCATTCTCTCAGGGTTTGAACCTTGTTGTGCCGTCTCAGCAGTCCCTCCGGGTTTGACCCTTGTTGCACCGTCTCAGCAGTCTCTCAGGGTTTGAACCTTGTTGCACCGTCTCTGAGCAGTCCCTCCGGGTTTTAACCTTGCTGCACCGTCTCAGCAGTTGCTCAGGGTTTGAACCTTGTTGCACCGTCTCAGCAGTCCCTCCGGGTTTGACCCTTGTTGCACCGTCTCAGCAGTCTCTCAGGGTTTGAACCTTGCTGCACCGTCTCAGCAGTCCCTCCGGGTTTGAACCTTGTTTCACCGTCTCAGCAGTCTCTCAGGGTAGGACTCTTGGTATTTGCAATCCACGAAAGAAAGAATAATTTGTAATCCAGAAAAAGGAAAAGGAAAAAACCCACCAATAAAAATAAAAATCAACCACCGCTACAAAAAATGAAGAAATAGACAGATACTGGCAATAACAAGCTGGGAGCTGTCCTCTGGTGCTCCTTGTGGATGTCTGGAGTTCCTCGAAGAATTCCCTTCCTTCTCTGTTTGGATGTCCTGGGTTTGTTGGTCTTGTCATTTGGACATTTCAATCTCTTCCCATTGGTCTTTTTCGGGTGAAGAGTCTACAGCTGAAGGTAACCAGGACAATGCTTCCGCATTTCTCTCAGCTTTGCCAGCCCTGTATTTGATAGTAAAATTAAAGTTGGCTAATCTGGAGGCCCATCTTTGCTCTAAGGCTCCGTGTTTCGCAGAATTCACGTGCACTAATGGATAGCCTTTTAAGGAATGGCTAGCATAAGCAATTACTCTTTCCTTACCTTCTGGAACCTGATTGAGGCCTGCACCTAACCTAAATCTGGCATCGGCGTAGAGTCTGAAAGGCTAAGTGTAATTAAGGTATGCCAGAATTGGAGGTGTGATCAATTTTTCTTTAAGGACCCAGAACACTTGTTCTTCTTCCCAATTAATGGGAATGGGCTTCTGATGTGGCTCTTTGGAATACTCTCTCAGTACCTCCTGCAGCGTCTCAGCTATACCGGCAAAATTTGGGATGCAACTCCTGTAGTAGCCTACAAACCATAGAAAACTATGAACTTGCTTAAGGTCTTAGGAGTTGGCCAATTTTTGATGACCTTGGTTTTCTTGGGGTCAGGTTGCACCCTTTTGGCACTCACAATGTGGCCTAAATATCGAACTTGGGTCTGCAAGAGGTGACATTTTGATGGCTTAACTTTGAGCTCGTGTTTAATGAGAATCTGAAATACATCATCAAGATGTTGCAGATGATCTTCGTAGGTCTTAGAATAAATGATGACATCATCATCGAGAGAGAGAAGCACAACCTCAAAGTTTTTGTGACATAGGCAACATTTCATCAGTCTCTGGAAGGTACCTGGGTACACAATCCGAAGGACATGCAATTGAATTTGTATAGGTCCATGAGGATAGTAAACACAGTTTTTTCTCAATCGGGCTCATATATAGAGACCTGCCAATAGCCACTAATGAGATCTGGCATGGAGAAGTAAGCCACAGAAAGTAGTGCGGTCAATGATTCCTCTATTCGAAGCAACGGGTACACACCTTTAGAAGTGATATTATTGAGCTTATGATAGTCCACACAAAAATGGATACCACCATCCTACTTCTTGACAAGCACCAGGGGTGCAGCCCAAGGACTATAGCTTTCTCGAAAGACGTTAGCGAATTTCATCTTCCAGATCATAGCTGTGACTTGTTGGTACGTGTAAGGTGGTATCAGGCAGTATCTGTTTTTTTATAGGGGCATGGCCATCTGTAGGGATGGTATGAGAGATGCCTTTGAGTTGGCCAAAGTCCATGGTATGTTTACTGAAGGCAGCTTGGTTTTCTCATGCCACATCTTGTACCCCTTGTATTTGTTCTTCAAATGACTTGGAGTCCCGAATATGCAAGTAAGCTAACCAAGGCCCCTCAGCCGAAGTAGAGGGATTATTCTGCTGGGAACATTGCTGTACTTCACCTTTGTCAGGGCCTAGAATGTCTTCTGGATGAAGAAGGGAAACTTGTGCTACTAATGAGTATTTTTTCAGTTGAACAGGGGTATCCCCTATATTGATGAGACTAATTGGTACTCTTTTGGAAGACACCATAATGATACTTCTGGCCATGATCAGAAACGGGTGCTCTTCAACAGGACTGGGCTTGACTAATGCCTGATAATCCATTCCCTAAATTCTGGGCCTAGTCTGACACCACAACAAAATCTCAGACTCAGGGGGCAGAACCGCAGGTCTGACATCTTTAAAACAGACTCGACCCACACAGCCTTTGGGATTGGTGAACCTCTGTTGTGCTGACAGGGCTTTGATAGTTTTTCTCAACACTATTTATTGGGCATGGGATGCTGTGGGAATGGACCTCTGCATTGCTTCTAGCATTTCATCATAGCAGTTTCGAAGAATGTTCATTCCCAGTACAATGGTTGGAGCATTTCTATCCTGCATGTGAACTACAAGAATGCCTTGTTTTGGTAAATTTAACCCTTCCAGCAAGAACAGTAGGTTCCCAAAACCCTACTACGGGTATCGGCTGGCCATTGCTAGCTGTAACATCAATCAAATGTACTGGTGGGAAGACCAGAGCGTCTAAGGTCCAATGCTTTTCATAGTCGTTTTTTTTTTGTTAATGGTGGTGACTTGTGACCCAGTGTCTAACAGGGATGGAAGAGTTATGCCGTTAATGTATAAAGTGACTTCAGGGCACAGGCCAACATACTTTGACAGCTATTTGGAGGAAAATGAACCAGCACTTCGTCCACCTGGGGCGTGGTCCAAGGGCCCGGGGGAAACCCATTTAACTTCCAGCAGATGTATTCCATCTGGCCAAAGTGCTGACAGTATTTGCAGTTGGGACGCTCACCTTCGTAATTTCCAGAAGGCCGAGGTGCCCTGGGAAGGGGTCTATGTTCTCCGGCCAAAAAATGTGACAAGGACATCTGACTCTCTAACTTCCCTACCTTTTTACATAAAGCAGCTACATTATGGGCCAATTCGGCCATCTGCTTTTGCATTTCCTGCACTAGATCTTCCACAGGTGCTCCAGCCTGACTAGCTAACAGGGCCAGCTCGCATTTGTAAGGGCGACTGTACCAGACTTCCCGCAGTAGATCAGTTTTCAGAACCATTTATCATAGGCACCTGTTGTTCAACTCCCAGCACTTGGATGGCCAACTCTGTGAAGTTAAAGTTAGGTACTGGACTCACAATATCTTTAATTGACTATGGAGTCTTTCTCTCACCGCCCCCTCTATGAATTGCTCCTGTATGGCCTGATCTGCTCTGCCAGCTTCCTTAGGGTTGGCATGGATCAGCGCCTTCCTGTCTTCCTGGAAGGACAAGACGTAATCCCAGAGAGACTCGCCAAGTTTCTGCCTTTTGCTAAAGAAACGCTTTTTGATTTCTGACATGGTGCAGTCTTCAGACATACTTTGCAGCCTTTCTAAGATTTGATTATTGTTTTCTTTTGGCTTGGGGCCAGGTTTTTACTTACTGGGCAGCTGCTCCTTCTAATTGCCCCATCAATATTTCAACCTTCTGCTCCATGGCTATTGGGTAGGGATAAAACATGGCCCACATTTTGTTCCTGAATTCTCACAGGGTATGCATTTCCCCACAGTATTGAGGTAGCCAAGGAGCGCCTAAGTAATAGGGCATAGTCAAAGGCATGATAACAGAGCAATTAGGGGTGGTAGTAAGCCTCGGCTGCTCCGTATCAGTGGAGTCTAGTGGGGGGATGTCACCAGGTGTAGAGCTGGCAACAAGGTCTGGCGGGGGAATGTCACAAGGTGTAGAGCTGACAACGGGGTCTGGTGAGGGGATGTCACCAGGTGTAGAGCTGAAAATGGGGTCTGGTGGTGGGATGTCACCAGGTGTAGAGTTGACAACGGGGTCTGGTGGGGGGATGTCACCAGGTGTAGAGCTGACAATGGGGTCTGGTGGTGGGATGTCACTGGGAGTAGAGCTGATAGCGGGATCTGGTGATGGGGGGGTCTGTCATCAGGTGTAGAGCTGACAATGGGGTACGGTGGTGGGATGTCACCAGGTGTAGAGCTGACAACGGGGTCTGGTGGTGGGATATCACGAGGTGTAGAGCTGACAACTGGGTCTGGTGGTTGGATGTCACCAGGTGTAGAGCTGACAATGGGATCTGGTGATGGGGGGGGGGCTGTCATCAGGTGTAGAGCTGACAACGGGGTCTGGTGGTGGGATGTCACCAGGTGTAGAGCTGACAATGGGGTCTGGTAAGGGGATCTCACCAGGTGTAGAGCTGACAACGGGATCTGGTGGTGGGATGTCACCAGGTGTAGAGCTGACAACAGGGTCTGGTGGAGGGATGTCACCAACCAATCAGTACGTGCATCACAGCTTCTCGACCTTCCAGAGTCTACTGTTGGCCATGTTATTGGGAGATGGAAGCCATCCGGTGTATGTGGTGCCGCCACATTCATTTAGACCTCATAAACTGACAGAAAGCGGACAGCGAAGCCTTGGAGGAGCTGTGAAGACATCACACACATCGTCTGCCCTCACTTAGGAGGTCTTACAGAACATTGGACATCCATTAGCACCAGGACCCTCTGTAGGGAACAGCATGTGAAGGGTTACCATGGACGAGCGGCTGCAAACAACATCACAGCAGTGAATGCAAAGCGGTACTTGCGATAGGGCTCGGAGCGTCAGACTGTAAGTGAGTGGAAGCAAGTGTTGTGGATATATCACAGTCCACCATCTTCCGATCGGATGGCGGCACTTGAGTGTGGTGGATGTCTATAGAGTGGTTTCTATGTGACGGCATCATCCCAACAGTGGAGTTTGCAGGAGGTTCTGTTTTGGTGTGGGGGGGTTCTGCTTGGAAGGACTGGAGCCATTGCTTATAGTGAAGTCCACCCTCACCACTAATGGGCACAGAGACCCCCCAGACAATGTGGCATCACCTCCCTTGTGGTAATACTCTGGTACAGCTCCGTGTCTCCACCAACATGATGAGTGCCATGTCATACGGCACGCACTGTGGAGGAGCAGAACGTTGCAGACTTCATTGGCCGCCCCAATTCCGGATCTCAATCCAATCGAGCGGGATGAACCAGAATGCTGTATCCGTACATCCAACACACCCATCATCCACCTATCACTATCTGAGGCTCCTCCAGGAATTAAGGCAAATCCCTGCACACATCTATGGGTATCTGGTGGGAAGTGGCAGCGGAGGGACTGCAGTCACTGAGGCCCAAGGAGGCCAACACGGGGGGGGATTGGGATAAAACAGAATTTCATGGTCTACTCTGTGCGACCCGATACTTCTGTCAGCAGAGTGTATATGTTTGGTTCTCGAGAGCGAGGGATCTGTTTGAAGCCTCACTGTCTAGAAGATGAAGGTCCTGGAGATGGGAGACCACACTTTATTAACTCAGAATTCCCTAATAAGTTATTGGAAAATGGATCCTTAAACTTGACGCCCCCTGTGACTATCCAGAACATTCTGTGCAGCCGTCAGTATGGTTATTCCACAGCTAGGGTAATGCCGTTAGAAGGCACGGATCATCAGCCGGCTCATGGACCATGCATGATTTACATCCGCTCTGCAGACTTGGCAGTTTCTCGGGTTTACTTTCAAGGTTTACGTTTAAAGGAGTCCTGTGAGATGTGGAATATAAAAGGCCAAGCGAGAGAAGGTTCTGGAAGTTCATTTGCATCAGAGAGGGCAGAGCTTGGCATGTGATAAAGGTCTGAGGATGCAGAGGAAGCCCCTGCGCCAGCAGATAGTATTAGGAGCGCCTCACGCCCCCCTCAGGTTTTGATGTCTAAACACAATTTAATAAAAAAAAATCTGCATTAACATTTCCAAGTAAATTCTTTGCCCCAAAGTGCGCCCCTCCCCGATCATCACCGAGCGCCCCCCCCCCCCGATCATCACCGAGCACCCCCCCCCCCGATCATCACCGAGCGCCCCCCCCCCCCCGATCATCACCGAGCGCCCCCCCCCTGATCATCACCGAGCGCCCCCCCCCCTGATCATCACCGAGCGCCCCCCCCCCCCCCCCCGATCATCACCGAGCGCGCCTTCTTCTTCCCTCGCTCTCTGCAGTGACTCAATGTTCAGCATTTCTTTTAAGCGCTGTTGCTATAACTCCACAGATCCTCCGACCCCTCGGCACTCATTAACATTAAGCTTTGTAAATCGGGTTTTTTCCTTCTGCTTGTATGCGGGAGCCGATACTAATATTGTGCTGCACAAGCTACATCGATGCCCCTTTGTTACCCCTCATCTAGCGGCGTTGGACTCCTCTGACCTTCAGATCCTCAACAGTTCCCCATGGTGTAGATCCCACTCGGTGATGACATCATTGAGCAGGAATACCGGCCCCTGCGGACAGGAAGCTTCTTATAGTCGCTGCAGATTAGATGGCGGTGCTGACATGTTCTGACCGGCTGACAGGAAGGGGTCAGCGTTTCATGCTGCTTCCACCAAATTCTGACCTCCCATCAGCAACATAAATCTGCACCCATCTGACCAGGAGATGATTTCCCGCTGCTCAGTGATACAAGTTTTGCGCTCTTTTGCCCGCTGGAGTCTGTTTCTCTTAGACACAATGGCGCTGGAACTGGTCACCCGCTGTTATACAATCCGTGCGGAGGAACGGTGAGTTGTGCGTTCGGACACGTTAGTTGGAGCTCCAGCGTTGTATTCAGCTGACTGTGCAGCCTGTTGGTCAGAAGATTGGATGCCTACATTACCGACTAAAGCCTTACTGATAATATGGGCCCCTGCGGACCTCCAAGTTCAGCAGCGTCCCGTAGCCCGGTCAGCTTCATTTGCTCTTTCGCTTCTGTGCTGCTCTGTAAGGTTCAGCTTTGTTCTCATCATCTTCTTCCTCTCTTACGGATTCGCCCATCACAGGAGTCCAGCAGACAATTAGCACTTTATACGGCGCTCAGGCTTCACGCCCGTTGAGCGTGTTTTTGGTCGCTGCTTTGTGCTTCCCACGGGGATCAGAGATGTCACTATGAGATGTCTAATGACATAAAGTGTTAACTTATCAAAGGACTCACAAGCCACCATGGAGAGCGTCCGACCACAAGCAACATGGCGTCCGCTCCGGTGATGAATAAATGCTGCCTGCCGCTGAGCGCCGTCTGATGCGATGACAGTTCATTGTACACGGAAGGCGCCGTACAGGGATATAAATCACCCCCGGCTTTGTATCATCTGCGCAAATAAATTATAATAAAAAACAAACAAATATGAATTGTTTAAGAAATCTTAATGTAGTTCAGAAAACGTAAGGAATGTTATTATCGTCTAACTGGTGAGTGCCGGGGTCCACACTAAATTATACTTGGTACAGAGCTAACTGCAAAGAGACATATACAGCCACCACTAGGGGGAGCTAACCGTACACAGATATATACAGCCACCACTAGGGGGAGCTAACTGCAAGGAGACATATACAGCCACCACTAGGGGGAGCTCACTACATACAGATATATACAGCCACCACTTGAGGGAGCTCACTGCATACAGATATATACAGCCACCACTAGGCAGAGCTCACTACATACAGCTATATACAGCCACCACTAGGGGGAGCTCACTACATACAGATATATACCGCCACCACTAAAGGGAGCTCACTGCATACAGATATATACAGCCACCACTAGGCGGAGCTCACTACATACAGCTATATACAGCCACCACTAGGGGGAGCTCACTACATACAGATATATACCGCCACCACTAAAGGGAGCTCACTACATACAGATATATACAGCCACCACTTGGGGGAGCTAACTGTATACAGATATATACAGCCACCACTAGGGGGAGCTCACTACATACAGCTATATACAGCCACCACTAGGGGGAGCTCACTACATACAGATATATACCGCCACCACTAAAGGGAGCTCACTGCATACAGATATATACAGCCACTACTAGGGGGAGCTCACTACATACAGATATATACAGCCACCACTCGGGGGAGCTAACTGTATACAGATATATACAGCCACCACTAGGGGGAGCTCCCTGTATACAGATATAATCAGCCAACACCAGGGGGAGCTCCCTGTATACAGATATGAACAGCCACCACTAGGGGGAGCTAACTGCAAAGAGACATATACAGCCACCACTAGGGGGAGCTAACTGTATACAGATATATACAGCCACCACTAGGGGGAGCTAACTGCAAGGAGACATATACAGCCACCACTAGGGGGAGCTCCCTGTATACAGATATATACAGCCACCACTAGGGGGAGCCCCCTGTATACAGATATATACAGCCACCACTGGCAGAGCACACTACATACAATTATATATAGCCACCACCAGGAGGGGAGCAAACTATCTATTGGGGGGAGGTCGCTAGTGATGGTTGTATATGTCTGCATACAGTAAGCCCCTCCCCCCTTCTTCCTGTAGGTGTAATAGTGATCTTTCCATAGTCGTGGTTATGTACATTTTTGGAATGTATAAATATTAGAGATGAGCGAACGTACTCGTCCGAGCTTGATACTCGTTCGAGTATTAGCGTGTTCGAGATGCTCGTTACTCGTGACGAGTACCACGCGATGTTCGAGTTACTTTCACTTTCAGCTCTGAGACGTTAGCGCGCTTTTCTGGCCAATAGAAAGACAGGGAAGGCATTACAACTTCCTCCTGTGACGTTCAAGCCCTATACCACGCCCCTGCAGTGAGTGGCTGGCGAGATCAGGTGTCACCCGAGTATATAAATCGGCCCCTCCCACGGCTCGCCACAGATGCATTCTGACAGAGATCAGGGAAAGTGCTGCTGGTGCCGGAGCTGCTATAAGGAGAGTGTTAGGAGTTATATTAGGCTTCAAGAACCCCAACGGTCCTTCTTAGGGCCACATCTGACCGTGTGCAGTACTGTTGAGGCTGCTTTTTGCAGTGTTGCACTTTTTTTTTTTTTTGTATATCGGCCGTGCAGAGCATTGCGCCCTGCAGTAATTATACATAGTCCAGGGCCAGTAGTGGTGAGGCAGGGACAGAATACATATTTATTGAATATAGGCAGTGGGCCTTTCCAAAAACATTTGGGAAAAAAAATCTATTTGGGCTGCCTGTGACCGTCCTCAGTGTACTGGGTCTGTGCTGGGGGTAGTTGTCCTAATTCATACGCAGCCAGCTAAGTGTTACAGCAGGCTTGCGCAAAATTCTTTCCTGGCTCTGCTGTGCGTTCCGTAAGCGAAGTCAGCCTCCAACCACAGGCCAATAAGCGGCACATTTAATTACAGCGTTCTGTTTCTGCACTACTGGTAATACACCATGCTGAGGGGTAGGGGTAGGCCTAGAGGACGTGGACGCAGGCGAGGACGCGGAGGCCCAAGTCAGGGTGTGGGCACAGGCCGAGCTCCTGATCGAGGTGTATCGCAGCCGACTGCTGCGGGATTAGGAGAGAGGCACGTTTTTGGCGTCCCCACATTCATCTCACAATTAATGGGTCCACGCGGTAGACCTTTATTAGAAAATGAGCAGTGTGAGCAGGTCCTGTCGTGGATGGCAGAAAGTGCATCCAGCAATCTATCGAACACCCAGAGTTCTGCGCCATCCACTGCTGCAACTCTGAATCCTCTGGCTGCTGCTCCTTCCTCCCAGCCTCCTCACTCCATTACAATGACACATTCTGAAGAGCAGGCAGACTCCCAGGAACTGTTCCCGGGCCCCTGCCCAGAATGGGCAGCAAGGGTTCCGAATCCTCTCCCACTGGAGGAGTTTGTCGTGACCGATGCCCAACCTTTTGAAAGTTCCCGGGGTCCGCGGGATGAGGCTGGGGACTTCCGGCAACTGTCTCAAGACCTTTCAGTGGGTGAGGAGGACGATGACAATGAGACACAGTTGTCTATCAGTGAGGTAGTAGTAAGGGCAGTAAGTCTGAGGGAGGAGCGCACAGAGGATTCGGAGGAAGAGCAGCAGGACGATGAGGTGACTGACCCCACCAGCTTTGCTACGCCTACTGAGGACAGGTCTTCAGAGGGGGAGGCAAGGGCAGCAGCAGGGCAGGTTGCAAGAGGCAGTGCGGTGTCCAGGGGTAGAGGCAGGACCAGACCGAATAATCCACCAACTGTTTCCCAAAGCGCCCCCTCGCGCCATGCCATCCTGCAGAGGCCGAGGTGCTCAAAGGTCTGGCAGTTTTTCACTGAGAGTGCAGACGACCGACGAACAGTGGTGTGCAACCTGTGTCGCGCCAAGATCAGCCGGGGAGCCACCACCACCAGCATACGCAGACATATGATGGCCAAGCACCCCACAAGGTGGGACGAAGGCCGTTCACCGCCTCCGGTTTGCACCGCTGCCTCTCCCCCTGTGCCCCAACCTGCCACTGAGATCCAACCCCCCTCTCAGGAGTCAGGCACTACCATCTCCCGGCCTGCACCCACACCCTCACCTCCGCTGTCCTCGGCCCCATCCACCAATGTCTGTCAGCGCACCGTCCAGCCGTCGCTAGCGCAAGTGTTGGAGCGCAAGCGCAAGTACGCCACCACGCACCCGCACGCTCAAGCGTTAAACGTGCACATAGCCAAATTTATCAGCCTAGAGATGCTGCCGTATAGGGTTGTGGAAACAGAGGCTTTCAAAAACATGATGGCGGCGGCCCCGCGCTACTCGGTTCCCAGTCGCCACTACTTTTCCCGATGTGCCGTCCCAGCCCTGCACGACCACGTCTCCCGCAACATTGTACGTGCCCTCACCAACGCGGTTACTGCCAAGGTCCACTTAACAATGGACACGTGGACAAGCACAGGCGGGCAGGGCCACTATATCTCCCTGACGGCATATTGGGTTAATTTAGTGGAGGCTGGGACAGTCAGAGCCTGGGACCGCTCACGTCCTACCCACCCCCAGAATTGCAGGCCCCAGCTCGGTGCTGGTATCTGCGGCGGTGTATGCTTCCTCCACTAAACCACCCTCCTCCTCCTCCTACGCAACCTCTGTGTCGCAATCAAGATGTGTCAGCAGCAGCATGTCGCCAGCAGTCGGTGTCGCGCGGCGTGGCAGCACAGCGGTGGGCAAGCGTCAGCAGGCCGTGCTGAAACTACTCAGCTTAGGAGAGAAGAGGCACACGGCCCACGAACTGCTGCAGGGTCTGACAGAGCAGACCGACCGCTGGCTTGCGCCGCTGAGCCTCCAACCGGGCATGGTCGTGTGTGACAACGGCCATAACCTGGTGACGGCTCTGCAGCACGTGCCATGCCTGGCCCACGTCTTTAATTTGGTGGTTCAGCGCTTTCTGAAAAGCTACCCACGCTTGTCAGACCTGCTCGGAAAGGTGCACCGGCTGTGTGCACATTTCCGCAAGTCCCACATGGATGCTGCCACCCTGCACACCCTGCAACATCGGTTTCATCTGCCAGTGCACCGACTGCTGTGCGACGTGCCCACACGGTGGAACTCTATGCTCCACATGTTGGCCAGGCTCTATGAGCAGCGTAGAGCTATAGTGGAATACCAACTCCAACATGGGCGGCGCAGTGGGAGTCAGCCTCCTCAATTCCTTACAGTAGAGTGGGCCAGGTTGGCAGATATCTGCCAGGTCCTTGGAAACTTTGAGGAGTCTACCCAGATGGTGAGCGGCGATGCTGCAATCATTAGCATCACCATTCCTCTGTTTTGCCTCTTGAGAAGTTCCCTGCAAAGCATAAAGGTAGACGCTTTGCGCTTGGAAACAGAGCCGGGGGAAGACAGTATGTCGCTGGATAGTCAGAGCACCCTCCTGTCTATATCTCAGCGCATTGAGGAGGAGGAGCATGAGGAGGATGAGGAGGAGGGGGAAGAGACAGCTTGGCCCACTGCTGAGGGTACAGATGCAGCTTGCCTGTCATCCTTTCAGCGTGTATGGCCTGAGGAGGAGGAGGAGGAGGAGGATCCTGAAAGTGATCTTCCTAGTGAGGACAGCCATGTGTTGCGTACAGGTACCCTGGCACACATGGCGGACTTCATGTTAGGATGCCTTTCTCGTGACCCTCGCGTTACACGCATTCTGGCCACAACGGATTACTGGGTGTACACATGGCTCGACCCACGGTATAAGGAGAACTTTTCCACTCTGATACCCGAAGAGGAAAGGGGTTCGAGAGTGATGCTATACCACAGGGCCCTGGCGGACAAGTTGATGGTAAAATTCCCATCCGACAGCGCTAGTGGCAGAAGGTGCAGTTCCGAGGGCCAGGTAGCAGGGGAGGCGCAGAGATCATGCAGCATGTACAGCACAGGCAGGGGAACACTCTCTAAGGCCTTTGGCAGCTTTCTGGCTCCCCAGCAAGACTATGTCATCGCTCCCCAGTCAAGGCTGAGTCGGCGGGAGCACTGTAAAAGGATGGTGAGGGAGTACGTAGCCGATCGCACGATCGTCCTCGGTGACGCCTCTGCCCCCTACAACTACTGGGTGTCGAAGCTGGACACGTGGCCTGAACTCGCGCTGTATGCCCTGGAGGTGCTTGCTTGTCCTGCGGCTAGCGTCTTGTCAGAGAGGGTATTTAGTGCAGCTGGGGGAATCATCACGGATAAGCGTACCCACCTGTCAACCGACAGTGTCGACAGGCTTACACTCATCAAGATGAACAAAGCCTGGATTTCCCCAGACTTCTCTTCTCCACCAGCGGACAGCAGCGATACCTAAACAATACGTAGGCTGCACCCGCGGATGGAAGCATTGTTCTCTATCACCATCAAAAACGGGGACCTTTTTGCTTCATCAATCTGTGTATAATATTCATCCTCCTCCTCCTGCTCCTCCTCCTCCTGAAACCTCACGTAATCACGCCGAACGGGCAATTTTTCTTAGGCCCACAAGGCTCAGTCATATAATTTTTGTAAACAATTTTTATACGTTTCAATGCTCATTAAAGCGTTGAAACTTTCACCTGAACCAATTTTTATTTTAACTGGGCTGCTTCCAGGCCTAGTTACCAATTAAGCCACATTAACCAAAGCGATTAATGGGTTTCACCTGCCCTCTTGGTTGGGCATGGGCAATTTTTCTGAGGTACATTAGTACTGTTGGTACACCAATTTCTGGGGGCCCTCGCCTACAGTGTAATCCAATAAATTTTTTTTCCCACCTGCATTACAGCTGACGTTACATCAGCTGTGATGGGCACTGCAATGGGATATATTTATGTACAGCCGGTGGGTTCCAGGGAGCCACCCATGCTGTCGGTCCACAGGGAGTTGTAACTACATGTGTCTACTTCTAAAGAACCCCAGTCTGACTGGGGCATGCAGTGTGGGCCCAAGCCCACGTGCATTAAACATGACATTACCTCAGCTGTGATGGGCAATGCTATGGGGTATATTTATGTGCCGCCGGTGGCTTCCTGGCACCCACCCATGCTGTCGGTCCACAGGGACTTCACAATAGGGAGCTGTACCTGTCTGTGTCTATGAATTAAAAACCCCGGTCAGGTTGGGGCATGCAGTGTGGGCCGAAGCCCACCTGCATTTAATCTGACGTTAGCTCTGCTGTCCAGGGCACTGCAATGGGATAAATTTATGTACAGCCGGTGGGTTCCAGGGAGCCACCCATGCTGTGGGTGCACACAGAATTCCCATTGCGGAGTTGTACCTGCCTGTGATTATTTATAAAAAACCCCGGTCTGACTGGGGCATGCAGACACCTTGACAGAATGAATAGTGTGTGGCACATAGGTTCCCCATTGCTATGCCCACGTGTGCAGCTTCTGATGGCGGTGGCACAGGATTATATTTCTCATTGCTTCTGTACAGCATTGTGAGCTATCGCCCCGCCCCTTTTAAAGAGGGTCGCTGCCTAGCCGTGCCAACCCTCTGCAGTGTGTGCCTGCGGTTCCTCATCATGGCAGACGCACTTATAAATAGACATGAGGGTGGCGTGGCATGAGGGCAGCTGAAGGCTGCGCAGGGACACTTTGGTGTGCGCTGTGGACACTGGGTCGTGCGGGGGGGGGGGATTGGGCAGCATGTATCCCAGGAGAAGTGGCAGCGGAGTGTCATGCAGGCAGTGATTGTGCTTTGTTGCTTGTGTGGTGCTTAGCTAAGGTATGCATTGCTAATGAGGGCTTTTCAGAAGTAAAAGTTGTTGGGGAGGGGGGGGCACTCTTGCCGCTATTGTGGCTTAATAGTGGGACCTGTGAACTTGAGATGCAGCCCAACATGTAGCCCCTCGCCTGCCCTATCCGTTTCTGTGTCATTCCCATCACTTTCTTGAATTGCCCAGATTTTCACAAATGGAAACCTTAGCGAGCATCGGCGATATACAAAAATGCTCGGGTCGCCCATTGACTTCAATGGGGTTCGTTACTCGAAACGAACCCTCGAGCATCGCGAAAATTTCGTCCCGAGTAACGAGTACCCGAGCATTTTGGTGCTCGCTCATCTCTAATAAATATATATATATATATATATATATATATATATATATATATATAGCCACTACAAGGGAAAGATCACTATATAATGATATATGCAGGGGAGGTTCACTGTATGCAAACACAGCCAGGACTACAGGGCAGAGCTAACTGTATATAGATATTTGCAACCACCACTAGTTGGAGCGCACTGTATACAGACATATACAATCACTATTAATGGGAGCTCCCTGTATACTGATACATACAGCCACCACTGTGTGTGTAAGGGGGGGGGGGGGTAAACTGTATACAGATAAATGTAGCCACCACTAAGAGGACCTCAATGTATACAAATTTATGTAGCCACCATTGGGGAAAGCTTACGGTATACAGTTAGTCCCCGACTTGCGAACAGGTTCCGTTCCAGGAGCCCGTTCGCAAGTCCATTTGTTCGCAAGTCCGAACAAATGGTTGTATGGAGGGGATCGCGGGTGGATCCCGCTCCATACAACATCGGGTGCCAGCTGTTCTTACAGCGGGCACCCGGCGGCAGCAGTTCTGACGAGCCGCGCCGCATGTCGGAACTGTTAACACTTTAAATACCGCTCTGACAGCAGTATTTAAAGTGTCGGAACTGCTGCTGCCGGGTGCCCGCTGTAAGAAACAGCCTGCACCCGACGTTCAGGGGGCCCGTACAGCGTCCCTCAATGAGATCGCGGGACGCTGTGCGGATGCTAGGCAGCCGGGGACCTCCTGAAAGGCCCCAGGGCAGCCTATGAAGAGTACCCATCAAGCGTACCGCTTGATAGGCGCTCTGCATAGACAGCCCTAGGGCCTTTCAGAAGGCCCCCGGCTGCCTAGCATCCGCACAGCGTCCCGCGAACTGACCGGACAGGCTTCTATCATGCTTGATAGAAGCCTGCCTGGTCCCTGCATTACTTCTGCAGGACAGATAGTTTGCATCTTGCGAAATTTGTAAATCGAATGTTCGCAAGTAGTGGACTGTCTGTATAGATATATACAGTGACTGCTACAGATTGCTGAACAATCTGTCCAGCCTTTGTCTGAAGACTTCCATTGAGGGAGAACTCCCCACCTCCCGTGGCAGCCTGTCCCACTCATTGATCCCCTCACTGTCTAATATCTAATCTGTGTCTCCTCCCTTTCAGTTTCATCCCATTGCTTCTAGTCTTTCCAACTCTACCATTTTAGGATTCTATGATACCATGGTTCCATGTATATAGATTAATACATCCACCACAAGGGGGAACTCACTGTATATTGAACGTATATACCCACTACTAGCGAAAACTCCCCTTTATAGATATATACAGCCAGGGAGCTCATTACATACAGATTTATATAGGGTTCTTTGAGATCAATAGTACTGTAGCTGTATAAATCCAAAAGTTACAAAGAAGTCCATGAGCCCAATGAAATAAGTTAAAGACAGTAAACAAAAGAAGGCCTCAGTGCAGGGCACCTCCGCCGATCAGCTGATTAACTTATTGTTTACCAAGCTGAGCTGCATACTTTTGGACCTGCAGAACCCTTTTAGATAACAGTATTCTGTCTGTCTACAGATACCACTAGGGGGAGCTGAGGAGCTTATTATATACTATGCTATTATAGAGTTTTATATATATACAGTACATTCCTCAGATCCCCCTAGTGGTGACTGCTGGGAAGTTGGAGCTCTGTGTCATAAGAATGGAGCTCTGACCAATATAAAGATGTATTAAGATATCAATCAGCACAGAATTTTAGGCCCATTTAGATTTTAAAAAATGCTATTCAGGGCTGGACATTCACTTGAAACATATCTTCGCACTTCCGCCTTGTCCTGTATTGGCGGGGTCTAACACTAGATAACTTTGCAGAAGTCTGAAAAATTGAGCATCAAAACCTGAAGATAATGTAGTTGGAGATTTAAAGAAAATAAAAAAACTAATTTCCGCTTTCTTCCAGAAAGTGCGCCCCTCCTGTCCATGTCAGATATTGCTGCGCAGCCCCATTGTAGAGGATAAGGCTGTAAAACGCGCACATCCAGCTGTCAGGAGTCGCACCATTTCTTGAAGAAAGCAGCTATATCTTTCTGATGACGGCCATATTTCTTGACGTTGGATGTTTCCAGGTGTGTCTGAGTATCATGATGGAAGGTGATCCACTTTCAGCTTTGATATCTGAGGCAGAAGCTCTGAGTAATGAGGTGCAGTGATACATTGTAACTCTGCGCAGCCCCACAAAGTAACATCCGACTCGTAATGAACCCTCCGTCGCATTAACTTCCCTTTCACAGCACATTGCGCAGCAGGTGACAGATATTCACACCCAATACAAAGAAATGACATTAAAAAGCCATTTGCTTCCCAGATCCGTCTATGATAGTGGAGATCAGAACACGCTGAAAATTACCGGAACATCTCAATCCATCAAGTAATTGAAGGAACTGTCCCGAGAGGAAGCATTGAGGACTCACAGCTTCTAACTGTCTAATAGAAGAGGAAAAACACAAAGCTCCGCCCACTGCGGAAAAATCACCCACTAGGAGGTTAAAATTAACCCCCCCCCCCCCCACCTCCCATCCTATATGTAACATGATAGATCTGTCTTCTGCTGGGTCACTTTGTGGTGGGTAGTAGGACCTTCCAAGGCTTATCTGAACCCTTTTGTATTTGGTGTCCTAAAAGAGGGAAAAACTGCTGAATCCCAGGGGAAGAGGTGAAGCCTGAAGCCCTAAGAATCCTGTTATATACCCGGATCCACAACATTGTGTCATCAGCAAATCCCCCCACAACATTGTATCATCTGCAGATCCACTCACAACATTGTGTCATCCGCAGATCCACCCACAACATTGAGCCATCTGCAGATCCCCCCACAACATTGAGTCATCTGCAGATCCACCCACAACATTGTGTCATCCGCAGATCCCCCCACAACATTGAGTCATCTGCAGATCCACCCACAACATTGTGTCATCCGCAGATCCACCCACAACATTGTGTCATCTGCAGATCCACCCACAACATTGTGTCACCCGCAAATCCACCCACAACATTGTATCATCTGCAGATCCACCCACAACATTGTGTCATCCGCAGATCCACCCACAACATTGTGTCATCTGCAGATCCCCCCACAACATTGTATCATCTGCAGATCCACCCACAACATTGTGTCATCTGCAGGTCCACCCACAACATTGTGTCATCCGCAGATCCCCCCACAACATTGTGTCATCTGCAGGTCCACCCACAACATTGTGTCATCCGCAGATCCCCCCACAACATTGTGTCATCCGCAGATCCACCCACAACATTGTGTCATCTGCAGATCCACCCACAGCATTGTGTCATCTGCAGATCCACCCACAACATTGTGTCATCAGCAGATCCACCCACAACATTGTGTCATCTGCAGATCCCCCCACAACATTATGTCATCCGCAGATCCCCCCAGAACATTGTGTCATCTGCAGATCCACCCACAACATTGTGTCATCCGCAGATCCCCCCAGAACATTGTGTCATCTGCAGATCCACCCACAACATTGTGTCATCTGCAGATCCACCCACAACATTGTGTCATCCGCAGATCCACCCACAACATTGTGTCATCTGCAGATCCACCCACAACATTGTGTCATCCGCAGATCCACCCACAACATTGTGTCATCCGCAGATCCACCCACAACATTGTGTCATCAGCAGATCCACCCACAACATTGTGTCATCTGCAGATCCACCCACAACATTGTGTCATCCGCAGATCCCCCACAACATTGTGTCATCTGCAGATCCACCCACAACATTGTGTCATCTGCAGATCCACCCACAACATTGTGTCATCCGCAGATCCACCCACAACATTGTGTCATCTGCAGATCCCCCACAACATTGTATCATCTGCAGATCCACCCACAACATTGTGTCATCTGCAGATCCACCCACAACATTGTGTCATCTGCAGATCCACCCACAACATTGTGTCATCTGCAGATCCCCGCACAACATTGTGTCATCCGCAGATCCCCCCACAACATTGTATCATCTGCAGATCCACCACAACATTGTGTCATCCGCAGATCCCCCCACAACATTGTGTCATCTGCAGATCCACCCACAACATTGTGTCATCCGCAGATCCCCCCACAACATTGTGTCATCTGCAGATCCACCCACAACATTGTGTCATCTGCAGATCCACCCACAACATTGTGTCATCCGCAGATCCCCCCACAACATTGTGTCATCCGCAGATCCACGCACAACATTGTGTCATCTGCAGATCCACCCACAACATTGTGTCATCCGCAGATCCACCCACAACATTGTGTCATCCGCAGATCCCCCCACAACTATGTGCCATACACAGATTCCGCATAACACTGTCTCACAGTATGAGATTAGAGCTAAAAGGCTGGCAGTGATGGCAAAACACTATGAGCTACAAACTATTGATAGAAACTATGTGGTGCCAAAACATCTGCTCCTATTGAATAAGATACGTGGCCAGCATGATGCGTTTTGGGGAGAACCCCTTCATCAGTCCAGCTGGTACAAACTGCGTAATGCATATTAGAAAGTAAGGTTCATAAAGAAAACAATGTATAAGTATTTGTCCATTTAAATGTAATGATAAATACATAACACATTCATACATATGAAATATGGTTAATAGATATATATACATTAAAGATATTATAAATAGAGATGAGTGAACGTACTCGTTCGAGCTTGATGCTCGCTCGAGTATTAGCGTGTTCGAGATGCTCGTTACTAGAGGCGAGCACCACGCGATGTTCGGGTTACTTTCACTTTCATCTCTGAGACGTTAGCGCGCTTTTCTGGCCAATAGAAAGACAGGGAAGGCATTACAACTTCCCCCTGCGACGTTCAAACCCTATACCACCCCCCTGCAGTGAGTGGCTGACGAGATCAGGTGTCACGCGAGTATAAAAATCGGCCCCTCCCGCGGCTCGCCACAGATGCGTTCTGACAGAGATCAGGGACAGTGCTGCTGATGCCGAAGCTGCTATAGGGAGAGCGTTAGGAGTGATTTTAGGCTTCAAGAACCCCAACTGTCCTTCTTAGGGCCACATCTGACCGTGTGCAGTACTGTTGAGGCTGCTTTTTGCAGTGTTGCACTTTTTTTTTTTTGTATATCGGCCGTGCAGAGCATTGCGTCCAGAGCATTGCGTCCTGCAGTAATTTTACATAGTCCACGGCCAGTAGTGGTGGTGAGGCAGGGACACTGAAAGACATATCCAGTCTATATAGGCAGTGGGCTTTTCCAAACAAATTTGGGAAAAAAAATCTATTTGGGCTACCTGTGACCGTCCTGACTGTACTGCGTCTCTGCTGGGGGTAGTTGCCCTAATTCATACGCAGCCAGCAAGTGTTACAGCAGGCTTGCGCAAAATTCTTTCCTGGCTCTGCTGTGCGTTCCGTAAGCGAAGTCAGCCTCCAACCACAGGCCAATAAGCGGCACATTTAATTACAGCGTTCTGTTTCTGCACTACTGGTAATACAGCATGCTGAGGGGTAGGGGTAGGCCTAGAGGATGTGGACGCGGGCGAGGACGCGTAGGCCCAAGTCAGGGTGTGGGCACAGGCCGAGCTCCTGATCGAGGTGTATCGCAGCCGACTGCTGCGGGATTAGGAGAGAGGCACGTTTCTGGCGTCCCCACATTCATCTCACAATTAATGAGTCCACGCGGTAGACCTTTATTAGAAAATGAACAGTGTGAGCAGGTCCTGTTGTGGATGGCAGAAAGTGCATCCAGCAATCTATCGACCACCCAGAATTCTGCGCCATCCACTGCTGCAACTCTGAATCCTCTGGCTGCTGCTCCTCCTTCCTCCCAGCCTCCTCACTCCATTACAATGACACATTCTGAGGAGCACGAGAAGAAAAAAGAGTCACACCAGCACTCCAAGGGTTCAGCCACACCGCTGGTGCAAGGCACTATACAATAGCCTAGTTAGGATCCCGACTCCCCAGGTCCACCGTTGGTCATCAATGCAGAAATGAAAAACCAGGCAGCATTCATTAAAATCCTCTTCTTTATTGAAACATGAGGAAGCAAGCAGCCACGTATCGACCCTGTGCTCGGGTCTTTATCAAGCTTGATAAAGACCCGAGCACAGGGCCGATACGTGGCTGCTTGCTTCCTCACATTCTGAGGAGCAGGCAGACTCCCAGGAACTGTTCTCGGGCCCCTGCCCAGAATGGGCAGCAATGGTTCCAAATCCTCTCCCACTGTTGGAGTTTGTCATGACCGATGCCCAACCTTTGGAAAGTTCCTATCACTCAGTTGTCTATCACTCAGGTAGTAGTAATTGGAGTAAGTCCGAGGGAGGAGCGCACAGAGGATTCGGAGGAAGAGCAGCAGGACGATGAGGTGACTGACCCCACCTGGTTTGCTACGCCTACTGAGGACAGGTCTTCAGAGGGGGAGGCAAGTGCAGCAGCAGGGCAGGTTGGAAGAGGCAGTGCGGTGGCCAGGGGTAGAGGAAGGGCCAGACCGAATAATCCACCAACTGTTTCCCAAAGTGCCCCCTCGCGCCATGCCACCCTGCAGAGGCCGAGGTGCTCAAAGGTCTGGCAGTTTTTCACTGAGAGTGCAGACGACCGACGAACAGTGGTGTGAAACCTTTGTAGCGCCAAGATCAGCCGGGGAGCCACCACCACCAGCATGCGCAGACATATGATGGCCAAGCACCCCACAAGGTGGGACGAAGGCCGTTCACTGCCTCCGGTTTGCACCGCTGCCTCTCCCCCTGTGCCCCAACCTGCCACTGAGATCCAACCCCCCTCTCAGGACACAGGCACTACCGTCTCCTGGCCAGCACCCACACCCTCAACTCCGCTGACCTCGGCCCCATCCACCAATGTCTCTTAGCGCACCGTCCAGCCATCGCTAGCGCAAGTGTTGGAGCGCAAGCGCAAGTACGCCGCCACGCACCCGCACGCTCAAGCGTTAAACGTGCACATAGCCAAATTGATCAGCCTGGAGATGCTGCCGTATAGGGTTGTGGAAACGGAGGCTTTCAAAGGTATGATGGCTGCGCTAGCCCCGCGCTACTCAGTCCCCAGTCGCCGCTACTTTTCCCGATGTGCCGTCCCAGCCCTGCACGACCACGTCTCCCGCAACATTGTACGCGCTCTCACCAACGCGGTTACTGCCAAGGTCCACTTAACAACGGACACGTGGACAAGCACAGGCGGGCAGGGCCACTATATCTCTTTGACGGCACATTGGGTGAATTTAGTGGAGGCTGGGACAGAGTCAGAGCCTGGGACCGCTCACGTCCTACCCACCCCCAGAATTGCGGGACCCAGCTCGGTGGTGGTATCTGCGGCGGTGTATGCTTCCTCCACTAAACCACCCTCCTCCTCCTCCTACGCAACCTCTGTCTCGCAATCAAGATGTGTCAGCAGCAGCACGTCGCCAGCAGTCGGTGTCGCGCGGCGTGGCAGCACAGCGGTGGGCAAGCATCAGCAGGCTGTGCTGAAACTACTCAGCTTAGGAGAGAAGAGGCACACGGCCCACTAACTGCTGCAGGGTCTGACAGAGCAGACCGACCGCTGGCTTTCACCGCTGAGCCTCCAACCGGGCATGGTCGTGTGTGACAACGGCTGTAACCTGGTGGCAGCTCTGCAGCTCGGCAGCCTCACGCACGTGCCATGCCTGGCCCACGTCTTTAATTTGGTGGTTCAGCGCTTTCTGAAAAGCTACCCACGCTTGTCAGACCTGCTCGGAAAGGTGCGCTGGCTCTGCGCAAGTCCCACACGAACGCTGCCACCCTGCGCACACTGCAACATCGGTTTCATCTGCCAGTGCCCCGACTGCTGTGCGACATGCCCACATGGTGGAACTCTACGCTCCACATGTTGGCCAGGCTCTATGAGCAGCATAAAGCTATAGTGGAATACCAACTCCAACATGGGCGGCGTAGTGGGAGTCAGCCTCCTCAATTCTTTACAGAAGAGTGGGCCTGGTTGGCAGACATCTGACAGGTCCTTGGAAACTTTGAAGAGTCTACCCAGATGGTGAGCGGCGATGCTGCAATCATTAGCGTCACCATTCCTCTGCTATGCCTCTTGAGAAGTTCCCTGCAAAGCATAAAGGCAGACGCTTTGCGCTCGGAAACAGAGCCGGGGGAAGACAGTATGTCGCTGGATAGTCAGAGCACCCTCCTGTCTATATCTCAGCGCGTTGAGGAGGAGGAGGAGGAGCATGAGGAGGATGAGGAGGAGGGGGAAGAGACAGCTTGGCCCACGGCTGAGGGTACCCATGCTGCTTGCCTGTCATCCTTTCAGCATGTATGGCCTGAGGAGGAGGATCCTGAAAGTGATCTTCCTAGTGAGGACAGCCATGTGTTGCATATAGGTACCCTGGAACACATGGCTGACTTCATGTTAGGATGCATTTCTCGTGACCCTCGCGTTACACGCATTCTGGCCACTACGGATTACTGGGTGTACACACTGCTCGACCCACGGTATAAGGAGAACCTTTCCACTCTCATACCCGAAGAGGAAAGGGGTTCGAGAGTGATGCTATACCACAGGACCCTGGCGGACAAACTGATGGTAAAATTCTCATCCGACAGCGCTAGTGGCCGAAGGCGCAGTTCCGAGGGCCAGGTAGCAGGGGAGGCGCGGAGAGCAGGCAGCATGTACAGCACAGGCAGGGGAACACTCTCTAAGGCCTTTGACAGCTTTCTGGCTCCACAGCAAGACTGTGTCACCGCTCCCCAGTCAAGGCTGAGTCGGCGGGAGCACTGTAAATGGATGGTGAGGGAGTACGTAGCCGATCGCACGACCGTCCTCCGTGACGCCTCTGCCCCCTACAACTACTGGGTGTCGAAGCTGGACACGTGGCCTGAACTCGCGCTGTATGCCCTGGAGGTGCTTGCTTGTCCTGCGGCTAGCGTCTTGTCGGAGAGGGTGTTTAGTGCGGCTGGGGGAATCATCACAGATAAGCGTACCCGCCTGTCAACCGACAGTGCCGACAGGCTAACACTCATCAAGATGAACAAAGCCTGGATTTCCCCAGACTTCTCTTTTCCACCAGCGGACAGCAGCGGTACCTAAACAATACGTAGGCTGCACCCGCGGATGGAAGCATCGTTCTCTATCACCATCCAAAACGGGGACCTTTTAGCTTCATCAATCTGTGTATAATATTCATCCTCCTCCTCCTGCTCCTCCTCCTGAAACCTCACGTAATCACGCCGAACGGGCAATTTTTCTTAGGCCCACAAGGCTCAGTCATATAATTTTTGTAAACAATTTTTATACGTTTCAATGCTCATTAAAGCGTTGAAACTTTCACCTGAACCAATTTTTATTTTAACTGGGCTGCCTCCAGGCCTAGTTACAAATTAAGCCATATTAACCAAAGCGATTAATGGGTTTCACCTGCCCTCTTGGTTGGGCATGGGCAATTTTTTGGGGCCCTCGCCTACAGTGTAATCCAATAAATTTTTTGCCCACCTGCATTAAAGCTGACGTTACATCAGCTGTGCTGGGCACTGCAATGGGATATATTTATGTACCGCCGGTGCCTTCCTGGCACCCACCCATGCTGTCGGTCCACAGGGAGTTGTAACTGCATGTGTCCACTTCTAAAGAACCCCAGTCTGACTGGGGCATGCAGTGTGGGCCGAAGCCCACCTGCATTAAACATGACATTACCTCAGCTGTGCTGGGCAATGCAATGGGATATATTTATGTACCGCCGGTGGCTTCCTGGCACCCATCCATGCTGTCGGTCCACAGGGACTTCACAATAGGGAGTTGTACCTGCCTGTGTCTATGAATTAAAAACCCCGGTCAGGTTGGGGCATGCAGTGTGGGCCGAAGCCCACCTGCATTTCATCTGACGATAGCTCTGCTGTCCAGGGCACTGCAATGGGATACATTTATGTACAGCTGGTGGGTTCCAGGGAGCCACCCATGCTGTGGGTGCACACGGAATTCCCATTGCGGAGTTGTACCTGCCTGTGACTATTTATAAAAAACCGCTGTCTGACTGGGGCATGCAGACACCTTGACAGAATGAATAGTGTGTGGCACATAGGTTCCCCATTGCTATGCCCACGTGTGCAGCTCCTGATGGCGGTGGCACAGGATTATATTTCTCATTGCTTCTGTACAGCATTGTGGGCTATCGCCCCGCCCCTTTTAAAGAGGGTCGCTGACTGGGCGTGCCAACCCTCTGCAGTGTGTGCCTGCGGTTCCTCTGGCTGACGCACTTATAAATAGACATGAGGGTGGTGTGGCTATGAGTGCAGCTGAAGGCTGTGCAGGGACACTTTGGTGTGCGCTGTGGACACTGCGTCGTGCGCGCGCGCGGGGGGGGGGGGGGGGTTGGGCAGCATGTAACCCAGGAGAAGTGGCAGCGGAGTGTCATGCAGGCAGTGATTGTGCTTTGTTGGAGGTAGTGTGGTGCTTAGCTAAGGTATGCATTGCTAATGAGGGCTTTTCAGAAGTAAAAGTTGTTGGGAGGGAGGGGGGGGGGGGGGCACTCTTACCGCTATTGTGGCTTAATAGTGGGACCTGTGAACTTGAGATGCAGCCCAACATGTAGCCCCTCGCCTGCCCTATCCGTTGCTGTGTCATTCCCATCACTTTCTTGAATTGCCCAGATTTTCACAAATGAAAACCTTAGCGAGCATCGGCGAAATACAAAAATGCTCGGGTCGCCCATTGACTTCAATGGGGTTCGTTACTCGAAACAAACCCTCGAGCATCGCGAAAATTTCGTCCCGAGTAACGAGTACCCGAGCATTTTGGTGCTCGCTCATCTCTAATTATAAACAATGTATACAATAGCAAGATGACCATGAAGATGTTGGAAAAACTAACATAGTAATAGTGGACACAATAGAAGCTGTACAACGGAAAACGACAAGATGTGTCTAAATCAGTGAAACCTGCAATAATATTATAGGGAAATGGCATTTTGGTACAAAAAGACAACTTTAAAATAGTTGTTTTTGCTATCAGAAATGACCTAAAAAATATATACATATAACAACATATGGAGTGCACACAATAGGAGGGGTCAGAAGGAGGAAGTAGTGCTTTATAAAAAAAAAATAGTTGATATACCTGGCTGTGCCGAGTTAATTTGGTCCAAGTGTTTACATGTTCTTCGCACGGAATTTTTTTTTTTTAATATTAATATTTATATTATTTATGAAGTTGTGGTTACTTTAGAGGAACCGAGGAATAAAATCTATATACAACTAGAGGAGCGTTAGATTCTCCTCAGGCTGCATGTACTGATCTCCCTCTGCAGAATGCGCCGCCCCTACCACTTTCCTCATTTAGAACCTAAAGAATACTCCTACCAAATTTCATGCTTGTATGACATCAGGAAGTTAGAGAACTAGATTAGGTACATTACACAGGACTGCCAATATTTTTGCAATTAGCATTCAATAATCGAGTTGTGACCCCTTTAAGAATTTAAACAAAACACAAGGATAAGATGGGAAATGCATATAACAATACAATATATGCTGATGGTGCAAAGTACTAGTGGAGTTTTACTTGGATAGGGATGAATGTAATAAAAAAAGGAGAGAGCGGGGGGGGGGGGGATGAGAGTAAATAAGAACCCTAAATTGATGTTAGAGCGGATGTGGGTGACAAGGATTGGCACATAGGATTAGCCTTCAAACACATTCTCGGGCTTTTGTTGAAGCCCATTGGTATTAGCGTATTGAGTTTAAAGATCCGGAACATCTCCCTTCTTTTTAGCATTTTACATTTATTAGCTGTGTGGAGGGAGACTTGCTCCAAAATCATAATGGAGAATGAGCCAAAATCATTGTTATGGGCTGTGGATGCGTGTCTGGAAACACTATGGTTCAAAAAACTATTGGCAGGGTTGGACCAGTGTTTGTTAACTCAGCATCTCAAGTTCTGGGTGGTGCATCTAACATACTGGAGATTACAAGAACATTCCAATAAGCAGGGAGCGAAACTTGACGAACAGTTGACAAAAGTTTTCCTAGAGAAGCATTCCTTGGTCACACAGCTCATGAAGGCCTGTAATTACGGCAGATGTTGCTACAGCTCTTACATTTCTTCTTGTCGCACCGCAAACACCCAATCAGTGCAGAGAATGCATGATGGTCAGATGCCGATGGTGGTTTTATAGTTCTGAGGTTGCTGGGGCCAGAGAGGTTTATAAAGTGTGGGCTCTTCTAAAAGTGACATGTGGCCAGGATAGTAGGTTGCTACAGAGAAAAGGGTCATGTAATAATACAGGCCAGAGTGTATCTTAGTATGGCAAGAGTTGTAGGTAGTAATAAAAGTGTGATTGAAATTAGTTAGAATGGGAAGTTTGATGAACATGTGATCCATCATTTATGGTGAAGTTGTTTTGGGCTTTTTTAAGATTAAACATTGAACATCATAATCATGAACTTTGGAGCAGTTCCGTCTGATGCCTTTAAGCTGGCCGTATGGGATATTGGTTTTCCACTTCCTGAAATCCAAAAAGCTGTTTCGGTCTACCAGTTTAAAATAAGTTTTGGTGATGACCCTCTCATCCTCATGACTCAAAATTAGGTCCAAATACTCCATGGAGATAGGGGAGCGTTTGCCAGAAAAAGATGAACTGTGTTCGTTGGTGTTTAAATAGTTGGTGAAGTAATTAAAATCGGCCTCCGACCCTTCCCAAATGAACATTAGGTCATCTATGTAATGTTTATACAATGAGATGTTTCTCGAAGTCCCCTACATATAGATCTGTGAAGCTTGGCACAGATCTAGTACCCATAGCGGTCCCCTTGATGTGTTGTACAGTTGGGAGTTAAATAAGAAAAAATAGTTTTTGAGGATAAACAATATGCTGTCAATAAGCTCTTTTTGTTGGTGTGGATTAGAGCGGTCTTCGGCAAGTACTGAAGGGATGGATATCAAATAAAGGTAATGATCTCACCTATGCAGCAGGCTATGTCGGCTCCCGTCTTATATTTCCTGCTGTGTCCTCTTTTCAGCATGAAGAAAGCTGTTTCCCATCCATAGCGCTCGATCCCAGCGGTTCCTTCACAAGTGCATTTAAATGATTGGAGCTTGGATGCTCAGAGATAAAGCTTTCTGCCGTCTTTATTCAGTATGTTCCCATAATAACAAGAGAAATGCAGACGTCTTGAGGACGCGTTTCGACCTTTTCAGGTCTTGATCACCTCATTCATAACATGTTACTTGCTTCCTTAAATAGTGGTCTCATTACATTTTCACGTGTTAGTTAACCCTTACATAACCCTGAGCATAAACATAGGAACATGGGCCGCTCCTATGGGAGTTACCACATATATGGATTGCTTATCAGATTATTATAACCTTGATAGTATTTAGTATTATATACAGTTTCAAACTTGTTCATTGTAATTGTACTGACGGGATGGTTGTCATATCTCCGTTGTTTGGGATATGTGAATAGAGGGTTGCGATGTCAAGAGTGGCCCATATGTATGATGGTTTCCAATGGATGGTGGATAGAAAATTGATAAGTGAGACGATGTCCTTCAGATAGGATTGCAAACCAGTCACATATCTCTGGAGCCGAAGGTCAATGTATTGTGGTGAACTGCAGACGATAGAGTTTATGCCTAAAGTAATGGGCCTGCCGGGGGATTCTTAGCATCTGTATGGAGTTTAGGTAAATGATAAAAGATGGGGGTACAGAGGTGATTAGTAAGAAGGAATTTCTTTTACTCCTTATTAAGATTGTTATTGCTAAAAGGTATTTGAATAAGGTCACAAAAATTCTTTTGAGTCACAACAGTTATCCAGAGAAAGAGGAATGTAATATTCTGTAACAGATGGTATGCAAATGGCTTCCTGCATAAGGAGACAATCCCGTCTCCTTATCTGCATTACGGATGATGAGTTCGTTGTTGTCCATAGGGGGATTTAGGGTGGAAAGTTCATCCCTACTGAGATTACTTTTAATTGTGCAGGTACTATTAATGTTCCTAAGTGGAGCGTCATCAGGTCAGGCGGCACCTCTACCGCTGCTACCTTCATCCTGTTCTTTATATATACAAATAGTCTTTTTCTTTACCAACATAACTGTACAGGTTTTGCTCCACCCCTCTCTCTTTTTTCTTTTTCCTCATCTGCACATAAAAGTATGTCATCCAGAGTCCCCCCATAACACTCTCTTCCACAGATCCCCCATAATACTGTGTCAAATATAGCATGATCACTGCCTCTAAAGGTCCCAGCCACCCTTACTTCCTCAACCATTCCCTCCCTGTTGGTAAGAATTAGGTCCAAGATAGCAGATCCCCTTGTTTTCTCTTCTACCGTCTGGAAGATAAAGTTGTCACAAGAGCGGATAAGAATCTGTTGGATCCATTACTTTTACCTGAGAGATTTCCAACAAATGTCTGGATGGGTAAAATCTCCCATGATCACTATGCTGGGCTTCTTTGAGAACTTGGTCATCTGATGTAGAGAGAGTTCCTCCATATCTTCTGCTTGTCCAGGCGGCCTACAGTAAATGCCTACAATGGTGTCCTTTCTGTTGTTCTCTCCTTGTATTCTTACCCAAACAGTTTCTACAGAACTCCCAGCTCTGAAGCTTGAATCTCTGTGGAGATGAATGTTCTCCTAACATACAACACAACATCTCCTCTCCTTTTATTAGGTCTGCTTCTTATAAATACGTTGTATCCTTCAAGCCTTGTATCCAATCATGTGTATCATCCCACCAAGTTTCCGTGATGCCGATGACATCATATTTCTCTTCCTGTGTTAGGAGTTCCAATTCTCCTTGTTTGTTTCCCATGCTCTTTGCGTTTGTGTAGAAACATGTTGGTTTGTGATCGGTGTCTCTTGTTCTCAGAGTCATAGAATGGTAGAGTTGGAAGGGACTTCCATGGTCATCGGGTCCAACTCCCATACTCAGTGCAGGATTTACTAAATCATCCCAGACAGAAGTCTGTCCAGTCTTTGTTTGAAGACTCCCATTGAAGGAGAACTCCCCACCTCCCGTGGCAACCTGTTCCACTCATTGATCCCCCTCACTGTCTAATATCTAATCTGTTTCTCCTCCCTCTCAGTTTCATTCCATTGCTTCTAGTCTTTCCTTGTACAGATGAGAATAGGGCTGATCCCTCTGCACTGTGACAGCCCTTCAGATATTTGTAGACAGCTATTAAGTCTCCTCTCAGCCTTCTCTTCTGCAAGCTTAACATTCCCAGATCCTTTAACCGTTCCTCATAGGACATGATTTGCAGACCGCTCACCATCTTGGTAACTAAACTTGCTCCAGTTTGTCTATGTCTTTTATAAAGGGCTGTGCCCAGAACTGGACCCAGTATTCCAGATGAGGTCTGACTAAGGAAGAGTAGAGGGGGATAATGACCTCATGTGACCTAGACTCTGTGCTTCTCTTAATACATCCCAGAATTGTGTTTGCCTTTTTGGCTGCTGCAACACATTGTTGACTCATGTTCAGTCCATGATCTATTAGTATACCCAAGTCGTTTTCACATGTGCTTCTGCTTAGCCCAATTCCTGCTATTCTGTATGTACTTTCTTCATTTTTCTTGCCCAGATGTAGGACTTTGCATTTCTCCTTGTTAAATACCATTCTGTTAGTCGCCGACCACTGTGCAAGCTTTTCTAGATCTTTTTGAATACTCTCTCTTCCCTACTGTTAACTATTCCTCCTAGCTTAGTGTTGACGGCACATTTGAACAGATTGCCATCAACTCCCTGCTCCAGATCATTTATAACAATGTTGGCCAACACCGGGCCTAGGACAGAGCCTTGTGGTCCCACTTGATACATTCTTCCACTTGGATGTGCAGCCATTTATGACCACTCTTTGAGTACGATCACTCAGCCAGTTCTGAATCCACCTTGTTGCCTTGTAAATCCCATATTTGGTCATTTTTTTTCCAATAAGTATGGTATGAGATAATCTGTTAAATGCTTAACTAAAGTCAATATATGCTATAGTTACATTCGTGTGGGCGAATATGCACAGGGCCCACATGAACCTGCCCAAACAGGGGTTAGGGACCACCAGGACAGTGTCAGGAAACAGACTCAGACTGGGCATACTGGCAAAAGACACAAACAGAAACCGACTGATGACACACACTCGCCATGCATACATATACACATATAAAGATATAGCTATAAAAGTACGAGGCATTGGTTCATACATTGGCCAATGAACCTAAGCCGCAAAGCTATAACAAAGCTCCTTGTGTCTTGTGGTCACCCCAGCGCAGAAATAACAAACAAACTCAGTAGAACAAACTGACACATAACTGACAGAAAATAAATGTGCAAACGGACATGAACCAATAACACACCAAACACACTACAAGCTGCAACGGACACAGATACATGATCCAGCAGCACCAGACACAGTTCACACAGCAAGCAGCAACACAGAAATAACAGTACTGCTTACCCTGGACACCAAACGGACACTGACAGAAGCAGGGGTATATATGTGAGCAAAGACCCAGGGGATTGGCTAGAAGGATCATCACACCCAGCCAGCTCAATATCATTCCACACCTGTGGGCTTGTGCTGCTAGAACCTATAGTACTACAGGTCTCAGCAGCACAAACTAACAGCTATATCTACCACATTTTCCTGATCAACCCACTCGGTGATTCTGTCATAGAAGGCAATTAGATTTGTCTGGCATGACTTGTTTGTTACAAACCCATGCTGGCTCTGGTTAATTACTCAATTCTCATCCAAGTACTTGCATACATGCTGTTTAATAATTTGTTCAGAGACCTACCCCGGTATAGAAGTCAGGCTCACAGGCCTGTAGTTTCCTGAATCCTCCTTCTTCCCTATTTAGAAGATAGGGACAACATTTGCCCTTTTCCAATCTTCTGGGACCTGTCTCTGGCCACAACATGCGGAGGAGAGCGGGAGATGGGAGGAGGAGTCAGGTTCTGCACTGCATAAAACCATGTGGCATCAAGGCTGGCAGTAGTGTAAGTTATCATGATTTGGGGGCCCATCAAATCATTAGTGTGACTGCGATGTAGACCCTTGCCTCCTGGGCCCCATAATAGCCATGCAGCCTGCCACCATTGGCAATATGCCACAAGACTTATCCATCCAATATGTTGACTAGCAGCTTCTCCAAGCAATAAAGGATACTTCTGGGAGTCCTAGAAGCCAGGTGACCCGCAGTAAGCTTATTGCTGATGGCCATTTAGCTGATATATTTAGAAGGAAAAGGTTTTCTACAAAAAAATGAAAAACTGTCTACCAGTATAGAGTATGTTGACAGAGGTACTCAACCTTGTCAATCCAGTGTTGTCAGGTTAAGTGGATCTGCACATTGGATGTGTGAGCATTAGGTATAAAGGAGAGGAGATCACAGTACAGAAACCTTCAGATGCCCCCAGGTGTAGAGCTTACAATGGCATTTAGTGGTAGGATGTCACCAGGTGTAGAGCTGACAATGGGGTCTGGTGGGGGAATGTCACCATGTGCAGAGCTGACAACGGGGTCTGGTGGTGGGATGTCACCAGGCGTAGAGCTGACAATAGGGTCTGGTGGTGGGATGTCACTAGGTGTAGAGTTGACAACGGGATCTGGTGCTAGGATTTCACCAGGTGTAAAACTGAAAACGGGGTCTGGTGGGGGGATGTCACCAGGTGTAGAGCTAACAACGGGGTCTGTTGGGATATCAGCAAGTGTAGAGATAACAACAGGGTCTGGTGGTGGGATTTCAACAGGTGTAAAAATGACAATGGGGTCTGGTGGGGGGATACCACCAGGTGTAAAGCTGACAATGGGATCTGTTGGGATATCAGCAAGTGTAGAGATAACAACAGGGTCTGTTGAGGAGATGTCACGATGTGTAGAGCTGACAACGGCATCTCATGGGTGGATGTCACTGGATGTTGAAGTGAAAACAGGGTCTGGTGGGCGGATGTCACCAGGTGTAGAGCTGACAATGGGGTCTGGTGGTGGGATGTCACCAACCAATCAGTAAGGATATTGCAGCTTCTGTACCTTTCAGAGTACACTGTTGACCATATTATTGGGAGATGGAAGCCATCCCGTGTGTGTGGTGCCGCCACATTCAGGAAGACCTCATGAACTGACAGAATGTGGACAATGAAGCCTTGTAGGAGCAGTGAAGACATCACACACATTGTCTAGCCTCGCTCAGGAGGTCTCACAGGACACTGAAACATCCATTAGCTCCAGAAACCTCTGTAGGGAACAGCATGTGAAGGGTTACCATGGATAACCACTGCCTGCGATGGTGCTTGGAGTGTCGGCCTGTAAGTGAGTGGAGGCAAGTGTTGAGTGAAGCAGATGAATTACAGTACACCATCTTCCGAATGGTTGGTGGCACTTGGGTTGTCTGGAAAGTGGTTTCTATGTGATTGCATCCTCCCAACAGTGAGGTTTGGAGGAGGTTCCATTATGGTGTGTGTGTTGGGAAGGGGGGGTTCCACTGGGAAGGACTGGGGCCATTAGTTATAGTGAAGTTTGGAGGAAGTTCTGTTATGGTGTGGGGATGTTATGACCATTGGTTATAATGAAGTCCACCCTCACTACCAATGGGTACAGAGACATCCCGGACAATGTGGCATCACCTTCCCTGTGGTAATACTCTGGTACAGCTCCATGTCTCCACCAACATGAGCGAGTACCATGTCATATGGCACATAGTTTGGAGGGGCAGAACGTCTGTAAACTTCACTGGCCAGCCCAAAGTCTGGATCTCAATCCCATTGAGCGGGACAAACTAGAAATGCCGTATCCCCACACACCCATCATACCCCACATCACTATCTGAAGCTCCTCAAGTAATGAAGCCAAATCCCTCCACAAATCTATGGGAATGTGGTGGAAGTGGCCACGGAGGGTGACTGTAGTCATTGAGACCAAAGGAGTACAACACCAGATGGAAAATGTGAATAACATCTAATTTCATCCTCTTCCCTGTGTCGCAGTACTTCAGTCCAGATGCTGCAGAATAAAAGCCACATTGTGTCTATTTTCCAGTGAGCAGTTTTGTGGACGAGGCGGCCATGCTGCTGCTGATACACTGGGCGCCTCCGGCTTTGCTGATTCTTATCTTAGTAAGGTTTCTTGTGTTTACAGGAAGACGTTTGCCAGAGGTGTGCAGGAATTTTCAGGACCATGGACAGCAGCCTGGTTCTTCATTCATGAAATCCTTCATTCTGACCACTGAATGTTTCATGGCATCTCCTGCTGAGAAACAAATTCAATTGCTCACATTCTCACATTGGCTCGAAGCGCCCATTGTCCCTATTTTCCAGTGAGCGCTTCTCTGGGTAGACTTGGCTTTTCTGCTGATGGATTTTGGGCCCAGAGCATTAGCTATTGTTTAACTTATCACAGTCCAGAGTGTTCAGTGGAAGGAGATTATAGATTGCACTTTCTTTCTTCCCCTGTAAGGACACAAACTATCATCTCTCCCAAGCTCTCATCTGCAGTGACCTGTTCTTTGGCCATTACATGTTCTCTTTTACTGACTGGGTAACTAATTAAATTGTTGAAAGCTTCAGATTGACCATTTGACTCGGTAAATCTGGAGTCAGTGAAATTAAAAGCAAACGGTGTTCCTACTTTCCAGTGAGCAGTTTTCTGGATAGAGGAAGCTATATTGCTGATATATTACAAGCCCACGGCCATAGCTACTGATCGAGCTATTACACCCTGCTAGAGAGATGCTGCTGAAAACTCACAGATGGAATTCAGGACCATGGACAGTGTTTAAAATGTGTGTAGAGGTAAATACTGAATGGCTCCTTTTTACACTCATCTAGTAGCGCTGGACTCTTTGAATTTCGGTAATTCGTTGTGGTGTAGTTTCCCCTAGATAATGAAACGGTTCTGCAGGAATACTGGCCCCTGTGGACAGGAAGCTTCTTGTTGTCGCTGCAGATTAGATGGCGGTGCTGACATGTTCTGACCGGCTGACAGGAAGGGGTCAGAGATTCATACTGCTTTGCACCAAATTCTGACCTCCCATCAGCAACAGAGATCTGGCTCCATCTGACCAGGGGATGTTTTCCCGCTGCTCAGTGATACAAGTTTTGTGCTCTTTTGCCCGCTGGAGTCTTTCTGTTTCTCTAAGACACAATGGCGCTGGAACTGGTCGTCTGCTGTTATAGCCCATCCGTGAGGAGGAACGGCGAGTTGTGCGTTCGGACACGTTAGTTGGAGCTCCAGCGTTGTATTCAGCTGACTGTGCAGCCTGTTGGTCTGAACGATTCCTGACATCCTCCTCCAACCCCTTTCAGTGATGAGTTGTTTCCAACCACAGGATCCCCTTGCGCTTGATGTTTTCCTTGATCGCGCCATTCTCTGTATTTTCTCCACTCTGCTATATGAGAACCTCCCCCCATCGCAGTTGGTAATGAGACCTCGGCCATGCTGGAAGTCGCTCCGATTGCTGGATTCTCCAATCGAATATGAATTCACACTGAGACTGATCCGCAGAAAACTTGCCATGTGATTTTATGCTGCACTCCGGGGTCACAGAAAAAATGATTACAAGAGAAGAACCAATCGTGAGAGGGCCGAGGCTCTAATAAAGAGCCTGGAGCTCTAATAAAGGGGCTGGAAGCCCAATAAAGGCTCAAGGGCTTAATAAAGGGTTGGGGCTCTAATAAATTGCTGAAGCTCTAATAAAGGGCTGAGGCTCTAAAAAATTGCCATAGGCTTTAATTAAGGACTTAATAGATGGCCAGGACTTTATTAAAGGGTCAGGGGCTCTTATAAAGGGCTGCAGCTGTATAAAAGGGATGAGGATTCTAATAAAGGGCTAGAGCTTTAATAAAGGGCTGGGGGCTCTAATTAAGGGCGGGGGGCTATACTAAAGGGCCAGGGGTTTTAAGAAATTGCCAGGACTATATTAAGGGGTCATGGGCTCTGATAAAGAGCTGGGGCTCCAATAAAAAGGCTGAGGGCTCTAATAAAGGGCCAGCACTCTATTAAAGGCTCAACGACTCTAATAAAGGACTGGGGGATCTAATAAAATGCTGGGGCTATAATTAAGGGCTGGAAGTTCTAATAAAAGGTCAGGGCTGTAATAAAGGGATGGGGTCTTTAGTAAAAAGCTGGGGGTTCTAATAATGGGTCGGGGATTCTAAGAAAATTCTGAGGGCTCTAATAAAGGGCAGAGGTTGTAATAAAGAGATAGGGACTGTAATAAAGGCCTGGATGTTATAGTAAAGGGCCAGGATTCTATTAAGGGTCAAGGCTCTAATAAAGAGATGGCGCTATATTAAAGTGCCCATTCAGTGTATAAGGCATCCCATAGGGAGCTGAAGAGTGGCAGGAGGGAACAGCACCGGTCAGTATTTCTGCCTTTACTATGTTCTGCAGGACTCATGACTAGAATCAGCTGATCACACTTCTCTTGTATGAGATCTGTGGAGGGCAAGAAGCACCCTGTATACATTGGGACGTGATGGACGCAGCAGTGACAGCGCAGACTGTACTTTGTTCCAGGACCCCCTCTTCTCCATGTACTCCGCTCGCCTGCATGCTCGCAGTGCTTGTCTACATGGTTTTCGGTGCTCGCACATCTGCGCCTCTACTCCTAGTGCACTGTTGAGCTCACAGCTCCAGGTCTTTTTGGCATATTGAGTTTAATAAAACATTTCCCAGACTTTTCTTTGCCTACTGAGATTTTGCTTTATGATTATTTATCAGAACTAACACAATTTTAATTTAATGAATTTCACAGTTTCATATTGAGGCTGCACAAAATAAATAGTGTTTTTATGAGTCAGGCAAATTGTGTTACTTGTATGTATGAACCGCTGGCATCTCCCTGGAGAGAGCTGTGCGCAGCAAAAAGCTGAAATGAATTATAGCCTTTGAAGATGCTCTGGAGTCAATCAACCTGGCTGATAAAAGGGCTCCAAACAACATGCCCTAAATAATCCCCACTATAATAAAGCTAAAGTGATTAGCACTGATTGCTGCTCACAATGAAGTTACTCCGATTCCAATGAGCTTCCATCCCGGCAATATCTGCATCTATTAGTGCAGCCCCAATACAGAAGACTAGAAGGGATTCTGCTTAGTAATTCTCAACATTAAAGCACTCCGATAACTCCTCTTACAATATATCACTTGTGTATCAGAGTGCATAGAGCTGTGTAATATATCTTATCAGGGGTAGGGCCATCTTCATCGCCTCCCAGAAGCCAATGCTGTCATTCTTCTGGCCTGCAGGATCTCTAGAAATGTTTATAAACCTCCTCAAAAAAGTTCATATGGAGTAAATTGAAGAGAGGGAGGAGGGGAAAATAAGAAAGGTAGGAGGAGGTGGGAAGACGGAGGGGAGGAGGAGGTGGAAGGGAGGAGGAGAAGAGGAGGAGGAGGTGAGGAGAAGGAGGAGGAGGGAAGAGGGAAGGAAAAGGAGGAGGGCAGCAGGAAAAGGTGAGGAGAAGAAGAGGAGGAGAAAGGGAAGAGATAGGGATGAGGGAAGCAAGAGGAAGAGGGTAGGGGGCTGGAAGGAGGAGGAAAGGAGGTATGGAGAATGAGGGGAACAGGGGAGGAGAAGAGGAGGAGAAGGGATTATTCGACAATAATTCTCCAACTTCCCGATGTCATAGAAACATGAAATTTGGCACGAGCATTGATTATGTCATAAGTAGGAAAAGCTAATGGGTCCCGACTCGATTATTCAATTCTATGTGCAAAAAAAATCAGCGTCCAAATTTTACGTATGTAATCTAATTCTCTCACTTCCCGATGTCATTTTATAAAAAGGAAACGTCGCATGGTTACCTCCCCGTGGTGTTTCCTGGGTAACGCAGAGAACCATGCAAAATGGTGGACATATGTTTTTCCTCGGTATCTCCAAAGTAACCACGACTCCATAAGATTTTCTGTGTGAACAGCAGATAAACACCAGTACCAAATTAACTCAGGCGAAGCCGGGTATATCAGCTAATATATATAGCATATTTAATCATGTCAGCTTGCAGCCCATTTAGCCATTTAGGAGGTCATGTGGTGTTTTAGTCAATGACAATGTTAGGATTGTGAGAAGAGTTTGAACAGATTACTTAGTGCATGAAAGTCCCGGCTTTTGTGGTGATGAATGGAGACATTAGTAAGTGCACCTTACAGCTGTGTAGAATGTCAACTACAGAAGCTCAGAGGAAAAGACACAAAACTAAGAAGAGAGGAAAAATGCCCAGAGAATTGATTGAGCCAACATGAGCTCTGCGAATGGGAAAACATCACTAGGACATTTATAATGGAGACACCTGAAATACACAGATAGCAAGAGGAAAACAGACCCAAACACACCAACATGACCCAAATATACACAAACACATGCATACTCTGAGCCACTCGTTTTTTATAGCACCCCAGTCCCCTTTATTAGACCCCCAGCCTCTCACGATTGGCGCTCCCCTGTAGGTAATTCTCCCCGTGACCCCGGAGTGCGGCATAAAATCACGTGACAAGTTTTCCCGCGGATCAGTTTCAGTGTGAATCCACATTAGATGAAAGATCCAGCGATCGGGGCGACTTCCAACGAGGCCGGTCATCGGTGCTAGACTAGCCGGGGTCTCACCGCCAAGGGCGGGGGGTTTTATCATGTAACGGTGGGGAGAGTATACAGAGAATGGCGCGACCGAGGAAAACATCCAGCGGAAGGGGATCCTGCGGACGGAAACAACTCATCACTGAAAGGGGTCGGAGGAGGATGTGAGGAATCGTTCTGACCAACAGGCTGCACAGTCAGCTGAATACAACGCTGGAGCTCCAACTAACGTGTCCGAACGCACAACTCGCCGTTCCTCCGCACGGATGGTATAACAGCGGACGACCAGTTCCAGCGCCATTGTGTCTAAGAGAAACAGAAAGACTTCAGCTGGCAAAAGAGCGCAAAACTTGTATCACTGAGCAGCGGGAAAACATCTCCTGGTCAGATGGAGCCAGATTTCTGTTGCTGATGGAAGGTCAGAATGTGGCACAAGCAGCATGAATCGCTGACCCCTTCCTGTCAGCCGGTCAGAACATGTCGGCACCACCATCTAATCTGCAGGGACTACAAGAAGCTTCCTGTCCGCAGGGGCCGATATTCCTGCAGAACCATTTAATCACTGAGTGGGATCTACATGGCGGTGAATTAATGAGGATCTGAAAGTCAGAGGAGTCCAACGCCACCAGATGGGGGTCTTATAATCCCCTTTAAGGTGGTAAAATAGGAGCAATGTTTTATAGGAGCAATGTATCCCCTGTAGCCCTTTCTAAAGGCTGCCAAGCGTCAGGCGGCACTAGACGTCTAATAGATCTGTAGGATGTGGTACAAGATGTTAGGCGCCTTCTCTGCTTTCGACAGGGTTCACTAGGGATATCTGTTCCAAACATTGCAGAGGTTTGGGTTTGAGGGCTCCATCCTTTATGCTATCAAAGCCGTAAACTCTTCTCCTTCAGCTGTGCTGCTAATTAATGGACTCCCTTAGAAACCATTCACTATATCTAATGGCACAAGACAGGGGCGCCCCTGACCTCCTTGGATCTTTTCACTGCTCAAGGAACCACTGGCAATAGATATTAGATCTAACCACTGCCAAGTTAGATGTCTAACTTGGTAGGAAAAACTTCCTTCTCCTATTACAATCAACCCAAAAATGATTGTCCAGGCTGGCCTCCAGGGAGTTGGGACAGGCAGGATCATCCTTCATAAGGTGCTCCCTGAAATCCTGTAATACCTAAGGACACTCCCGATCCCCATGCCATCCACAACTTGTTCATTTGGCAAAACCTTGTGACGCCTTTTTGATTATGTCTAAAAACAAAAACCTTGGCGGCCGAGGGCGACCCGATCTCCAGAATTACCATAATGCTATCTTAAATTTCTATGCGCTACAAAACGTGTCCATCATTAGAACCTCACTATTTACGAGTACTAGATTGGCCGTCACATCTTATAGCACTGCCTAGCTTCCCCTCCAATACAAGCGACTATAATAGCATGGAAATCCTGCTTCACAAGAGACCTCTAGTCTCAAAATAGGGGGACCGCTGTAATCCCGGTGTCAACACTCACACGCCTCATCCCAGGTAGTTGGCTGAACACTGGTATTAAATCAACAGCGGGATTCTACCGCAATGGGCAACTCTTACCATCTTCATCTATCCAGGAAAGATTGTAAATCCCTTCCTCCAAGTTCTACACATTCCTCCAAATTAGAGAATTCCTCCACATGAACCCAACAACGCAGGTCCACAAACCGTCGGTTATAAGAGCAAAACTATCCGGGACCCTTAATACAAAAGCTGCAGAAGACGCGTCTATCCATTCCTCTGCAGACCTTTATTTATAACCCGGCCCCCCTCAGCGTCTGAAGTGGGAGGCCGACGGCACGCATCAATCCCCCTACAAGAATGGCAAGCTGCTTCAAACTGGGCAGCCTGCGCCTCTGACTGCGGTACCAGAAGCTACTAGTTAGATGGTCTGCGCCCCATTAGAGCCTTCACACATTTATACCGACTTATCTCCATAGTCCTGGAGAAACTGCGGCCACTTAGGATCTGCACGTTTCTGGGACCGCCCCTCAGCTTCACCCTCTGGAAATAATTCCTCCGGTCTCATCCAACTGCAGATATGAAAAGGCAGAAGACTCAACTTCTTGCTCTTCATATGATACCAGTGGCTAATATACTTCCCCTCGGCTATTTAGCCCGCACCCCCCGCTATTAAACCCCTCCTCCATGTCTCTTAAAGCTTCCAATATTCTATCTGTATTACGCCCCTTAAACAAGTTCTTAAAGGGCCACGCACGCGAGTTCTTAGTCACCGTTGAATGCAGAAATGAGGTATCTCATTGTTCCCCAACAACCATTGTTTATTCTTCATCAGACTTCACCAAGAACATTGGCTGAACTTGAATTAAGAAGGTCTTGCGTTTAACAAGATGCGTAACTCCCCGCCGCAGACGACCTTCAGCACAGCGAAGGTCATTGGCTTTGAGTAAAAACAAAAGTCAGTCCTGAGGAGGTGTTTATTGTCTCTCTGGTGGCATCAAAGTGCGGGAGGGGTAATGTCATGTTTGAATCATTTGGGGGTTGATGTGATAACTGGGAAAAAGGGAGTTTTTCAAAATTTTGAATAGCTTTTATTTTTTTCTAACGATTAATAAAACCTTTTTGTTTACTCATTCTTACGTTCTTTTAGTCCCCATGGTGACAGACTGCGTTCTGCGAGGAACGCCTTGGTGTTCACAGAAGACTGAACAGCACCCCCAATCGCATTACCGGAGGGGACCCATTCAGGAGCTCCAAATGCCGATTGGGGTGTTTAAATGCTGCTGTCAGAATTTGCAGCGACATTTAAGGGTTAACAGCTGCAATTAGTGGGATCACTGATCATAGCTGTGGCAGCTGTCAAAGATGGCTGACACCTGCTGTATCTATAGCAGTCTTGGCTCCCAACGCGTTACGTGTGCTCTATATGTTGGAAGTGGCAATGGCAGATTATTATGGGTGTGATAGGGTCGGCCGCCCAGGGTCCAAGGCTTCAGGGGGGCAAACAAAAGCTGGTGCAATATAATAAAACCAGCTATACTCACCTGCATCGCTTCTCTCCTGGCCTCCGCAGTCGGGGGCTGGTCATAGCGTTTGTGTAACACAGAAGTTAACGGAGGACCAAGAGGGGGCAGCAGAAGCAGCGGCGCAGCTGGGGGGAGTCTATGAGCCATGAGGGGCAATAGAGCCCTATTATTAAAGGGGCATTCCGGTACTTGCTCATTCCTTTTCTATTGATAACTGATTGGTCAACAATAGATGGCGGTGGGCACCCAACACTCAGGATTTGCGCCAATCAGCTGATTCCTGGGGCTGCTGTCACTGTGGTCCCTGCAGCAGCCCAGTTTGGGGAATGCAGTGTAGCTCCCACTGCATTACCAACCAGCGCTGCTGCGCTATGGTCAGCACTTCCTGCCTCCTGGCCACAGTGACAGCGGCTCCCAGGAATCAGCTGAAAGCCGGGGATCTGCTCTGAATCCTTGCCAATCATCTAATTAGCAAATGTTCCGAAATGCCTGTCCAAACATGTCCTTACTACTCAGTGCGGCCAGGAGGGGCGCTATCAGGTAATGAGGGCAACTGGGTACATTATCATTACATGGGGTCCTGAAGGGCATTACTACTTAATGGACTCCATGGCCGGTAATATCATTAATCCTTGTGTTTTCATTTGGGGTTTTTCTTCCCCACTTTTACGAGATCATAGCTCTTACTTATCCATCACCGTCGCTCTCTGAGGACTTGCTGATTTTTAGGGACACGCAGCACGTTTCAATGGCTTTATTTATTGTACCAGATTATGTCCTGAAAAACTTTTACAATTTTCTTAGTTGAATTGAAATGCCCCTCCCCTCCCCCATCTTAGGGGGGGCTTGTTCCTACTGTGTACAGACTGCAGTAAAGCTGTCCTGATAACGTTACCCTGCGGGTCGGTGCCGTTATGACGAGGCCAAACTCAGAGAGGGGTTTTTTGCAGTATCTTAAAAAATAAAATGTCTCTGAAAATCCATGTTTCTGCCCCCGTCTTCTGGCCGCCATGCCCCTTCTGTCTTCCCGCGGACGCAGTCGCGTGGGGCTCATTTCTTGTGGGACGTCCTGTAGTTTCTTTGTATCTTTTTGAGTTCAGGCGCCTTTTTAATAGACGTTTATTACATTTTTTCTTGTCACAAACAGAAGTGCCCCTCCGGTCCGTGCTTTTATATCCTGAGGTTCACCAGGCAGGATAAATAATGCGTTACAGACGCGGCAACGCCAACCGGGTTGTGTTTTCACTGTTTTATTATAAGATATAGGAAAGGTTTTTTTTTACTTTGAGTATCCTTTATTCTATACAATAATGAAAAACAAACTCTTTTTTAGTCCGAGGCGGTATTATTATCATCTGGGGCATTATGGAGGGGGAGATTATGTGGAAGTGTGGAAAACAAAGCCAGATGATGGGAAGTTGATGAGGGAAGGGTGTCCGTGTGTAAAATGCTGCAGAGGCAAGCTGCACCTGAGGGAAGTACTCATGGTGATCTGGGACGGATGAAGAAGTAAAGGGAACTACTCCAGTGAGAGAAGACGTCACTTGTGATTACTGACATGATGGTAGTGCAATCACACAGCCTGCATAGAGCTGCCACCTACTGCTATGTGCGCCCTCTATAGGGGGGATTACTGCTCTTTAGTGTGTTTTCAGTGTGGATTATCATGTGGATTTGCAGCACATTTCAAGGAGTTGAAGTCTGCAGATCCACATAAAAATGCGTTCTGCGCCCTAACAGTATATAATAAAGCCACGACTATGCTCCCTTTGAACTGTCCGTCTGGTCCTCTGTTGCTGCTTCGGTCCCAGAAGCTTCTGCAGCGTTCATGGGCTGGTGCATCGTTCGTATGGCTGAAGGCAATCATTAACTTCAGGGTCATGTGTGATTCATGCAGATATGATGCCGAGGCCAGTGATTGGCTGCAGCGGTCATGTGAATGATGATTGGGCCTCAGCTTCTGGCACTGACACAATTCTACCATGGGGGAGGGAAGGAGGTGCGACAGAGCATAGGGGGGGCTTTGATCCCCTTCATCCACCACTGGGAAGGGGCTATCTGGTGGGCACCGGTCCACTTGGCTACGTACCGCCTGCTGTAGACCGGCTTCCAGTGCTGCTGAAGGTACATACATGGTGGGAGCAGAGCTACAGTCTACATTGATGTCTGTATAGTCAATCTCTTACCCCTGACATTATTGGAAGCTCCCATGGGTTGAGGAACATCAGCTTCTTCAAGGCTCCTTGGGCGACGCTTGTTATTATGCTGAAGAAAACAATTTATTTCTTACAAAAACACAATTCATGGCGCAAAACGGAATATTCAATTCAATTTTCTGCAGATTATGACCCATTTCTGTTTTCTCTTTATCACGGCTCTATCAAGCCCTAAACATCTTGTGAGTCACGTGACCGCCCGCCTCTGCCCTTCCTCACATCATATTCTTAATGTGTTACTCATCGCAGCAACACAAGATAGGAAATTTAACGGGGAAGTGGAGGAAAATGTCTTTTGATCTGAAGCCAAATAGTAGAAACCAAATGATCTTTCATCCTTGTAAAGTGTTTCATTTCATTGATTTCCATGAAAACTTTTTGTAATGCTTTGTAGTTCTGTCGTCTGTTTTCTTTGTTGGGGAAATGATACATCTAATTATTCTGCTAGATGTACAACAAGTCCGGTCAGATCCGACCTCTGCGCTCTCGATATGGAGGAGAATGGCGCTGCGCTTCCTAGAAGGGAGACGCAACGGGCAGGCGGCCTTCAGAGGGCATCCTCTGCACCCGGGCAAACAAACAATATGTCCTCCTCGTTATCTCCCAGATACATTAAGTCCTCCAACCCTCCACAGAAGGCTTTGATGAAGCAGATAATACACAACTGGACGTATTAATATTCTCTTTCACTCCACATCAAACGACTCCTTTCCCAAGAAGACCTTCAATCGGTAATTTACCAATTAGTGACATTAGCGGCATTGTTGAAAACAATATAAAAGAAGAAAGACTTAGTAATGTATTAAACATGAAAGTGACTGTCTGGTCGCACTGCAGCATTTACTAAACACTCGTATTCCATGGCTGTACACCAGTTGAGGGTAATGGAAGACATTGATGTCATGGAAGGGGGGGGGGGGGGGGCTTAAGAGCCTTCTACACGCCCGGTAATTGAGCAAGAATGTTTATAGGAACATTTATTTCTCAGTGATTGGGATGTTAATCTGTGCCTGACTGGGCAAACTCTTGCAAGGATCAGCCTGTGTAGTGACCATTTAACCCCTCCCTGCCCCTGGGTGTTAATGTACGCCCTGGCTGGGAAGCAGTTCCCGCGAACGGTCACACACTTATACCCACTGAATGGAGCAGGCTCACAACCTGAGCACACACCATCCGCAGCGGAGGCCATCTGACAGCAATGATCAGTGACAACACATTGATCCCCGCTGTCAACCCTTTACATGCCATGATCAATGTTGTGCATGATAAGGTTTCACAGAGTGCTGTCATCGGCCCTCTGCCATGTAGGCAGTGAGGACACGGATTACATTAAATTTACTTGAAGAAGATGAAAACCTTGAATTTTAATTCCCAACATTGAATGTTTCTCAGGGGACTGATGCAACGGCTGAGCCAAAGTGCCAAAGTGAGGGAGACCATGAGTTTTTGCAAAAGGGTTGTCACAGGTGGTTCTATGGTCTCGCCCGACGGTGGCACCAAAAGTGCTCTGGTTGGGGGTTATGCAGTGACCCATGTAACGTACCGTGGTACGCTTAACAGGAAGGCCTGCTTTGTCACGCGTGACGCCAGTACTCCAACCAGGACTCTCGGGATGGAATGCTGATGAAATAACTGAGACGAGTCCGGTAGCTTGTGGTAGTAATCTGGGAGTACACAGATTTACTAAAATGATATTTGTAACAGTAGAACATACAATCTCCACAACGGTACTTGGAAATGATACAAGCAGATACAGCAGTGTGCAGTGAATTGGACATGATGAAGAATACAGCGATATTGACTTGATTAAGAACTGACTTCAACGCTCTCTCCTCTCCTTTCCTTTCTCTGAATTGATTTGCAAGATAATTTCCCCCCTAGTTGGTCTAACTGAAGGGTTGCCTTAGGTTCAGTAAAGTGTAGATGAAGCTGAGTGTAAAGTGGCTGTTAGACTAATCCCGGCTGTGAGTTCACCGAGTAGTTATAGACTCACCGTTTAGTAGAAGACCGACCTCGGAAAGGATCTCTTGCTCTCTGCTTAAATTGCCTGGGTTCCAAATCACCTTGTCCCAACCCTGCTTGTTAGTATATCCCTACGCACCCCGGTTACACAGTAACATACTGATGTAGAATGTGTCGATCCATCCCCTTGATGGGTCTTTTATCTACCACCCAAGACAGAGGGGCTTTGACTCTGTTTCCCCTCTACCTTCTTTCCAGAACCCTTGGGCCAATTCCTCCCCAGTTGCTGTCCTGCACAGAATGGGCATTAACTCCACCGACGGCTGAGCCCGCTCTCTCCGGGGAGCCCACCAGCAGACGGACAGCCATTGATTGGCTGTGTATGTTCCCTCTGTAGATGCCCTGACGGCTCTGTGCACCCTGTATTTACTGCTTTGCATCGTGGTAATTAAATGCCCCCTCATACTGTAGAACACACTGAACAGGTATTGATGTGTTACAATGTGATCTAGCTGAGGATTCTGAACTGATCCCTATATATATTGATCCTTGTCTCCTCATTTATCCAGGTAATTGCATTTTGGGTCTCCGGTGCCCCGCGCTCCCGAACACATTAGGTAATTGTATTGTGGTTCATTGAAAAGAGCTTTATCCACGATGAAATACAATTAACAATCCAATATGGTATCTTGTGCCGGCGGCGAGGCAGCGAGTCAATCACTCTGTAATGTGTTGATTAGCTGACATGTACAGTATGAGACGTGAGCGATGGAGGGTGAGCGGATACGAGAGCGGATCCCACCGATATAACAGCGATCCCATCATGCAGGAACAATCCTAGAGACGCACAGCCGTGTGAGATAGTACAAACCACTGCAGGTCCAATCAGGACACGGGGGGGGGGGGGGGGGATCGCGTGATATGTGCGTGATGCGAGAGTGAGTGGAAATGCAGAATTATGAGGCCTGTGCTTGTCAGTGATGCTTGTCAGTGGTGGTTGTCAGTGATGCCTGTCAGTGGTGCTTGTCAGTGATGCCTGTCAGTGGTGGTTGTCAGTGGTGCCTGTCAGTGATGCCTGTCAGTGATGCCTGTCAGTGGTGCCTGTCAGTGGTGCTTGTCAGTGATGCCTGTCAGTGGTGCTTGTCAGTGGTGGTTGTCAGTGATGCCTGTCAGTGATGCCTGTCAGTGGTGCTTGTCAGTGGTGGTTGTCAGTGATGCCTGTCAGTGATGCCTGTCAGTGGTGCCTGTCAGTGGTGCCTGTCAGTGGTGCTTGTCAGTGATGCCTGTCAGTGGTGCCTGTCAGTGGTGCTTGTCAGTGGTGCTTGTCAGTGGTGCCTGTCAGTGGTGCTTGTCAGTGGTGCTTGTCAGTGGTGCCTGTCAGTGGTGCCTGTCAGTGGTGCTTGTCAGTGGTGCTTGTCAGTGGTGCTTGTCAGTGATGCCTGTCAGTGGTGCCTGTCAGTGGTGCTTGTCAGTGGTGCTTGTCAGTGATGCCTGTCAGTGGTGCCTGTCAGTGGTGCCTGTCAGTGGTGCTTGTCAGTGATGCCTGTCAGTGGTGCCTGTCAGTGGTGCTTGTCAGTGGTGCTTGTCAGTGGTGCCTGTCAGTGGTGCAGCAGTGCTTGTCAGTGGTGGTTGTCAGTGATGCCTGTCAGTGGTGCCTGTCAGTGGTGCAGCGGTGCTTGTCGGTGGTGCCTGTTGGTGGTGCCTGTCAGTGGTGCCTGTCAGTGGTGCCTGTCAGTGGTGCTTGTCAGTGGTGCTTGTCAGTGGTGCCTGTCAGTGGTGCCTGTCAGTGGTGCTTGTCAGTGGTGCTTGTCAGTGGTGCTTGTCAGTGGTGCCTGTCAGTGGTGCCTGTCAGTGGTGCTTCTTAGTGATGCCTGTCAGTGGTGCTTCTTAGTGATGCCTGTCAGTGGTGCTTGTCAGTGATGCCTGTCAGTGGTGCCTGTCAGTGGTGCCTGTCAGTGGTGCTTCTTAGTGATGCCTGTCAGTGGTGCCTGTCAGTGGTGCTTGTCACTGGTGCCTGTCAGTGGTGCCTGTCAGTGGTGCTTGTCAGTGGTGCTTGTCAGTGGTGCCTGTCAGTGGTGCCTGTCAGTGGTGCTTCTTAGTGATGCCTGTCAGTGGTGCTTGTCAGTGATGCCTGTCAGTGGTGCCTGTCAGTGGTGCCTGTCAGTGGTGCCTGTCAGTGGTGCTTCTTAGTGATGCCTGTCAGTGGTGCCTGTCAGTGGTGCTTGTCAGTGGTGCCTGTCAGTGGTGGTTGTCAGTGGTGCCTGTCAGTTTTGCTTGTCAGTGGTGCCTGTCAGTGGTGGTTGTCAGTGGTGCCTGTCAGTGGTTGTTGTCAGTGGTGCCTGTCAGTTTTGCTTGTCAGTGGTGCTTCTCAGTGATGCCTGTCAGTGGTGCCTTTCAGTGGTGCCTGTCAGTGGTGCTTCTTAGTGATGCCTGTCAGTGATGCCTGTCAGTGGTGGTTGTCAGTGGTGCTTCTCAGTGATGCCTGTCAGTGGTGCCTGTCAGTGGTGGTTGTCAGTGGTGCCTGTCAGTGGTGCTTGTCAGTGGTGCCTGTCAGTGGTGGTTGTCAGTGGTGCCTGTCAGTGGTTGTTGTCTGTGGGGCCTGTCAGTTTTGCTTGTCAGTGGTGCTTCTCAGTGATGCCTGTCAATGGTGCCTGTCAGTGGTGCTTGTCAGTGGTGGGTGTCAGTGGTGCCTGTCAGTGGTGGTTGTCAGTGATGCCTGTCAGTGGTGCCTGTCAGTGGTGGTTGTCAGTGATGCCTGTCAGTGGTGCTTGTCAGTGGTGCCTGTCAGTGGTGGTTGTCAGTGGTGCCTGTCAGTGGTTGTTGTCAGTGGTGCCTGTCAGTTTTGCTTGTCAGTGGTGCTTCTCAGTGATGCCTGTCAATGGTGCCTGTCAGTGGTGCTTGTCAGTGGTGGGTGTCAGTGGTGCCTGTCAGTGGTGGTTGTCAGTGATGCCTGTCAGTGGTTCCTGTCAGTGGTGGTTGTCAGTGATGCCTGTCAGTGGTGCTTGTCAGTGGTGCTTCTTAATGATGCCTGTCAGTGGTGCCTGTCAGTGGTGGTTGTCAATGGTGCCTGTCAGTGGTGGTTGTCAGTGGTGCCTGTCAGTGGTGGTTGTCAGTGGTGCCTGTCAGTGGTGGTTGTCAGTGGTGCCTGTCAGTGGTGCCTGTCAGTGGTGCCTGTCAGTGGTACTTGTCAGTGGTGCTTGTCAGTGATGCCTGTCAGTGATGCCTGTCAGTGGTTCCTGTCAGTGGTGCCTGTCAGTGGTGCCTGTCAGTGGTGCCTGTCAGTGGTGCCTGTCAGTGGTGGTTGTCAGTGGTGCCTGTCAGTGGTGCCTGTCAGTGGTGCCTGTCAGTGGTGCCTGTCAGTGGTGCCTGTCAGTGGTGGTTGTCAGTGGTGCTTGTCAGTGGTGCCTGTCAGTGGTGCTTGTCAGTGGTGCCTGTCAGTGGTGCTTGTCAGTGGTGGTTGTCAGTGGTGCCTGTCAGTGGTGGTTGTCAGTGGTGCCTGTCAGTGGTGGTTGTCAGTGGTGCCTGTCAGTGGTGGTTGTCAGTGGTGCCTGTCAGTGGTGCCTGTCAGTGGTGCCTGTCAGTGGTACTTGTCAGTGGTGCTTGTCAGTGATGCCTGTCAGTGATGCCTGTCAGTGGTGCCTGTCAGTGGTGCCTGTCAGTGGTGCCTGTCAGTGGTGGTTGTCAGTGGTGCTTGTCAGTGGTGCCTGTCAGTGGTGCTTGTCAGTGGTGCCTGTCAGTGGTACTTGTCAGTGGTGGTTGTCAGTGGTGCCTGTCAGTGGTGCCTGTCAGTGGTGGTTGTCAGTGGTGCCTGTCAGTGGTGCCTGTCAGTGATGCCTGTCAGTGGTGGTTGTCAGTGGTACTTGTCAGTGGTGGTTGTCAGTGATGCCTGTCAGTGGTGGTTGTCAGTGATGCCTGTCAGTGGTGGTTGTCAGTGGTACTTGTCAGTGGTGCCTGTCAGTGGTGCCTGTCAGTGGTGGTTGTCAGTGGTGCCTGTCAGTGGTGGTTGTCAGTGGTGCCTGTCAGTGGTGCCTGTCAGTGGTGCTTGTCAGTGATGCCTGTCAGTGGTGGTTGTCAGTGGTACTTGTCAGTGGTGGTTGTCAGTGATGCCTGTCAGTGGTGGTTGTCAGTGGTACTTGTCAGTGGTGGTTGTCAGTGGTGCCTGTCAGTGGTGGTTGTCAGTGGTGCCTATCAGTGGTGCCTGTCAGTGGTCCCCTTCACATTTGTGATGTTTTCACTCCTGCGATGTTGTGTCATTCCCCGTCTTTCTGCACTAGGCGTTTCTTATCTCCCATGTTTCCTACGGCGCCCCCTTTTTACCGCATCGCACGAACTTGTGATTTTCTTGCGCTGCGTTTTTAACATTAGAAAGTCCAATTGACTTTTGTGTTAAAAAATCGCAGCAAAATCGTGTGAAAAAAAAATTATGAGAAAATCCCAAGCGGCAGCGATACTTTGGCGAGAAAAAGCAGTGCTGACGCTCAACAATCACGGGAAAAAGGTACGATTTTGCCGCGATTTCTTGTGGTGATATCGCGACCGCCAGTGTAGGAGCCCTTAGGCTGATATTACAGCCCTCATTCATACAATGGACCGCCCGCACAACCCCCGCCCCAGGGATCCAACCTGAACAATGTGACGGCATCACGGACAGACCTTCTTCAGGTAGGTATTAACAGATGGAAACTAACGCTACTTGTGATTCGTGCTCGGCGGTCCGGATACTTGTGGTAGGATACGGTCTGCTTCACAAATCCCACTGATGTGAAGATGGAGCAGTGGGATTCTGTGATTGGTTACTCCATAGAATGGACTTCCGTTGCTCACCTGTGACGACGCTCCTTGCACCGCTGTAGGCGCTCCATGATGGATGGCCGATGTACAATGGCATCCAATGGTGTGCAGATCCCATCATAAACTATGGCTGACGCCTCCAAGGGGCTTCGTCTTATGTAGCGTGGTTTAGGACATGTGAGACCATCCATTCTATCAATAGAGGCAGGACAGCATATAATTACTACCATACCGCCTGTGGAAGACCTGCTGTGAGAGCTGCGGTTCTGGCAACTTCTGCTACACATGTATATTACACCTTCATTATGCTCTATGATCCATCACTGCTATACAGAGATGTGACATTTATAAAGGTTATGCGATGTGTCAAAGGTCTCATTAACAAGTCGGCAATCTTATCAGGAACCCACATCAGTCTGCAAAGTCCAATTAGGCTTAAAAACATCTCAAAACTACATTAATCATTATTTGCTCTCTATTCATGATATCTATCTATCTATCTATCTATCTCATATCTATCTATCTATCTATCTATCTATCTATCTATCTCCTATCTATCTATCTATCTATCTATCTATCTATCTATCTATCTATCTATCTATCTATCTCCTATCTATCTCCTATCTATC